>CAJQUW010005346.1:0-345879 GCA_907163375.1 Prostheceraeus crozeri
GGTATAATCACCATTGTGCGGAGTAAATTGGACAATATGTTTACACGCTTTATTCAAGAAATCATATATAAACTTTTTACATGATAAGAGATCTTTCTTTGGCCACTGTGGAATGTATACTCGGCACCCCTTTTCACATTGGTAAGCAGCTGTACGCCTCATATTAATAGTCATCACCTCATGATCAAAAGTATAGACACAGTTGCTATAAACAAGTTGAGTGACACCCACTTCCCAATTTCCATTTAGCTGTTGTGCATGATCAATGGGAGTAGAAAAGAGTGCGGCTCGATTACTAGTAAATCTCTTTGTAGCCGCATTGCTAAGCAAAATATGATAAAACGACATTTTATATTGCTGATCTGCAACTTTTGCATAACATCATGAAGACTTGGATTTTGGACTCTCTACAATATATCAGAGTTGATCGTGATGGAAACGTACATTTCAAAATTCTCATGGTCATACATCAAGAGGAATTACATTAACATGGCGACAATTTGTCAACCTCAATGATATCATGAGGGATTTGGAATATTTTGAAACATTAAGATTCATCTCCTTGGGTGATCAAGTTTGGCTTCAACATTACAGAAATGAAATTCAAATCTACCATTCTCATTCCGCAAACTGTTTCTCATTTCGCAAATACAATTGGGAGAAGTATAGAAGATATATACATCGCTCCATCATGACATTTATTCGTCGTGAGTTCATCTCCCTACTATGGAAATCTTAATCAGACATGACTACCACACATCATGAGTTGGAAATTAGATTCCCTACAACGTATTGAAACGGATCATGATCGAAACGTCTATTTCAAAGATTCAACTGGAAATGTGAGAAGAGAGTTTGCTTTATCTTATCGTCATTTTCAATCTCTACATCATATCATGAAGGACTTGAAATACTTCTATATGAAAAGACATTCACGTATTGGAAATCGCATCTGGCTGCGCGTCAACAATCGGCGAATTCAACTCTATCATTCCCAACTTCATACTAACTTCACATTTCATCAAGGTAGTTGGGAAAAGTATAAAAGGAAGGTACATCGCTCAATTTACTCATTCTTTCATCATGAAGCGCTATCGCTACACCATCGTCAACAGTCTCCGTCGCTTCAGACTCTACACCAAAATCGATCTCACAACATTACACCAACAGCTTCCAAACAGCAAGTATTACCCGGGCCGTCCTCAAATGTTAGTGGTGAAGATGAACAATTCACGGAATCTTCAACTCTTCCCAAATGGGACTGTACAGATTCTCGGCGCCCTTTCTCATTCATCGGCGCAGTCAATGCGCTTAGAGCTACAAAGACTACTACGTCGGATATGGAAGAGGGAGAGGTGTGTGATGTCGAATCTGACTGTGGACAATATGGTGATCTCTACTCAATTGAGTGACAGTCTATCATTTTTGAAGATTCGTACCAGCAGTTACAGTTTGTGTTATGAACCCGAACTTTTTCCTGCAGCTCTAATTAGTTGTTGGTTACCTGTGCATGTGGCAATCTTTCATAATAGTAAAGTGATCATTACTGGACTAAAATCTCATGTACAAGCAAATGTGATCCTAAACTATCTCATTGAGTATGTACGTACCCAGCGGATTGTAAAATAAAAAACAATTTTTCCAACATGATGTTTTCATTTCAAATCATGATAGAACTTACAAATCATTTTTTCATTAGAGGATGGATTACATGAAAAGTTTTGAATAATAGATGCAAATCGAGATACATGTAAACGTTTTAAGATGAAGTACAGTACAAAAGCACCACACGTTGATGAAAGTGGATGTTGTAGTATGCGTTCATTTCGCTGATATTGACGCGTATGTTTTCTCAACCACTGCTGTGTTGGTATATTTGGAGGTTGAGCAAGAGAGTCAAATAGTTCACCACGTCGGTCTTCTCCAATAAAGATCGCTTTCCAATGCTCACCGCCTAAATTCTGCGAATGAGTGTTTAGCACAATAAAGATGGGATAGTGATTTACTGCAGGTGGTAAGGTATCGAGTGAATAGACATTATCGAAAGCTTTCAACGTCGCTTCGTCTGCATTACGCTGCACTTTAGTCTTAATATCGTCAGCAGTCAACCAACTCATTAACGATTATACTGAAGAATCACGTCACGATACTTTGTAATTTCAATATTTGAATCGAAGACTGCATAAATTAATACATTGATCGTCTCAGGTAGTGTTCTTTTGAACGTCAAATCCAAACGAATATTATGAGGCACGTTCGCTTGACGATAGGGTGCACTAATATCGCTGTCAGCAGTCAAATCAAATGCATAAATAGTATATCCACTCTTAAACTCTTTCATAGTAAGTCCGTTGGTGTCATCCGTATTGTAAAAGCCAAAGACATCCATAAAATCAACATAACTGCGCATAAATTGATCCGAAGCAAAATCTGGTTTGTAGGGTGGACCAGGATGACTGACACCATTTACACGTAAAGCAATTTCACTTAACTGATTGTGTTTAAAATTGACAGGATTCTTCTTTATATTACCATTAAATGCATCATTTTCACCCATTGCCACCATGAGGAGCTTCGGTGCTTCCGATGGAAAGAGACCATCTTTCATGAAACTCTTTTGATCTTTCGGAATTGTAAAGGTGAGAAGCTTTGTATGCTGAACGGGGTAAATGGCATTTTGGCGGTTAAGGCCTTCAGCATGCCCTCTAATGACACTTGGATTCGGTACTACTCGACGAATGTAAAGTGCAATATCTTCCACATGAATTCTAAAATTGTCAACTTTAGCAAATGCATTCAGCGCAAATTCAGGCTTATTCAATGTCAGCTTGAGTCGCATGCTGGTATTACAGAGTAAAAACTTTGACTGTCTAAAGAAGTCTAAATTCAGCGGACCATATAGCTGACATACTTTACTATCTTTAATCATAGCAGATCGCTTTACAAAGCCACTGTTTGTTTCAACATCAAATTTTCCTGCTTCATCTCTATACCATCCCATGGCTTCCATATGACTTTTTTGTGCTGCTGGATGAAACTGTGATACATGATTGAAATATGATTTATAGGGATAATCGCTTTGACCACCTTCCACCTGCTGCTCTCCAATCGTTAGAGAAACATCGCGAAGTAATGTAGTCAATGGTAAATTGTTCAGTCCAACTTTATGTGCATCGTCAATAGCAGTTCCATCTGCTTGCTGAATTCTAAACCTCAAATCAAGCATAGCATAACTCAAATCTATGTAGTCATCACTACCACCAGGAATAACAAATTCAATGGGACCAGCATTCTCAGCTGTTCGAGGATGATAATCTACAATACTTGAACTAAGAATATCTGTCTGTATGGCTTGTTGATCAAACAAACAAAAACCGGAAGTTTTACACTCCATGATTAGAAGTTATAGCAGCGTCGTCGTTTAGCGCCTGATGAATGATTAGAGCCTCTACGACGTTTGCGTGAATGCCTTTTGACTGAAGATCGCACCTTACCAGCTCCGCGATGTTTCCTCCTTCCTTTTTTCATTCGTTTAGGTGATTTCTTTCCTTGAGTAACACCAGCAAAGGTCTGCTTCAATGTTTTTAAACCGCGTTCCTTCCCACGATTCAACAAACTGCTCTTAAAACTTCTACCTCTGGAAAGATCACTAGCAACATCACCAGCAAAGCCAACGGCATTACTTAAAACATTTCGTTTTAAAGATCTACGACATTGGATATGAGAGGTGCTACAACAGATTTCAGTGCACCAAGTATGCTACCTCCACGTTGGCGGCGAGCGCCGATGTAAATTTGTCCTCCACCACTTACATAGGAGGGTCGTGAATAAAATGAGGCAGTTGGATTCATAGCTCAAACCCTAAACATTGTTAGTTACAACTTTGCATGAATCACTGTCGATCACTTAGATGAAAGATGTCGGCACGACGCATCCAAGAGTTCATACTTGAAGGATAACCAGTCCATTTAACAAGACACCATTCTTCACCTTGCCGTTTTTTACATCGAATGATTTTCTCTACCAAATATGTTTCACTTTCAGTGACTACCTCAATCTCATCGCGGTAAAAGCTACCCTCAATTTCTTCATTATCGTAATCTTTCAACTTGTAGGTGGTCGGAGAGTCTTTTTGATTAATCCTTGATACTGTAAATACCTCCTCTGTCCAATTCGGAAGGTACCCTTTAGCAAAAACACTTTTCACTTTTGAGATACGAACTTTATCGCCAATTTTCACATCGCTTTTCACATGAGTGCGTTTACGTTGGAATGATTCGCGCACTTTATCTACATTGTCAGCATTTACATCTACTGGTCTGAGTCCAATAGAACGATGGATAGAGTGATTGTAGGCATGGAGTGTATCTTGTAGAACCTTTGTCCAATTTTGTGTCAAGTTGGCAGTAAAATGTCGCCACAAGCGATTTTTTAATGTGCGATTAAAACGTTCAACGAGTGCAGCTTTATAAGCACTCTTTACACCAAACAACTCAATGTCATGCCTCTCAAATAATCTTCGCACATGCTGATTTTCAAACTCTTTTCCTTGATCACTCTGAATTCTTTTTGGAATCCGACCTTCTCGAAAAATTGTTTGGAATGCTTTTGCTACTCCTTTCCCTTCTTTAGTTTTTAAAGGTTGAGCCCACGCATAACGCGAGAAAATATCAATGACGGTTAAAATAAAATTATTACCCGAGTTATGTTTTGAAATGGAGGCGACATCGCACAAATCTGCTTGCCACTGTTCATCGATGTCATGAACAATATAATGGCGGGTGCGGTACTTCTTTTTCGCTTGTTTGTGGAGTGTATAGGTAGCCTGACCCTTTAACCATCGTTTCACTTGTGATTGTGGAAGACCACTCGCTTTTGATAATTTCTTGATAGATGCAAATCCTGCCGGATGTTTTACATCATAATAGATTGACTTCAAACGCTCAGTCGATGACGACTGACTCTTTTTCCTCCTCATCTTTTTGCTTTCTTGCCTTTCTACATTTACAACAACTACAGCATTTAGCTTTAGCGGTTTTGCGATCGTGTTCACATTGCGTAGGGGTTTCATTATGAGAGCTGGCGCAGCAAGTGCAAGTGACAACGACATTCACCTCTGGCGGCTCATTACATGGCAAGCAACACATCTGCTTCATATTAATAGTCTGAGAACATGTATTTCCTGGGAGGAGCTGTTTTACGTTTTCCTTTTACCAGTTTTAGTGACGATGTAGATCTACGTCGAGTTCTTCCTCTTGTTTGCTTAGTGAGTGTGGAAGGGGATGTAGCAGGTGACGACTTAAACCAATTTGTTGGCATTTTCATCGTCTGAAGCATTGGAGCAGTAGCCACTGTTGAATCAAGTTCTTTCAATGTCTCATTATTCAAAGCAAATTTTGGCACATTATGCTTTTTCAATAGTTTAAGAAAGTATGACCAACCAGGTGGAACATAGCCCTGACGGCGCTTTCTACGTGTCGCATACTGAATCAAGTCTTCATAACGTGAAGCATCAATCACTTTATTTTCATCTGTAATGATTTCTCCTCTATCATTTACATTGAGATGGGGCTCAATACTATTGAAAAGAGATATGGCATGTGCGCGAGATGCTAAAGGTGTAGCAGTCGATACAGAGTCACGCATCTTATTCTTCAAGTTTTTCAATTGCTCAACAGTTTCCGATTGTAATAATACAGCACGATGTGGATCTTTGATGTGAACATTTTGCTGATAATCTATTTCTTTCCTATACATTTGATTTGCAAGAGGTTGCTTTACTTGCTGCATGGCAGTCAATTGTAAATATTCATCCTGAGGAATAACAATCATGCGAGAATAAGAACTCATAGTTTGTAGATAATCATGGGAGTTTTCAAAATATCACTTCGAAATCTAAATTCTTCCGGACACTCTTGCGTAAAGTCAATGAATAAGTAACCGTATGGTTTTTCAGTAGCTGCTTGAAAAATTTCAATTAAGGCTTTTGATCCTCTGGGTGCAACTTGTCGCGCTAAAATTTCAAATTGACTTTTATCTCGCGGATTCTTGAAAATAGCATAATAGTGTGTATTCAGGTTTCGTGTACGAGCTTCTTTTCCATCAGGAAACAAATTTTGTGTGATATAGATGATAAAGCACCTTTTATGGTGTGCTGCGCGAGTGAACATATCTGTAACATCTTTTGAATTCTTACTTTCTTTTAATAAATCATCCAATACAACAACATCATTAGACTGAAGTTTATCCACTGGAATAATTCCTTCATGTCGAATAAAGTTGCGACTTTGCAATTCCTGAAACAGCGACGGTTGATAAATACCATAACACCAAATCACTCGATTGATAGGTTCCTTAAACAACTCCCTTCTTTTATCCAATAAATTCAGCGTGAAAACAGTTTTACCTGCATGAGATGGACCTGATACAGTCAGAACTTTATCACATTGAAGTCTGAAATCCATTTTATTACTTTGAGATTCAACATTTGCATAATTAACGCTTAGAGCCAAAGATATTACCCAATAGGTTGCCCACGGCAGGAGCTATCATTGGAAGTATTGCTGAAAGGAAACCGCCCTTTTGTGTTAGAGTTTTCCTCTTTCTTTGAAGGGTGACTTTAGGATTGGAGATGAAACGCAATTTCGTAGCATATCGCTTAAGTAACTTTCGTTGTTTTGGCGCTAATTTCTTCGTCCTCAACTTCCTCACATGAGAAATAATTTCACAAATGAATTTATCGTTAGCATGTCGTATAGCATTGTATCGCTGATTTGCTTTCATTCGTCGGAGAGCTTGAATGGCTGAAGAAAACTTTTGACTTTTACGTTTCGTCATTTTACGTTTCGCCATTTTCCGTGTTAGTCTTTGCTAAAACCTATCTTTACCACATTTGCATAGGTACTAACTATTGCGACATAAGTGACACTCGAAATGAGCAATATCACAGTGGTTACATTGGCAAAGTTGAATGCAATTACGTATGAAACAGCGTTGACAAAAAGCATGCTTACATCTCTTGAAGATGCGCTTTTCATTTCCATCCTTTCGCTTACATACATCGCAACACATAGTTTCACCGTTACTGATGTCTATAGCAAGTCTTTTTGAAGATATGATTTTGCTAGCCTTTTCTAAATAATAGACGCATGTACAGAAGGAATATACTTCGAGAGTGAGCAGACATAGCTCGAAAACCAGTTGTGCTACAATCAAGTACCACTGCATTTTCAATTTTTCTTTATGGAAAGTTGAATGTGAATATCTGAAATCGCTTCAATCACTAGACTGCTACCATGATGGTTAAATGCGTTAAGACGTTCAGCAATTTTTATCATATGTCTTTTAAAAAATTCTTGGGGGTGATCTACCACTTCCATTGTGTAAGAAGCAAAATGGAAAGAGCGACTTTCCACCTCTTCCTTTCCAAAATGACTAAACTTAATTTTCGCAACTAATCGCGCCATGATAATGCTATCAGAAAATGTATTCATTAATTCTAGAAATAGAGTGCTAGCATCATCGACCACTGCTTCGATGTCGGTCTCATCTTTATGAAATTTTATCACATAATCTTGAACAGCTCCTTTTAAACTTTGCCTATGAAAACGTAATGTTCCGCAGTCGTTTGAGAAAGACATGATCGCCCTTTATCTAACCCATCCATTGCATGAAAACAACAACTCTTCTCATAGTAACATTTATTGAATAATAGTAACAAGCATGCATTATAAATCAATGGTTTGAAAGAGATAAAATAGATACAGCTGGTAACTATCATACAGCGAGCAATGATAACCATACAGGACTTTGGCAGTGCTGAGGTAAGGAGGAAAGAAGCATTGGTTATGAACGTAGCTACTACAACGAACAGACAAAATAGGAACAGACAAATCCTTAAAACGTTTCGTGACTTCATGATAATGTTGATTCACTCTACTATCCCAAGGCGGGAGCAAAATATCATCAATGATTAGATTGGGAAATACTTTCCTCTCCTTACCAGGATTATTACAAAAGATGCGTATAACATTGAAAGCAGCTAACCATCGCTTAAAGTCAATAAGAAGAGCACTTTCACAAGAAAAGCCATAGTCTTGCAAATATTTCAGATTAAGTCCATGAATGTGTTTTCTCGCCCATTGATCAACATTGGGATCGCAGTTGGCATGTTGATGATAGACACTAACAATCTGATATGTCCAATTGTTCATAGCAATAGCACTGAGCTCCTGTACAGGTTCACCCTCACAATCCATAAAAATGATGATAGAAGCCTAAAAGGGAAATTTACACATCTAAGGAAACGTTCTATAACATATTACAAAATGAAGAATTACATCGATGCTTTTCACGACAAAATACACAAATGATATGATGGCAACGAAGAAGTAAAATGTATCTAATAAGGCCACGTCTACGACACTCAAAGCACATAAGCGAATTGTCATAGGGTAGAGTTAGGAAAGGACTAGTAATTCTCCTTCTTTGATTTGCGTTTTGATGTAGCATTCTTCTCCGACTTGCGCTTCGTACCACTGCTGTTAAGGATTTGATCAATTATGTCGTCCACGTTGGGTGGTTTTGGAATATATAGGATGGATTCCATATGCATGGAGAGAGAGGCTATTTTATTATCCTTGTGTCGACCATAATATAGCCCATTCACTTTGAAAAGGATATCCCAAGTACCTTCTCCGAGCTCCTCACATCTGATGGGTATTGAATGATCTCCATCCTTCTTATAGTAAGTACACCAATGTGATACCGGTACGCAAATTTGATTACCATCCCAAATCTTTCTATAGGGAGTATCCTTGTCATCTCTCGCCTTCCACTCTTGAGCAAGAGGAGTAGGAATGTCCATATTTAATGTCACGTACTCCTCAATAATATCAAGTTGGTGGCGAATGTACGGACTCACGGGGATCAGTATGTAGTCCCCATACTGATTTTGCATTATCTTGACATCCGTGGAAGGGAGCATTCCCGTTTGGAGTACTACGCTATGATCATCATAACGCAAGGCTTGTTTAAATTTACGCTGTAGCGGTGTAGGATTATGTACCGTGGATGTTTCTTCCACTGGCCTCAGTTGTAGATGATCTGAGCGTAGCGAACCTTGTAACGTTTGACCGCCATTTTGTCCTACTAGTGCAGCAGATGGAGTAGATGCCTGAAAATGAAAAAAGATTGTATTAAGTTTACGTTCAAGGGAGGAGAGGGAGGGAAGTAGCGACTTACCATTTTAGATGGATAATAGAACAGGGAACTAGAGAGAGAGAAAATGTGCGTCCGTCACTCGTGTGATTCAACGATGGAATGATTCTCACTGTGGAAGGCTCGCTATTTATAAAGAAATGCTTGATTCTCATTGGATGATGATCCTCATTGGATAATAACATCAAGCTGATTCCAAATCTGGCCTCCGTTTACCCATCCGAGCCTTCGTTTTGGTGCTACAGCCCAAAACGTCCCAAATTCTAACTGTCGTTTTTCGCCAATGTCCCAAAATCTTAAATGGCGTCTCACATCTAAACGAAGACAGATAGGAACAAGCCGATTCTTTCACTGAATTTGTCTCACTCTTAGCTTTCAAACGAGCTATGACACGACAAAATCCGTCCACTGGAAGCCAAAATCGAAGCAAGCTGTCCAGGGGGGGGACGTCAGTGAAATTTCAAAATTTGATGAAAAATGTTTTGGTGACGGTCCCAGGTCGAAATTCCACACTTTGGAAAATTTTCAAAATTTTACCCATACAAAGTCACTCTGACACTTAGGATTTTTTTCAGGTGAGCGAGCTCCGACCTAAAATCTTGTAACCGCTCTAACTTTTGAACGAAGACAGATAGGAACAAGCCGATTCTTTCACTGAATTTGTCTCACTCTTAGCTTTCAAACGAGCTATCGCACGACAAAATCCGTCCACTGGAAGCCAAAATCGAAGCAAGCTGTCCAGAGGGGGGGGAGGTCAGTGAAATTTGATGAAAAATGTTTTGGTGACGGTCCCAGGTCGAAATTCCACACTTTGGAAAATTTTCAAAATTTTACCCATACAAAGTCACTCTGACACTTAGGATTTTTTCAGGTGAGCGAGCTCCGACCTAAAATCTTGTAACCGCTCTAACTTTTGAACGAAGACAGATAGGAACAAGCCGATTCTTTCACTGAATTTGTCTCACTCTTAGCTTTCAAACGAGCTATCGCACGACAAAATCCGTCCACTGGAAGCCAAAATCGAAGCAAGGTGTTCAGAGGGGGGGGGCGTCAGCCGAAAATTTTTTCTCTCCGATTGACTTGAAACTCACCATAGCGATGCAGAATTTCACGCTGAATCCGAATCTGACCTCCGTTTTCTCATCCGATGCTTCGTTTTGACGCTACACACCAAAACGTCCCAAATTCTAACTCTGTCGTTTTTCGAAAAATGTTGAAATTTTTTTCTCACCGATTGCCTTGAAACTCACCATACCGATGCAGAATTTCACGCTGAATACGAATCCGACCTCCGTTTTCTCATCCGACCACTCCTTCCACTCGAAACAACCCATTTTACAACCCAACATTCAGCAGATTGCACGAAAAAACATCACACACTATAGCCTCAAGACTAATCCTGGCGGTCGCCCAAGTCCACCACGACCGACACTCTATCGTTCCAGAGGGGGGGGGACGTCAGCGAACAGTTTGTGAACCCACCTGGTCGGCACACCACGACAGACTACAACCTCTGTCGTTCCAGAGGGGGGGGACTCAGACCCGAAGCACCACGGCGGCCGACCACGACACTCTGCCGTTCCAGAGGGGGGGGACGTCAGCGATGGCGGCCATCTTGCGCTATCTGGTGTTCGCCGTTTTCTTACTACTTCTGTCCTTTGATGCCCTTGCTGCTTCTTTCATCGGAAAGTGGCATGACCTCGCTCACACTTGTAAACGTATCTTAATATGCAGTGAAGCTCACAAAATCTGAATTCCATGCCTGTCAAGGTCTGTATAACCGAATGCGGCTGCTCATATTTTTGATAAATTTGGCTTGTGATTTTAAAGAAATGTTTCGTAATGATTATTTGTCTAATCGTCAAAACAATTTCAATCAATTTTGTTGTCCATACCGTTCGGATTGATAATACAATCATTTGTTTTGCGTCATCGCTTTTATGTAGAATTTAATATTGGGCAAAACATTCTGGTTTTAAATTGCACATACCCATAAAGAATACCCATAAGGCTATTATGCAAAAAATAATCAATTTCGAGTAAATTCAATATTGTGCTTGATTTTGTCCTGAGGCATGGTTCTCCTTCTTCAATCAACCTGCAATTTTCGTTATATATTATCTGTAGTTTCTACCTTTTAAATCTTAGAATATAATTATACAATATTATTCATTACCAACCGACGCACTACTGATGGCCGCGTCATCCAAAACCTTTAATATAAAAAGCCATCGACGAGGAAAGGTTTTGGAAACATGTGTCGTGCCAGCATTGACATAAGGACTAAAAATGACGGCACTAACCGAGAAGTAGCAAAAGATGTTGCAAGTATGTAAAAATATTGGATAAGGCGCATCTGTGGTGTAAGGTTGGTTGAGAAACGAAGAATGGCGGAGCTGAGGAAGAAAGTGGGATTGATGAAAACGGTGACACAGAAAGTGGTGGAAAAGAGGCTGGTATGGGCAGGGCATGTGGTAAGGATGGGAGACGAAACTGTAGTAAAGCAAATGGAAGATATATGGATGACACAATGATAAGAAGAAGGGGACGGCCAAGGATTCACTGGAAGGACTGTATCAAAAGAGACCTGGAACGCACAGAAGAAAACAAATTGTCAAGGATGCGTCGAATGGTGTGATGGAGAACATGAAGTGACTACTGACTACGGTTTTGATAATGAATTGTCATTTTTTGTATGTATGCCATTTCTTTTAACTCCTTTTCGGGAAAAATGGCGTTGTTAAAAATGAGATAAAAATAAAGATATCGTCTTATGACCACGAAAAAGTTTCACTATCCAAATGATCATATAATCATCGAAAATACAGGTCTCTCCCACACCAGGTGATGAAGAGCTCTGGAGGATTGATAACCGTGCTGATTTTATTTTTTACCTGCACAACGAATATGACTGATTTTGCGTTGTCGCACATAAAAAAATCAATATACTAAATTCGATAATTCGACAGCATCACTTATTGATGCGGGTGTGCGTGAGAAGCTCCCTGATTGCAGGTGTTAACCGCAAAATGCTGGTGACTTGACAGGTGTGAAATTCATTTACCGGCCTGAAATGCGATTTCGTGATACATTAAGTTAGGATCATGCGCCCAGTTGCTCGACTCCGGCATTTAGAGCTGAACTTTAATTGCCCACTTAGCGTTAGTGCTGACATTATTTAAATGAGCAGTAAGCGTCTGTTGTACGATTCGACCTTTATCAATAAGTGTACAAAAGCTGCACGTAACAAATGTTTTCAGTGAGAACTTAGTTAAATGGCATTGTTCGCCTCTCTACTGTTTCTATTCTTTTAAGTGTCCGAGCATAAACCAGAAAACCCACTACTTTAGAGCGACACATGAAGCTAATGCTGATTTCGATCGCTATGTTTTGGTTACATTCTTCAATATCGGGGTTAACCCATTTATGCCCGCTATAATTTATATTAAGCGTATCAATTTCTTCTTCTGAATTTTATATGACTAGGCTCTTCTAAGTACTTTTCCAAAATAATTCCGTAAAATATTCAGTACTTACATAGATATAGGATGATCGTTATAACGATCAATGGGAATTGGTGTTAACATTTTGCAAAATAATTGAACTAAAAATGGTTACTAGAACTTGTCCTCCATTAGAAATTGCTAGCTTATGACATCAAAACATCAATATAGGCGACAATAAAATATGCTAAGTTCTACATTCATGATACATAAAACATGACACAATATGTCTTACTGCACGAGTATGTGCTTGTACATTTCAACATTTACTATCATACACGAGTGTGATACTGCAAGAAGCATTGTTTGGCATGTAAATTCACACAACATTTGACACAGCGAAACTTTGTGTTCTTGTTGCAGAACTTGCAGCGAAGCTCTTTTTCTGGCAATCAAGTGACCGATGTTGTCAAACCTGATGTCCCTTGTTGCTTGTCGAAAATTTCGCTTTCTATCACTTTTTCCAAGAGTGATGTCGAAACTCGACTGCGGAAATCATTGTAGGATGCGTTTTGATCACAACACAGACGGTAGTTAATCAATCCAGGCATTGACACATGCAACATCCACGAGATAGATGAAAATGGGATAGTACCATTTCTTTCCTCGTATATTAGTTCGGCAATTTGAAATATTTGCATCAAGCAAGTCAACGCCACCCATCGTTGAGTTGTAGTGCGCAACAGCCGCCGGACGAGGAAGAGTGATTCTCTTTCGTTCCTGGAAGAAAATAATATTTCATAAATATGTGTACAGAAACATCATAAGGCAATGCTCCTAGACACTGACCTTTCGGCAAAATCTTGTTGTTGATGAAATTGGAGTTGCTCCACACATAGTCGAAGCCACCAGTACGTCTTTGTTATCACGCCAAACTACCAAGTTCGTTTTGAAATCTGGACTGTACTTCGACATCATTTCACCGCGATTTTGCATGCTTGTGTTATCAAAGGAATAGCATAGAACCTTATTTCACCTTATTGTACCCGTTCCTGAGACATTCAAATCATCTTTCATCGATTTCAAAAGTGAAAGGGGTGTGAAATAATTGTCCAGTGTGATCGATAGCGGTTTTTCGGTAAAATGACCACGAAGAATTTTCGCAAAGTAAAACACAACGTTTCTAGAGCTCCCAAAATCATAATCATCCTCTTTTCTTTCGGCTATGCCTGGGTAAGGTTGCAGTTGCACGCAGTAGCCTTTCGCAGTGGCCAACACCCACATCTTGAAGCCGAATCTGATGGGCATTCCTCTTATAAACTGCTTACAGCCATGGCGGCCGAAATACGGCACCATGGATTCATCCACAGAGAAGAAATTTGTATCCGGAGCATGCTGTAGAAATTCGTCATTGAGAAGCTTTATCAGAGCACGCAATCTTTTGAATTTATCATTTTGAGTACGAGCTGTCAACGGGACAAAATGCAGTTTTGGAAAAATTTCTTCAAATCGGTTACGACTAATCGAATTTGTTATGACTTGATTTCGCTTCAAATGATTCGACGACCAAAAATCTCTTCGTCGTGTTTGACGAACGATACCGGAAGCAAGAAGAACACCGATTACAACAAGGAGTTCTTCAGTGCTAAGATTGATTAGTGCATAATCATTCGTTTGATTCACAATAAAATTTAGAACCTCACCACTGAAGAATTCAAGAAAGAAGTCTACAGGCTCAGTGCACCCGTCGAACCCTACAGCTTTCTGCTTTTCAGCTTCAGGAATTTCAATCAAATTTTCAAAGGGGTCAGTCCAACGAGCCATCTTTTTCTTCCGCTTCGGAGTCCTATGATTTTCTTCTTCATCTTCTTCGTCATCAGGAACTTCCACGATTGCATTTAGGGGGTTCCGCGGTAAGTTTTGAAACTGTGGTTGATCTCCATCTCCATCTTCTTCGTCAGAGTCTTCTCCTTCACCTGGTGGATGAATGACTACATCGATCTGATCAGGCAACTCGTTTTCTTCATCCTCAATGCCATCGAGCATCTCATTCAGTCTGTAAAAAAGAGAATATTTATTTTTGATGAACCGCATGAAACAAAGAAAGTCAATATCTAAGATTCCTTCAAAAGTTGATGAGAACAACCGAACTAAATTGAAATCGAAAGTGTCTTTTTATTGCTTTATTGTATTACGAGTATCTTCAGCAATAAACAAGTAGCATGTAACTGAACCAGTAAATCAAAATGGCAAGTAGATAGCACTGATGGTTAACACGCGCGGTAGTGCATCGGTTGAGTGCTGAACTTCCCCTTCCGTGGTGGTGGGTGCGAACCCCTACCATGTGCGCCTATTTTATGTTGCCAATGCCCAGATATACTTTTAGCAGATGATAAATGCGATCTATCTATATCGTTTATAATCAAACTCAAATGATAACTAGTTATGGCAAGTTGAAACCCTTGTAATTCTCAGGCGCAAAAATCGGAATTTTTCAGAAAGGCTACACATTTTGTGACATATTTTAGAAGCAAGCTATAGATAATCTTGCGAACGTAGAAAGTCGCCATTGAAATAAATGATAAAGTATTGCATATTTTTGAAAATCGAGCCGAAAATGATTTATATTTAATGAAAATTATAGTCGTGGCAATATGGATAATCAACTAATTTTCTGCATGAAATGTTAAAACCAATTCCCATAGATCGTTATAACGATCACCAATTTTTACCTCATCTGAAAATATATCCATCCACAATCAATTGCATCTAAATATATTCTGAGACACGCTTTATGATACAATTTACTATTTCAAGTCCGAATAGATACAAAGGAATTCTTTCTCACCTTCTTTTTGCAATTGATTTAGCATTTCTCCGCCTGTCAGCCATGATGGAAATAACAGCAAAATTCAAATCCGCGCCAAAAATTTGCAAATGAATATAAAAAACGAACTGATGTACTAAAACACTCTTTCTGTCATAGAAAACCAGAAAATAATCGATTAATGTGAGTTTGAAACCTTGTTGACATTAAAAAACCAACTTCAAAATCTTAATGTTGATGATCGTTATAACGATCAACGGGCACAAATGGGTTAAATTAGGTGATCATATGAACATTATTGAGTCACTCATGATCATATTGATCACAGCAATTTTCTTTAAAAAAGTAGCAGAGGTAAAAAATAGCGCAGGAATGATGAATCACCAGAGAGAAAAAGCTTTTTTAAAGTTTTTCAATGAAGCATGCATTATTTATGTAATATTTAAAAGGTAACGTAAATAGCGCAACTGACTAAAAATAACGCAGCGGGGGTCAGAACTCAAGATGCATCTCCGCTAACTCTATTTGATGCACTCATTAGAATGAGTCTCACTTGTCTGAAATTCCATTCTCTGTCGATTCATTTTTGACTTCTCAAAACGTAATTATATTATACATCTTAGTTTTGCAATCAATTATTGCCAAGATCTTCTAGACATCCGAAGATTTTGGGTTTAGCTGAATTGAAGCGAGCTTTATTCGTGATCAAAAGAGATTCATTCACAAGCATACATGTATTATGATGATAATGGTGGGCAGATGTTCTTGATTCGACCTTCTGTGCTTCGATGGAAACGTTCTCACTGATTTGAACAACGCAAATGTTTGATTCTGCCAATATTCTGTATGCATCTTGTGCTTGACCACGTAAGTGCCTGCCCGTAAAGGGCGTCCGCAAAATAACGGCATTTTTCGACTTTCCCCCTCCTTGTTCGCATGTGTCCTAATCTTCCCACCCCACCCCCCTTCTCCCTCAGAACGTCCACATATTCACTGAACTTTCCATTGAGATGTTTGTTGTAATATTTGTACAATGAAAACATACATAGCCCGCATCAATATTTGAACGAATGTATGCATTTTCTATGTAATGCATGTTCACTCAGACTTGCAATTGACCTATATTCAGTAAATCAAAAGCACGTCTTTGTGAAAAAGAGAAATATTTTTAATCATTATAGTCCGGGAGCTAGCGTGAATTTGTGCAGGGAACGAGGTAGTACATAAAACTTTCACATAGCATAGTACACCTCTAACCTACTGCAAAACTTCGCGTCTGCCGGATCAGATCATTTGCTTTTAAGAAATAGAGAGGATAACAAAATCCTATATATTTCCAATGGTAAAATTGTGACATTTAAGGTGTTGACTCCATTTTTTCGAATTTTTGCTCATAAAAGTTACACAAATTGGTATTTTGTTGAACTGGTTATTATAGAAATCATCTACAGATCATGATCTTTCAAATGAGTTATCATTCAGTGACAGAGGATGAAGTAAAATGTACAAACAGACACTTTTCGTTAAAGTATATCAACAATTTTCCTGAAATTTCTATATTAAAATTTGCAGTTACACCAACGAAAAGTGTCTGTTTGTACATTTTACTTCATCCTCTGTCACTGAATGATAACTCATTTGAAAGATCATGATCTGTAGATGATTTCTACAATAACCAGTTCAACAAAATACCAATTTGTGTAACTTTTATGAGCAAAAATTCGAAAAAATGGAGTCAACACCTTAAATGTCACAATTTTACCACTGGAATTACATACGATTGTGTTATCCTCTCTATTTCTTAAAAGCAAATGATCTGATCCGGCAGACGCGAAGTTTTGCAGTAGGTTAGAGGTGTACTATGCTATGTGAAAGTTTTATGTACTACCTCGTTCCCTGCACAAGTTCGCGCTAGCTCCCGGACTATTAGTGGGTCTATGCAACAATTATGATTTGCTAAAATTCTCAAATCTTATGACTTAATTACTTCTATTTTCTGCTTTATACGTGAATTATGTACCTGTATACGTGAAAAACCACTTATCTATTATCAGTCTCATATCTGCAATTAATATTTTTAATAAATATGCATGTACCGGCAAAAAACATAGGGTCGATGAAAAAGTTTTGACCGATAGAATTTGATGAATATCAAAGCACAGCTCTAAGGAAGCTAAAAAGTGATCGTATCAGATTAGCATGAGGAATTTAGGATTGCACTTATATAATTAGTATGTGCCCAAAGAATGTAATTCACAGGGAGAAACAAAGCAACAAGAATTAAATTGGCATCGGTCAAAACTTTTCATCAACCCTATATACGAGTATGCAGCTACTAATCTAATCGATCACTGTCTAAGTAGGGAAATGAAGGGCAGCTATAAATAGATAAAATATGGGATAGTACACGAGTTGACTTCTTCGTGTTTGTCTCATTGACACACCTATATATTTCAACAATGCATTTTTTTCCTACACAATATCCGCTAAGCTCGTCTTCCCAGGATGTGAGTGCTTCAGTTTGCGGACGCGTCCTCATTTTCCCTGACCCCTCCCACACGCTTCGGACGTCCTTTATGGATGGCCCCAAAACCACAACAGCTGCTCGTTTATGCGACGATTGCTGGATATTTTGAAGAAGCAAATTACTGATGCAAGCAACAGTTGTAGATTCTTGCCGCAAAGCGATTTATTGTAAGCTATCTTATGAAATGATTTTATAGATCAAGAGATAATAATCGTGAATCACGGTTGGTTTAAAATTTGAAAAGTCAAATAAAAATGCCCAGTCGATCTCTTGCCATTTTCAAATATGACACCAGTAGCTTATTATTTTAAGATAAAAACAAAAACCTTTCAACGATGTCTATTTGAAATAAATGAGAAAAATGCATTTCATAATACCTATAAAATATTTCTTATCCAAATCTCGGAAATTGATGATATTTATTCAACAACACAACCTATTTGGTTCACATAATGATAACTGACTCATATGTGGATAGCAGGGTGTGTTTCTGTAGCCTCATTGATCAAGTAATTCATAGATATGTCTTCCCATACTACTTATACATTTTAAGATATACATTATAGATATATGCAAAAAATCTTTTTAATATTACAGTATTTGGTGAAGTATATAGAGAATGTTTCTGCCCGCAAAAAATCAAAGCAGCAATTTAGCACTAGCGCTTTCAATTTATCTTCAGGAGCTTAGTTAACAAGAAGTTAAAAAGTGGGCTAGCTTCAGCGGTAAATACTTTGTACAGACTTTTGAGTGCATTCCAGTTAGATATCAAGCTGGATTTGAATGACATAAAAAGCGAAACGGAAGGTATGCAAAAACTCAAAAATGAAATGAAAAAGGACATCACTAATGTGTCTAAAAATTGTCAAGAATTTCCATCCCGACGTTGGATTTGAATAAGAAGATCAATCGAAGAAAATTTGCCTATTACGAGGCCATCAAAAATAGATCAATCGCAGAAATTTATGAGCAGGTTATGAATGACAAAAATGTAAGAATTTCGAGGAAATTGTTTAAAAACCCGGTGGCTCAACATAGTGATCAAGAAAGAGAACTTCGAAAAGAACTGTATATGAAGGAATGCGAATATGAAATTAAAAGACTTTGACTGACAGCAGATATCAAAGCAAAAATTGTGGAAGAAATAGGCAATGAAATGATTGAATATTTAAATGAACATTATGACAGCAAAGAAGCAGAACTCCGAGAAAATCAATGGAGAGAAATAATTAATGGTGAAGAAGAAAAAAGCTGTGTTATTTGGGAGAACAAAAGATTGTTTTTTAATTCAGACAAACATTTAATAACTATAAGCAGCGAAAACAAATATATTTACAAGCAGACGAATTTCAAATTTCCATCTCATAAGAATTGTTCCAATGATATCAGATTAAGCAAGAAAATAGATCACTTTCATAGAAGAAACAAAAACTCTACATGATCTGCAAACAATTATGCCGTAATTGGAGAATACCGGAACGAGATCAAAGAGATTGGAGAAAATCAGAGGAATATAGTGCTCGTTATATGAACAACTTTAATAGGTCGCATTATTTTGATAGAAAATCAGCCTTCTATGATCAAAAGATATTTCCTAGAACATTTTGCTAACATAACATTCCTAACAACATTATATATACATCTCTATGTAAACATTAGACATGAACTTGTGCTGTATTACAAAATATAATCATTAATCCCTTGAGAGGTCCACGAAAAGAACTGAAACCTGTCGGGATTTATATCCCTAGTTTTGATTGCCTTCCTTCGGAGTAGTAAGAAAACGGCGAACACTCGACCGGCGCCCCCCCCTCTGGAACGGCAGAGTGTCGTGGTCGGTAGCAGTGGTGCTTCGGGTCTGACTCCCCCCCCTCTGGAACGACAGAGTGTCGTGGTGGTCTTGGGCGACCGCCAGGTTTTGTCTTGAGGCTATAGTGTGTGATGTTTTTCGTGCAATCTGCTGAATGTTGGGTTGTAAAATGGGTTGCTTCGAGTGGAAGGAGTGCTCGGATGTGAAAACGGAGGCCAGATTCGGATTCAGCGTGAAATTCTGCATCGGTATGGTGAATTTGAACGCCATCGGAGAGAAAAATTTTCGCTGACGTCCCCCCCCCCGGCACCGACCTTCCAACTTTGCTTCTAGTGGACGGATTTTGTCGTGCCATAGCTCGTTTGAAAGCTAAGAGTGAGACAAATTCACTGAAAGAATCGGCTTGTTCCTATCTGCCTTCGTTTAGATGTGAGACGCCATAAGATTTTAGGTCGGAGCTCACCTGAAAAAATCCTAAGTGTCAGAGTGGCTTTGTATGGGTAAAATTTTGAAAATTTTCCAAAGTGTGTCAATTCGACCTGGGACCTTCACCAAAACATTTTTCATCAAATTTCACTGACCCCCCCCCTCGGGAGAGCTAGCTTCGATCTTGACTTCTAGTGGACGGATTTTGTCGTGCCATAGCTCGTTTGAAAGCTAAGAGTGAGACAAATTCACTGAAAGAATCGGCTTGTTCCTATCTGCCTTCGTTTAGATGTGAGACGCCATAAGATTTTGGGACATTGGCGAAAAACGACAGTTAGAATTTGGGACGTTTTGGGCTGTAGCGCCAAAACGAAGGCTGGGATGGGTAAACGGAGGCCAGATTTGGAATCAGCTTGATGTTATTGTCCAATGAGGATCATCATCCAATGAGAATCAAGCATTTCTTTATAAATAGCGAGCCTTCCACAGTGAGAATCATTCCATCGTTGAATCATACGAGTGACGGACGCACATTTTCTCTCTCTCTCTACTTCCCTATTCTATTATCCAACTAAAATGGTAAGTCGCTACTTCCCTCCATCTCCTCCCTTGAACGTAAACTTAATACAATCTTTTTTCATTTTCAGGCATCTACTCCATCTGCTGCACTAGTAGGACAAAATGGCGATCAAACGTTACAAGGTTCTCTACGATCAGATCATCTACAACTGAGGCCAGTGGAAGAAACAACCAAGGTACATAATCCTACACCGCTACAGCGTAAATTTAAACAAGTCTTGCGTTATGACGATCATGGTGTAGTACTCCAAACGGGAATGCTCCCTTCCACGGATGTCAAGATAATGCACAATCAGTATGGGGACTACATACTGATCCCCGTGAATCCGTACTTCGCTGCCAACTTGATATCATTGAGGAGTACGTCACATTAAATATGGACATTCCTACTCCTCTTGCTCAAGAGTGGAAGGCGAGAGATGCCAAGGATACTCCCTATAGAACGATTTGGGGTGGTAATCACATTTGCGTACCGGTATCACATTGGTGTAGTTATTATAAAAAGGATGGAGATCAATCAATACCCATCAGATGTGATGAGCTCGGAGAAGGTACTTGGGATATCCTTTTCAAAGTGAATGGGCTATATTATGGTCGGCACAAGGATAATAAAATAGCCTCTCTCTCCATGCATATGGAATCCATCCTATATATTCCAAAACCACCCAACGTGGACGACATAATTGATCAAATCCTTAACAGCAGTGGTACGAAGCGCAAGTCGGAGAAGAATGCTGCATCCAAACGCAAATCAAAGAAGGAGAATTACTAGTCCTTTCCTAACTCTACCCTATGACAATTCGCTTATGTGCTTTGAGTGTCGTAGACGTGGCCTTATTAGATACATTTTACTTCTTCGTTGCCATCATATCATTTGTGTATTTTGTCGTGAAAAGCATCGATGTAATTCTTTATTTTGTAATATGTTATAGAACGTTTCCTTAGATGTGTAAATTTCCCTTTTAGGCTTCTATCATCATTTTTATGGATTGTGAGGGTGAACCTGTACAGGAGCTCAGTGCTATTGCTATGAACAATTGGACATATCAGATTGTTAGTGTCTATCATCAACATGCCAACTGCGATCCCAATGTTGATCAATGGGTGAGAAAACACATTCATGGACTTAATCTGAAATATTTGCAAGACTATGGCTTTTCTTGTGAGAGTGCTCTTCTTATTGACTTTAAGCGATGGTTAGCTGCTTTCAATGTTATACGCATCTTTTGTAATAATCCTGGTAAGGAGAGGAAAGTATTTCCCAATCTAATCATTGATGATATTTTGCTCCCGCCTTGGGATAGTAGAGTGAATCAACATTATCATGAAGTCACGAAACGTTTTAAGGATTTGTGTGTTCCTATTTTGTCTATTCGTTGTAGTAGCTACGTTCATAACCAATGCTTCTTTCCTCCTTACCTCAACACTGCCAAAGTCCTGTATGGTTATCATTGCTCGCTGTATGATAGTTACCAGCTGTATCTATTTTATCTCTTTCAAACCATTGATTTATAATGCATGCTTGTTACCGTTATTCAATAAATGTTACTATGAGAAGAGTTGTTGTTTTCATGCAATGGATGGGTTAGATAAAGGGCGATCATGTCTTTCTCAAACGACTGCGGAACATTACATTTTCATAGGCAAAGTTTAAAAGGAGCTGTTCAAGATTATGTAATAAATTTTCATAAAGATGAGACCGATATCGAAGCAGTGGTCGATGATGCTAGCACTCTATTTCTAGAGTTAATGAATACATTCTCTGATAGCATTATCATGGCGCGATTAGTTGCGAAAATTAAGTTTAGTCACTTTGGAAAGGAAGAGGTGGAAAGTCGCTCTTTCCATTTTGCTTCTTATTCAATGGAAGTGGTAGATCACTCCCAAGAATTTTTTAAAAGACATATGATAAAAATTGCTGAACGTCTTAACGCATTTAACCATCATGGTAGCAGTCTAGTGATTGAAGCGATTTCAGATATTCACATTCAACTTTCCATAAAGAAAAATTGAAAATGCAGTGGTACTTGATTGTAGCACAACTGGTTTTCGAGCTATGTCTGCTCACTCTCGAAGTATATTCCTTCTGTACATGCGTCTATTATTTAGAAAAGGCTAGCAAAATCATATCTTCAAAAAGACTTGCTATAGACATCAGTAACGGTGAAACTATGTGTTGCGATGTATGTAAGCGAAAGGATGGAAATGAAAAGCGCATCTTCAAGAGATGTAAGCATGCTTTTTGTCAACGCTGTTTCATACGTAATTGCATTCAACTTTGCCAATGTAACCACTGTGATATTGCTCATTTCGAGTGTCACTTATGTCGCAATAGTTAGTACCTATGCAAATGTGGTAAAGATAGGTTTTAGCAAAGACTAACACGGAAAATGGCGAAACGTAAAAGTCAAAAGTCTTCAAAGTTTTCTTCAGCCATTCAAACTCTCCGACGAATGAAAGCAAATCAGCGATACAATGCTATACGACATGCTAACGATAAATTCATTTGTGAAATTATTTCTCATGTGAGGAAGTTGAGGACGAAGAAATTAGCGCCAAAACAACGAAAGTTACTTAAGCGATATGCTACGAAATTGCGTTTCATCTCCAATGCTAAAGTCACCCTTCAAAGAAAGAGGAAAACTCTAACACAAAAGGGCGGTTTCCTTTCAGCAATACTTCCAATGATAGCTCCTGCCGTGGGCAACCTATTGGGTAATATCTTTGGCTCTAAGCGTTAATTATGCAAATGTTGAGTCTCAAAGTAATAAAATGGATTTCAGACTTCAATGTGATAAAGTTCTGACTGTATCAGGTCCATCTCATGCAGGTAAAACTGTTTTCACGCTGAATTTATTGGATAAAAGAAGGGAAATGTTTAAGGAACCTATCAATCGAGTGATTTGGTGTTATGGTATTTATCAACCGTCGCTGTTTCAGGAATTGCAAAGTCGCAACTTTATTCGACATGAAGGAATGATTCCAGTGGATAAACTTCAGTCTAATGATGTTGTTGTATTGGATGATTTATTAAAAGAAAGTCAGAATTCAAAAGATGTTACAGATATGTTCACTCGCGCAGCACATCATAAAAGGTGCTTTATCATCTATATCACACAAAATTTGTTTCCTGATGGAAAAGAAGCTCGTACACGAAACCTGAATATACACTATTATGCTATTTTCAAGAATCCGCGAGATAAAAGTCAATTTGAAATTTTAGCGCGACAAGTTGCACCCAGAGGATCAAAAGCCTTAATTGAAATTTTTCAAGCAGCTACTGAAAAACCATACGGTTACTTATTCATTGACTTTACGCAAGAGTGTCCGGAAGAATTTAGATTTCGAAGTGATATTTTGAAAACTCCCATGATTATCTACAAACTATGAGTTCTTATTCTCGCATGATTGTTATTCCTCAGGATGAATATGTACAATTGACTGCCATGCAGCAAGTAAAGCAACCTCTTGCAAATCAAATGTATAGGAAAGAAATAGATTATCAGCAAAATGTTCACATCAAAGATCCACATCGTGCTGTATTATTACAATCGGAAACTGTTGAGCAATTGAAAAACTTGAAGAATAAGATGCGTGACTCTGTATCGACTGCTACACCTTTAGCATCTCGCGCGCATGCCATATCTCTTTTCAACAGTATTGAACCCCATCTCAATGTAAATGATAGAGGAGAAATCATTACAGATGAAAATAAAGTGATTGATGCTTCACGTTATGAAGACTTGATTCAGTATGCGACACGTAGAAAGCGCCGTCAGGGCTATGTTCCACCTGGTTGGTCATACTTTCTTAAACTATTGAAAAAGCATAATGTACCAAAATTTGCTTTGAATAATGAGACATTGAAAGAACTTGATTCAACAGTGGCTACTGCTCCAATGCTTCAGACGATGAAAATGCCAACAAATTGGTTTAAGTCGTCACCTGCTACATCCCCTCCCACACTCACTAAGCAAACAAGAGGAAGAACTCGACGTAGATCTACATCACCACTAAAACTAGTAAAAGGAAAACGTAAAACAGCTGCTCCCAGGAAATACATGTTCTCAGACTATTAATATGAAGCAGATGTGTTGCTTGCCATGTAATGAGCCACCAGAGGTGAATGTCGTTGTCACTTGCACTTGCTGCGCCAGCTCTCATAATGAAACCCCTAAGCAATGTGAACACGATCGCAAAACCGCTAAAGCTAAATGCTGTAGTTGTTGTAAATGTAGAAAGGCAAGAAAACAAAAAGATGAGAAGGAGGAAAAAGAGTCAGTCGTCATCGACTGAACGTTTGAAGTCAATCTATTATGATGTAAAACATCCGGCAGGATTTGCATCTATCAAGAAATTATCAAAAGCGAGTGGTCTTCCACAATCACAAGTGAAACGATGATTAAAGGGTCAGGCTACCTATACACTCCACAAACAAGCGAAAAAGAAGTACCGCACCCGCCATTATATTGTTCATGACATCGATGAACAGTGGCAAGCAGATTTGTGCGATGTCGCCTCCATTTCAAAACATAACTCGGGAAATAATTTTATTTTAACCGTCATTGATATTTTCTCGCGTTATGCGTGGGCTCAACCTTTAAAAACTAAAGAAGGGAAAGGAGTAGCAAAAGCATTCCAAACAATTTTTCGAGAAGGTCGGATTCCAAAAAGAATTCAGAGTGATCAAGGAAAAGAGTTTGAAAATCAGCATGTGCGAAGATTATTTGAGAGGCATGACATTGAGTTGTTTGGTGTAAAGAGTGCTTATAAAGCTGCACTCGTTGAACGTTTTAATCGCGCATTAAAAAATCGCTTGTGGCGACATTTTACTGCCAACTTGACACAAAATTGGACAAAGGTTCTACAAGATACACTCCATGCCTACAATCACTCTATCCATCGTTCTATTGGATTCAGACCAGTAGATGTAAATGCTGACAATGTAGATAAAGTGCGCGAATCATTCCAACGTAAACGCACTCATGTGAAAAGTGATGTGAAAATTGGCGATAAAGTTCGTATCTCAAAAGTGAAAAGTGTTTTTGCTAAAGGGTACCTCCCGAATTGGACAGAGGAGGTATTTACAGTATCAAGGATTAATCAAAAAGACTCTCCGACCACCTACAAGTTGAAAGATTACGATAATGAAGAAATTGAGGGTAGCTTTTACCGCGATGAGATTGATTGAGGTAGTCACTGAAAGTGAAACATATTTGGTAGAGAAAATCATTCGATGTAAAAAACGGCAAGGTGAAGAATGGTGTCTTGTTAAATGGACTGGTTATCCTTCAAGTATGAACTCTTGGATGCGTCGTGCCGACATCTTTCATCTAAGTGATCGACAGTGATTCATGCAAAGTTGTAACTAACAATGTTTAGGGTTTGAGCTATGAATCCAACTGCCACATTTTATTCACGACCCTCCTATGTAAGTGGTGGAGGACAAATTTACATCGGCGCTCGCCGCCAACGTGGAGGTAGCATACTTGGTGCACTGAAATCTGTTGTAGCACCTCTCATATCCAATGTCGGTAGATCTTTAAAACGAAATGTTTTAAGTAATGCCGTTGGCTTTGCTGGTGATGTTGCTAGTGATCTTTCCAGAGGTAGAAGTTTTAAGAGCAGTTTGTTGAATCGTGGGAAGGAACGCGGTTTAAAAACATTGAAGCAGACCTTTGCTGGTGTTACTCAAGGAAAGAAATCACCTAAACGAATGAATAAAGGAAGGAGGAAACATCGCGGAGCTGGTAAGGTGCGATCTTCAGTCAAAAGGCATTCATGGAAACGTTGTAGAGGCTCTAATCATTCATCAGGCGCTAAACGACGACGCTGCTATAACTTCTAATCATGGAGTGTAAAACTTCCGGTTTTTGTTTGTTCGATCAACAAGCCATACAGACAGATATTCTTAGTTCAAGTATTGTAGATTATCATCCTCGAACAGCTGAGAATGCTGGTCCCATTGAATTTGTTATTCCTGGTGGTAGTGATGACTACATAGATTTGAGTTATGCGATGCTTGATTTGAGGTTTAGAATTCAGCAAGCAGATGGAACTGCTATTGACGATGCACATAAAGTTGGACTGAACAATTTACCATTGACTACATTACTTCGCGATGTTTCTCTAACGATTGGAGAGCAGCAGGTGGAAGGTGGTCAAAGCGATTATCCCTATAAATCATATTTCAATCATGTATCACAGTTTCATCCAGCAGCACAAAAAAGTCATATGGAAGCCATGGGATGGTACAGAGATGAAGCAGGAAAATTTGATGTTGAAACAAACAGTGGCTTTGTAAAACGATCTGCTATGATTAAAGATAGTAAAGTATGTCAGCTATATGGTCCGCTAAATTTAGACTTCTTTAGACAGTCAAAGTTTTTACTCTGTAATACCAGCATGCGACTCAAGCTGACATTGAATAAGCCTGAATTTGCGCTGAATGCATTTGCTAAAGTTGACAATTTTAGAATTCATGTGGAAGATATTGCACTTTACATTCGTCGAGTAGTACCGAATCCAAGTGTCATTAGAGGACATGCTGAAGGTCTTAACCGCCAAAATGCCATTTACCCCGTTCAGCATACAAAGCTTCTCACCTTTACAATTCCTAAAGATCAAAAGAGTTTCATGAAAGATGGCCTCTTTCCATCGGAAGCACCGAAGCTCCTCATGGTGGCAATGGTTGAAAATGACGCATTTAATGGTAATATAAAGAAGAATCCTTTCAATTTTAAACACAATCAGTTAAGTGAAATTGCTTTACGTGTAAATGGTATGAGTCATCCTGGTCCACCCTACAAACCAGATTTTGCTGCGGATCAATTTATGCGCAGTTATGTTGATTTTATGGATGTCTTTGGCTTTTACAATACGGATGACACCAACGGACTAACTATGAAAGAGTTTAAGAGTGGATATACTATTTATGCATTTGATTTGACTGCTGACAGCGATATTAGTGCACCCTATCGTCAAGCGAACGTGCCTCATAATATTCGTTTGGATTTGACGTTCAAAAGAACACTACCTGAGACGATCAATGTATTAATTTATGCAGTCTTCGATTCAAACATTGAAATTACAAAGTATCGTGACGTGATTCTTCAGTATAATCGTTAATGAGTTGGTTGACTGCTGACGATATTAAGACTAAAGTGCAGCGTAATGCAGACGAAGCGACGTTGAAAGCTTTCGATAATGTCTATTCACTCGATACCTTACCACCTGCAGTAAATCACTATCCCATCTTTATTGTGCTAAACACTCATTCGCAGAATTTAGGCGGTGAGCATTGGAAAGCGATCTTTATTGGAGAAGACCGACGTGGTGAACTATTTGACTCTCTTGCTCAACCTCCAAATATACCAACACAGCAGTGGTTGAGAAAACATACGCGTCAATATCAGCGAAATGAACGCATACTACAACATCCACTTTCATCAACGTGTGGTGCTTTTGTACTGTACTTCATCTTAAAACGTTTACATGTATCTCGATTTGCATCTATTATTCAAAACTTTTCATGTAATCCATCCTCTAATGAAAAAATGATTTGTAAGTTCTATCATGATTTGGAATAAAAACATCATGTTGGAAAAATTGTTTTTTATTTTACAATCCGCTGGGTACGTACATACTCAATGAGATAGTCTAGGATCACATTTGCTTGTACACTGTACATGAGATTTTAGTCCAGTAATGATCACTTTACTATTATGAAAGATTGCCACATGCACAGGTAACCAACAACTAATTAGAGCTGCAGGAAAAAGTTCGGGTTCATAACACAAATTGTAACTGCTGGTACGAATCTTCAAAAATGATAGACTGTCACTCAATTGAGTAGAGATCACCATATTGTCCACAGTCAGATTCGACATCACACACCTCTCCCTCTTCCATATCCGACGTAGTAGTCTTTGTAGCTCTAAGCGCATTGACTGCGCCGATGAATGAGAAAGGGCGCCGAGAATCTGTACAGTCCCATTTGGGAAGAGTTGAAGATTCCGTGAATTGTTCATCTTCACCACTAACATTTGAGGACGGCCCGGGTAATACTTGCTGTTTGGAAGGTGTTGGTGTAATGTTGCGAGATCGATTTTGGCGTAGAGTCTGAAGCGACGGAGAATGTTGACGATGGTGTAGCGATGGCGCCTTATGATGAAAGAATGAGTAAATTGAGCGATGTACCTTCCTTTTATACTTTTCCCAACTACCTTGATGAAATGTGAAGTTAGTATGAAGTTGGGAATGATAGAGTTGAATTCGCCGATTGTTGACGCGCAGCCAGATGCGATTTCCAATACGTGAATGTCTTTTCATATAGAAGTATTTCAAGTCCTTCATGATATGATGTAGAGATTGAAAATGGCGATAAGATAAAGCAAACTCTCTTCTCACATTTCCAGTTGAATCTTTGAAATAGACGTTTCGATCATGATCCGTTTCAATACGTTGTAGGGAATCTAATTTCCAACTCATGGTGCGTGGTAGTCATGTCTGATTAAGATTTGCATAGTAGGGCGATGAACTCACGACGAATAAATGTCATGATGGAGCGATGTATGTATCTTCTATACTTCTCCCAATTGTATTTGCGAAATGAGAAACAGTTTGCGGAATGAGAATGGCAGATTTGAATTTCATTTCTGTAATGTTGAAGCCAAACTTGATCACCCAAGGAGATGAATCTTAATGTTTCAAAATATTCCAAATCCCTCATGATATCATTGAGGTTGACAAATTGTCACCATGTTAATGTAATTCCTCTTGATGAATGACCATGAGAATTTTTGAAATGTACGTTTCCATTACGATCAACTCTGATATATTGTAGAGAGTCCAAAATCCAAGTCTTCATGATGTTATGCAAAGTCGCAGATCAGCAATATAAAAATGTCATTTTATCATATTTTGCTTAGCAATGCGGCTACAAAGAGATTTGCTAGTAATCGAGCCGCACTTTTTTCTACTCCCATTGATCATGCACAACAGCTAAATGGAAATTGGGAAGTGGGTGTCACTCAACTTGTTTATAGCAACTGTGTCTATACTTTTGATCATGAGGTGATGACTATTAATATGAGACGCACAGCTGCTTATCAATGTGCAAAGGGGTGCCGAGTATACATTCCACAGTGGCCAAAGAAAGATCTCTTATCATGTAAAAAGTTTATATATGATTTCTTGAATAAAGCGTGTAAACATATTGTCCAATTTACTCCGCACAATGATGATTATACTTATGTACATCATGTAGTTGAGAAAGATTGGATTGTTGGTTTAAGTCCAAGTTTAAGAAATGATTTAGGTTACTTCACTAGCGCCTTAACAAGCTATGATAATTTTAACGTTAATTACCACATAAGTGGTCATAAACAGTTAATATATCGAGAGGAAGCTTATTATGTAGATCTTATTCCAAGAAATGAGAAGACGTTGGTGAAGAAGATTGTGATTAAGGCAAGAAAGACAAACATGACTCCTGAAACATTATTGAAGAAATTTAATTATCTCCTTCGAGTTGATGGTAAACAAGTGGCAACATTGGCTTATATTAAATCATCTAATCATATTGCAATAAGCAAATTAAATGATGATGATGATCTAGTATTAGTTTGTTCAAAAGATTTTCATCAGTTCTTACGACATCGTTCTGCAGCTGTTCATGGAAAATCTGATATGCAACATTTACCATGTGAAAGTTCAAATCAATTTGATACAGAATGGAGCGTATCTTTATACAGAAAGTGTGTAGAGCCTTTCGGTGGTATCTTACATGAAACAAGAGTGTTGATGCCTCGCATTATTACTTCGGTTAAATTGGTTGTAGATTATTTAAATGAAGTGATTAATGAGCAACATATTTTATTTTCTGAAAAAGAAGGCACTTTGTCTCTCACTATAAGTGGAAAAGGTATTGAACTAATTATGGATAAAACTCTAATGGACATTTTGGGTTTTGACCAAAATATCTTTAAAAGTGGTACTGTAACCAAAGATAGCGCAGACATGTCGCTATCGCGTCGTATTAACTATTTTCAGATATATTCCAATATTGGTGAAGATGTACGTGTGGGAGATGTTGAAGCTCCATTTCTAGCAATGATACCATACCAGCCAAAAAGCTGCAGTATTTTATCTGAGCATACTTTCAAGAAATTGCATTATACAAAGCTGAAATCAAACTACATCCCACAAATTGATATTGCAATTTATGATGATGCTGGTGCGTTGATTCCTTTTCATAAAGATGCTGTGACAAGTATCACACTCCATTTCCGAATGAAGAGTTAATGCAAACGTATGCTAATATATTTCTCCAATGTGAATAATATGGAAAGTGAAAATAAGGACTCGTTTCTAATCTACTTACCCAGTATTGCTTCTATGAATAAATTTCCCAAAAATAAACCATCAGACTATCGAGTAGAATTAAATCGCCCACTGCATTTAGAAGGTGAATGGGAGGTTGGCGTTTCTAGTATTTGCTATGATAGCAATATTCAGAATGTGAATGATTTGGAAGAAATGATATTGACTCCTCGCACCCATGATGGAATAACGATGAATAATGCATTCCAGTTCCCATACAATTTAACATCAGATGGAAAGTGGAACTATGAATGGATTCAGATAAAATCAGATTCTTATGAACCATTTGGGAATGAGAAAATTATTAAGGCATTCAATAGTGGTAATACTTCCATCATGAAGAATAAAAATCAGAAAGCTTATGAGTTTACTATCTATCATTGGAGTGGGAGACAGTTCCTTCGCTTTCATTCTTTTACTAAAGGTCTTACGCTGAGGTTGGATAATGAATTCTATCCACATCTTGGTTTTGGCCATGGACTACATCTAACGTCAATTGCTACTGCAAATGTTAAAAAAGTTTATTCAAATCGAATCAATAAATTTCATTATAGATTTAAAATATTTGATGAAGATGTTGTAGAATGCGAAGAACGCATCATTTTGAAAAAGCATGGTGTTCAACCTTTATCACTTATTGAGTTAGTAAAACGATGGAATGAGACTGTGGGTAAGAAGTATGGAGAGAAAATTATGGCGGACAAAAATAAGTTGGTTATTCAGAAATATAATGACAAACTTACAGTTTATTTCTCTCCAACCTTGCGTCATTTTGTAAGACATTATACACCTATTATTGGAAGTGGTGTGGTGTATGCTTCTCATGAATATCACACTAAAGCTGATTCAGTTAATGATGAATGGTGGGTGGACATCTATGGCGATCGCATCAAGAAAATTTACCAGTCTTATGAAGAATCTAAAGTTGCTATCAATATAATGCCGCGTCTATATCATACAGTTGAAAGCTTCATTCATGTAGTAAATCCTTATATACAACAGAAGTTGAAGCATGTGATGAAAAGTAAATATGATGTAAAGACACACCACATTTCGTTTTCAATTGAAAATCAACGCGTTGTTCTGAAACTGGGTGATGACATTCAATGTCAATTGAGTAAAAATTTGAAAAAACTCTTTGGTTTTTCAATGCTACAAACTGCGTTTGCTGCTGCGCATACGATTGGTATAGAAACACCAATGACACTTGATAAACATGAACAGCACCTTTACATTCAAAGTGATTTGATTCTACCTATTTCTGTTGGTGAGAAAAAAGAATACATTTTACGTGATTTCATTCATGATAAAGACGCTTCATATGGAATAGTCGAGAAGATGTTTGAATCTATTTTCTATCATCCCGTCGTCAAACAAACTATACCCTCTATTGCTATCAAAATTACCAATGGTTTACAAGAGTGCATCCATGTGAAAGATACTAAATCCCTCGTAACTTTAGTGTTTCGGAAAACAAAGTGAAGTCTTTATACAACATTTATTGAAATATGTACATGAATGTGAAGCAATAGACTTTATACAACATCCAGTGAAAATATATACATGAGCGCACTTCAATAAACATTGCTATATACAAAAAGTCTTTTTACTTCGTGAAGCGTGGAAATATACAGGGATAGGAAAAATGTCTTTCAGTGGAAAAGTCATCACATGGGGAATGTACAGATGTGGACACATATTAACAAGGAAAAAACAATCTCATGCGATACATAAAACAACAATGTTTATCTACAGAAATCAACATCAAAATACTAAGTTAAGGATGATTATGCTAAGACGTCTCCTGAATGTGGTAGTGTGAGTTTAATTCTTTTGGGTGGTGGTATGTTTGTGTCAGGATGTCCATGTGGAAGAGATATGTTGTGTTCTAACCAGCACCTCTTATCCTCCCATGCTGAAAGCGCCCGTTTCCTAAAAGTATGCGTTTTGATCTCATGCGACTTAGATTTTAAGATTGTCATATTGACAAACGTTATATTTTTATTTCTATAGGCTTTCCTGAAATTTTTATGTTTCATGTTAGAGACCAATGATCTTGATATGCCTTTAGCACGCTTAATACTATCGTCACTATCCTTTAATTTCATACTGTACATTTTTGGACGGAGGAGAATCATTTCATCTATTTCCTTCCCTGCTGTCTCATCCTTAAAGCAGCCAAGTTTGGCCTTATTTTTGATGGAGTAGAGTGGGTGATCAGTAGGATAATTTGATGTATCAAATTGATTTGACCTTTCACATGGTAAATGTTGCATATCAGATTTTCCATGAACAGCTGCAGAACGATGTCGTAAGAACTGATGAAAATCTTTTGAACAAACTAATACTAGATCATCATCATCATTTAATTTGCTTATTGCAATATGATTAGATGATTTAATATAAGTCAATGTTGCCACTTGTTTACCATCAACTCGAAGGAGATAATTAAATTTCTTCAATAATGTTTCAGGAGTCATGTTTGTCTTCCTTGGCTTAATCACAATCTTCTTCACCAACGTCTTCTCATTTCTTGGAATAAGATCTACATAATAAGCTTCCTCTCGATATATTAACTGTTTATGACCACTTATGTGGTAATTAACGTTAAAATTATCATAGCTTGTTAAGGCGCCATTTTAGTTGGATAATAGAATAGGGAAGTAGAGAGAGAGAGAAAATGTGCGTCCGTCACTCGTATGATTCAACGATGGAATGATTCTCACTGTGGAAGGCTCGCTATTTATAAAGAAATGCTTGATTCTCATTGGATGATGATCCTCATTGGACAATAACATCAAGCTGATTCCAAATCTGGCCTCCGTTTACCCATCCCAGCCTTCGTTTTGGCGCTACAGCCCAAAACGTCCCAAATTCTAACTCTGTCGTTTTTCGCCAATGTCCCAAAATCTTATGGCGTCTCACATCTAAACGAAGGCAGATAGGAACAAGCCGATTCTTTCAGTGAATTTGTCTCACTCTTAGCTTTCAAACGAGCTATGGCACGACAAAATCCGTCCACTGGAAGCCAAGATTGAAGCTAGCTGTCCAGAGGGGGGGGGAGGTCAGTGAAATTTGATGAAAACTGTTTTGGTGACGGTCCCAGGTCGAAATTCCACACTTTGGAAAATTTTCAAAATTTTACCCATACAAAGCCACTCTGACACTTAGGATTTTTTCAGGTGAGCGAGCTCCGACCTAAAATCTTGTAACCGCTCTAACTTTTGAACGAAGACATATATGAACAAGCCGATTCTTTCAGTGAATTTGTCTCACTCTTAGCTTTCAAACGAGCTATGGCACGACAAAATCCGTCCACTAGAAGCAAAGTTGGAAGGTCGGTGCCGGGGGGGGGGGGGACGTCAGCGAAAATTTTTCTCTCCGATGGCGTTCAAATTCACCATACCGATGCAGAATTTCACGCTGAATCCGAATCTGGCCTCCGTTTTCACATCCGAGCACTCCTTCCACTCGAAGCATTCCATTTTACAACCCAACATTCAGCAGATTGCACGAAAAACATCACACACTATAGCCTCAAGACAAAACCTGGCGGTTGCCCAAGACTACCACGACACTCTGCCGTTCCAGAGGGGGGGGCCGGTCGAGTGTTCGCCGTTTTCTTACTACTCTTCGGGCTATTATTTTCATATACATATATATATATATATATATATACATCTTGAAATTACCTCATCCGTAGTCTAAGAAAACAGTTCGACACGTTGAACACAGAGTGTTTGGCAAACGGTTGTCTTCGACGTCATATTGCATGATGTGCTAGTTGATAATCTCACAATGTCTACTGTTAATAGGGCGCATGTCTTCAAATTTACCGATGCAAATAAAAGATACAGTCAGGCGGTTTTGATCATGCGACTTAGTGGCGTTCGGCACCCTTCAGCGATGTAATTAGCGTGTGAAAATGTGAACAGTTTCAAGTTCAATTTACACAATTTTGAATTTTGCGGCTATGAAGCTGACACACTATGAGATATCGAAAATTATGAGGATATCTTTGAAACGAGATGAACAACTCGCGCAGCTACAATGCATTCCATGGAATAGAAATTTTTCATTGTATCAGAAAATTTCAAAATGGTAGGCCAGTTACTTAGAAGCAAGATAGCATAGCAATCTATAACACGGTACTTAAAAGCAGAAGAATGATGGAAAAAAATAGATACACGTATTTTCAATTCGATCTACCCACGTATACAACATCCAGGGAACATTTAGAGATCCAGATGGGTATTTCTGACAATTTAGAAGCTGTAAAAAACAATGCATTATATAAGTGAAAATGTATTTGCTAAAGGACTCTATAGCGTCATTTATTGCCTATCTGACCATAGCCTAAGAATTATACGTAGTACAGGAAGAAATATCTATGAATAGTTTGATCAGTGAGGCTGCGGAAACACACCCACGAAGTACATTGATATACTGCCGGCACCTTCCCATTGTCAAGCACTGGAAGTCGCCATCGTTTAGATATCAATGTAAATCGCTGGATACGAAAATTACATACAAACATATACCAAATTCACATACAATTTGATACCAACATTTGATACGAGATTTGTGTTTTTCATACGAAGGCTCACTTACTTTCGCATGTGATTGGTATGTAGCGATACGAACCATTCTATCTGTGATTTGACTGTTTTACGATGAAATGCGAGTTGCTGGTATGTTTCATGTACGAGGCCCTATTCAAATTCGTAGAACTTCGTATGAGTTTCGTATGTAGAGCTTTAAGTCACTTGGCAAAAAATCATATATATTACATGCTACTGTCAAATAACTTTTTTGAGTAATATCAGTCATATACATTCTTATGGATAGCTTGGTATTTAGAGTATTTGATCTAGACTCGATTTACTGTGAAATTAATGCCGTATGTCATCGTTGCTACTTGTCTAATAACATTCACACGACTCATAATCAGCTGAACTCCATGAACTAAGTTGATAAACATCATTTCAATAAAACGATAACTTTCGAGCTACCATGATGACTTATATATCTCAAACATAACTATATTTGCTTCCATGAATTAAAATGTGTTTTTACTTCGGATTGATAATATGCTTATTTTCAAAATTACATAGTGCATAAACGTTGATGGTTATATACTTATTGATTATTTATGAAATGCCTTAGACTTACGTGCATTAAAATCGAATTCAGCATTGTAAATTTGACTCTTAAATGTCATAATCGTACTGCTTACAAAACAGTAGTAAGTGCCGTGAAACCTTAAAACAATCTTTATAGAAAAATGGCCTTAAATCATACGAAAATCATACAAATAGATGAAAAAATATACCAAAAAATATTTTGGTATGCTTCCTTCGTATATTGATATCGAGCGATTTACAGTGCACCGTCGTCATTAACACATGTTCACAACCTTCTATTGTTTTCCATGTTCATGGCCGTTCTAGTCCTTAATTATTATGCATTTTCTGATAAGTACCGAGTTTCACAGTGGTTGGGACATTCCTCATCCATTCTCATGAAACTTTCTTGATCTCGCAAATTAATAGCATTTTACTTTACGTTTGAGATTGGTAGATTGTTCAGGTCATGAATGCACGATCGTAATCAGAAGCAGCTTTCCATAAAATCTGCTCGTTCTTTCCCATGTTTTTGAAATATACTTAAGTTATAGTGTTCATAATGGTAAACATTTGAAGGTCTCCATTATTTATTAGATCATTTAATTTCGACTTAATATCCATAACTATTCTCAAGTAAAATGACCAATGCTAAAATACCAGAAACAAAAGAGTGATTACATTGCCTTCTACAAGCGATAAAATGACATGCAATGAGATATGCAGCACATGTTCGTATGAAAGGAAGCACATACTCGTCGACAAGAAAGTTGCAAACTTCTGATATTTCATTGAAGACACTATCTGCGTCAGTATGATGATTGCATATTAATTAATTAGTATATTATCAACATATCCATATTGTTTGCTCAATGATCATCTTCACGTGTACGAATTCACGTGTACGGGGCAAAGTATCTTTTTTGCCCCTCCAAAATATTCATGGTGAAAAATGTTTTACATAGATAGTTTTTTTATAAATATTGTAAACAATATTTCGGCAATGTATTTCTAAAACTGAATAAGTACAAAATTCGGATGACGCAACAACGCCTTACACATATCGCTCTGCTTCATAACAACCAAGACATTCTCTACTCCCTTGACATTCAAGAGATAATAAAGCAATTCATTTTGAGAACTCGAGAGAGGCAATCTACAGGGTGACTCAAAAGTCTCCATACAGAGAATAATAAAATTATCTTTTGCTATGCATGGAGACTTTTGAGTCACCGTGTACTTTTGACGTAGTTGACATATAAAAATTTTGTCAGGAATTTACTTGGTTTTCTATACAAAAAAACTTTTATTGAGAGTGGTATAATAACATAATATTATTTTTCTATAACATTCAAGACTTTCAGGAATACAAAGAAGAGGTTGAATTTAAATAGAGTTTGAGTATGAGGTAAACTTTGTGTTTGCACAAAGTTACAGCAGCAGGGTATTGTACCGTGGTTTTGTATTAATAAATTCATAAAAGTGCAAATAAAGATTCATAATGGATGCATTAGTCCTCCTCTTTTTCACATCAACTAACATCCTTAAAAAAAACGCTTCATAGAAAGTTTAGGCAACAATTACCAAACAGGCATGCGTTTCCTTTTGCCCCCTCAACTTTGAAACTGCTACCGCGTGCCTGCCTACTGCGAAACTGCGCGATTGCCGAGTTCAACGCGATTCCTCTTCTTGTCAGACAGTATCAAAGAGACATACATGCTAATCCAATGGGACGCAAACTGCAGTCCTGGGTTAAAATGAAATATGCTTTCTTTGATTTAGCGAAAATGACTAAGCTCAGAATCTTAATTTTTGGCATGGAATCTTCAGGTCATTTCCTATCATGGTAATGCACCCCTGTCCAAGAAAGTAGACACATTTTGATTTGACAAGCCTCCTAATGTGAATCCACATTCATACACATTCTCGCATATATTGCCGATCAGAAGCATGACAATAACACATCCACATCATGGGGGATGACGTGAAGATATTCCATGTCAAAAATTATGGCTCTAGACTTCGAAGTTTTCAGTTGTTAAGAGAAAACATAGAAAAGTTCGTTTTTACCAAGAACTGCAATCTGCGTCCTATAGGATTAATATGTGTTTCTCTGTGATCATTGTTTGATCAATGATCTCTGTTTCTCATTGTCCTATTCTATTTCCACTATCAGCATCTGTAGTCGGTACAGTATATTAGACGTCTGTTTTGAACGTGTATACGGCAGTGTTTGGAATCTATGGTATTAGTATATTAACAGCAAGAATGAGTAGTATTACAAGTCTCAAGATTTCCATTTTTACCAGATATTGGGCCAAAGCTGATCAATTTTTATTCGTTGCCACGAGAAAGCTACATTGACTGCTTTTAAGAACTGATTAATCCAATAGTTACAGTAGCATTGCCTTTGTACACTTGCGGATTGGAGAACGCCATCAGTCCTCATTAGGACTACTTTAACTAATAATTTAAATAAGTAAGCATTATATTCTATTATAAATGGCGACTGGGATGACTTTCATCATCGGATGAGGATCCTGTCTGACAAGAAGAGGAACCAGGTAGAACTCGTCAGATGCGCAGATTCGTAGTAGGCATAGGGTGTGCATCATTCTGTGAAAGTCTTATTTTTGGCCTGGTTCCCTGCAGAAACTCGTTCTGCCTGCCGGAATGTAATGGGTTGTCATCTTTACGCTACGGCGCTTAACGAATCAAGCGGTATGAGAGGCGAGCAACGCCAGTATACTAACCCGCCAATTATTCTTTAAGGCGACTTCTTTAAATGGCCACTTAAGCTAAGTTTCGGGACGGATTTCATCGCATTATTTCAGGATAGGCATTATCGAGATGTTATTAACTTTCTCAACTTTCAACGTACCTGATCAAAAGTTCGCAAAAACCAAGGTTTTCCCTCGAAAAGTGGATGTCTTGGAAATCGGTGAAATACACCAAGTGATCGACCAACAAGTTGATATCCACCGGGAGAAGAAATGCCGTAAGAACACATGTACGATCCTCCTATGCCAATGGTTCCATCTTTAGTCCACGTTCGAGCAGGATTGTACTTGCTGGCTACCAGACGATGTCTTGGATCCACTGGTACTGCGCATGTACTACTCATGTAAACGTCGCCAAGACCCAGTACTAAGTAAGAAGCTGATGTAAGGATGTCCCGAACCTCTGAAATATCGTTCAGTCCATTGGCACGTCGGAGGAACTCAATATTTGATGGAAGATACGGAGCGTTCGGTGTCACACTTTTCTTGTACAATTCAAGTGCCTCGTTGACGCATGGATCATCGAATGATAGTGGAAGACGCACAATACGAGACGGAACCTGGAAAATAATTTTCAAGTGATTCTTTCAAGTGAGAATTTGAAGGACATGAAACACATAAAGTTACGTTGATGCATCAATGTTATATCAGTTTTTCGCTAGGCTTCAGTCACACTGAAAGCAAAGCAAACACGACCGTCCCCAGCAAACGTATATCCGTATGGTATTAATATTAATCTATTAAATTAATTTTCTTGCACCATTTACATTTTTAAATTTTTACTCAATATTTTGTAACCATGAGTGATATTGCCGATGATGAAGAGACACCTACCGCTTTTCATTGCGAAATGTCACTATTCATTGCAAGATGCCCTTATTGACGTTCAATGCACATTGCACAACTCCGGTAATAACAGACAGATTTATATTGACCATCAGTATTGAGGAATGTCATCCCTAGACACAAACATGCAGACAAGGCATCGATATACATATTTTTATTTTCTCCTTCTAAATTCGTCATTTTAATGCAGCGCATGAAATTGAATCATCACTTCACCATGAAATCGTAGCAGGCACCTTGAAGTCCAATACTGCTCCATTCAACTGGGAACGACTCAAAACCAATTAAAACAAGGGGACGAAAGAGGAAATGAAAGCCATCGCTACTTTCTTTCATCATCCTTTTGGTCACAGTTTCCTACTTCATCATGGTCAATCCAATTGTCGCATTAAGATGTCGCGGCTTCGTATTCTGTCACCTTTGTCAAAAAAATATTTTTTCTTCTTTTCCTGGGCTAACGCAATATTGTGTGCGATTTTTTCCACAGTTGGAGGATGCGACACTCCATGCGATGATGTTCAACTTGCATGGCAGAGGGGTGACTGTGAGTGACACGACCACAGAATTACTAGATTCATCTACGCGTGCACTTCGGTTTCCTAGAATGGAAGGATTGTATCTAACCTTAATATCGAAATGGCACATCACAGAATTAGACAATTGCTCCTTCTCGAATTGATAATTCGTGTATCGTTTGCTATTGAAAATGGCAAACAATATGCTGTCAGCAGAGGACAACAGAACCAGTGAGAGATGCGTGCGTGCTGTGCTATCACTTCGACACACCAAAACACACATCGATGTCTGGCTTCGATTCAGTGTATGCACTGTGCAGTGAGAAATGCTAAGAGGATGGTGGAGTCATCAGGTGAACTAATTTTCGCACGCATTTTTTAATAATGATCGGAAAGGCCAACTTTATGGAGAAAACTTGTGCGCAATGATCTAAATTCTTCAAATCTGAAGGAACTGTGGCAATGGAAGCACTTTGCTAGACTCACATTAATCCGCAACCGACGTACAACTTTTTTCCTATCTCTGTAAGGTATAAAGAATTCCTTTTTACCCACTTAATAGGCTCCTCGATGTGCCGGCGATTTCGCATTAATCACACTTCTAGCAAACCGAAGCAGACAAACAAAATATTTAATTCTGTGGACACGACACATGAGTGAGTGACGACAAATGAGGGACATCAAATTTTCTCCTTTGGTAGCTGTGGTCTGAGTACGTAAAGATTCTGTGGCCTACTGGTGAACTCCTATTCAATCATTGGCACACTGCCACACTTAACTACTTTATCGTCTCTCAGCCAAAACAGCATCGTTAATTAAAAAACCCCGAAGTGTACAGAATTCAGCTATATACATCCTCTCTCTCCCTCCTCTCTCATTTACTCACTCACAATCTTTCACACACACACAATCTCAAGCAAGAAGATCAGATTTCTCCTCACCTTCGTAAATTGCGATAGCTTTCTATTCGTGCCCGAACTGAGCTTTGTTAGGCCATACTCGTATTTCGGTGTCTTTGTGACTGTATACCGTCATATCTCATCTCTAAGTCTGCCGTACTCAAGCTCTGCTCGTTTCTGTTGTTAATCGACCTACCCTTGGTGGCCAGTCATTCACTTAAGCTGCCATTCGTGCTTAGAACAATCTTCCAGATTCCATTTGTTCTTTGACTTCTTCTCTTCGTGAATTCAAGTTTTTTGTCTAGGCCTACTTGCATGGCACTTTCCCGAATGTGCAACTCCGTTTATGCTTATTCTGTAGAGTGGCCTGGAAGTCCACGGGTGACGACACGCCACTTAAATCAATTTCATGTGACATTGAAAAAATAATTATTTAAAAAAGTTAAGCTAAAGGCTGCAAAATTGACTCTACAGAAAAATTTCAAAGCTTTGGTGTGCAAGTGTGTTTGTGTAAATGCGTTTGCTTGCTTATCTTTTTCATATTCTGGCATGCCATCATAGATACTTATTGATTGTGTGAAATTTACATATTGAGTGAAACAACATCATTCAAATGAACAAGCGAAATTCATTACTTACTGTTGTAATGGTCTCAGTTTCCAACTGATTCTGAAGATTCATTATAAGCCGAAGAAGTTCTGATCTGGAAATGCAGTCAGCGTCGAAATTGACTTGTAGAGAAATCACACCAGGACAGAGTTCTGTCACACCTTCATGCTCTAACCGAGCTATCAGTGCTTCTATTCTGAAGCGTTCTGGAATGGAAATTTCATCTTTTCCACACAGCACAAGAATACTGAGATCTCCTTGAGCTCTGTACTGCGTTCTTGTGCTACTGTTGTTGCCTAGAATGCCATAATTCGAGACTTCCAAGGACTCCGATATCAAAGAAGTCGCCAAAGGATCCGCATTCTCCAATTTTCGGGCTGTTATGGCTGATATTAGCTCTTTCTGGGCTGCCATTGCAGATCTTGCTGTATCATAGCCCACATTCTTGAAAGACAACGAGTCTCCGGGCTTTATTTGTCCAATTTTCCACAGCTCAGAACTTATAATGCAAATATTTGTAACAAAACCTCCCAAGCTTGGTCCATCAACTCCAATGATGATGGGAGTGTCACCAGTAAAGTTCAAGGCACCGATCTGATAAACGTAATCATGAAGATTGCTTGGATGCAAACCTGCACTGCCACCAGAATTTCGAACCCATTCCAAGGATTTCCCGATCAAACGAATTCCGAGGCGATTGGAGTTGTAATGAACCTGAAAAGATAGCAGAGATTCTGTTTGCACAAAATCCTCCGTGACGAATTATTATTTCCTCCGTGTTGCTATCATGATAATTCCTCCAAAGCAGTAAGAATGCACACATTTCACATGTGGTACTAGCAAAAAGTCATTTAATGAAATCAAAGCTTTAGATGGCGATGTCATTTATGGTGAGTTGTTACTTTACCTCCATGTCTAAAACAATATGCTTAAAACAAGGTGATTCTTCTTGAAATCTTCTACAGAGATTGGTGCCTTTCTGATAGGCTGACATGACCATTAACGAATATATGATATGCTATCAAAGTGTAGTGCTGAGTAGTATATAGTGTGACATCCGGCGCGACGCTTCGCTTCGCTTTGCTTCGCTTCGCTTGCGCCGGATGTCACACTTTTGCGGTTTTTTTCAAAAAATTAAAATTTCAAAAAATTTAGGTAGACTTCAAATTTCACGTGGCCGAAGACCTAAATTCACAAATTTGGGCGTTTTTAAAAATACCCAATTTTTCAAATTTTTCAAAATCTCAAAATTTGAGAATTACAATTTTTACCTTGAAAATCATGACCGTTCCAGGACACCGAAAATCATAAAAGTTAAGAATCTCAAATTTGTGATTATGACATTTTTCATTGCTCAAATCATGACCGTTCCAGGACACCGAAAAAATCAGAAAAGTTAAGAATCTCAAATTTGAGCATTACAATTTTCACCCTTAAAATCATGACCGTTTCAGGTCATGTAAAACCGGACACCAAAAATCATAAAAGTTAAGAATTTCAAATTTGTGATTATGATCATTTTCTTGCTCAAATCATGACCGCTCCTGGCGTTCTTACAATTTATCTACTGCTTTTGCACTCAGATGAACACTCAATTGTAGAGAACATCTGCTTCTCGCATTTATGAATAAAAGGCATTTCAGTGTAAAGAGCTGTGTCCTCCAACTCAAACATTTGAAAGGAAACAATGTATGAAAGAACAAACAGCTGCTACTACTCTGTGAAACAATGACATTTTAATTGTACGTTAGGCGAGTTGTTTTAATTCTTGTTAGTGCGTCAGCACACCCGTATGACGTTAAGATATCTGCCAGCTGTACTGTTTTCATTTATCTCTCTCGTCTGTCATTGTATCGTGTGCTCAGATTGTTGTGATATTATTTCAATCAACACTTATCATCTGCTTGCTCTCATCGTTCCGCTATCTTTAATTACGTTATTCTTATATTTTGAACATAGTGATTTGTACTAATTTATCCGTCAATCATGAGTCAAGCAGTCGTTGAACAACAAGCCGACATAGCAACGGTACTTCCAGAGTTCTTCAAAAATATTGCGGATTTGTTCATTCCATCGGAGAAACATTCTGAATACTTTTCGTATATAGACCAGCAAGTGAAGAAAGCGCCTCTACTCTTCACTCCTGACGCAATACGTTCTGCTCGAAAAGCATACAAAGAGCAACATAAAATCGCAGCCAGAGCAAAGAAGGAAGCAGCACTTCCCTTCAGAATCGAAACATTTACAAAACAGTTGAAGGAAAGTGTTGTTGAATGTCATACATTCATCGAATCAGTGGAATATTTTACAGAACCGGCGGGGGACATTTCAACGACAGTGAATTCTTTGAAACAACACTTGAAATACGAAAAACAAAGCCATCTTTTGAGTGTCACACGTAAAATTTTTATTGGAAAACACGCCAATCATATATTATCCTTGTGTGAGAATAATAAAGGAGATTTCACATATCTCTTAAAAGATCACAATATTAACTATTCACGAACTGAATTGAGCTTCGCAATGAAGTTGGCAAAACTGGCAGATAAATTTCAGACTCTTTGTAGAGTCTCGCTTCCTATACGACTGTTAAAAACTAATCTTTCAATCTTGGAGCAGTGTCTTTCACAAGATGAGTGTTTTTGGAATAATTGATTATTCAACCCTTCTGTTTTCAATCATTTTCATTATGTTGTTATATGACGTCATTTTTCTCTCATCCAATGAAACCTTGTCCACGCGTGGACAAATTTACATGTATTTCAATGTATCCAAATTGAATGTATGCAAAGTGGATGTAACCAAATTGAAATATCCATGTGTTGTTTTTAATTTCTCATTTACGGGAATATAATAGAAACATTTTATCTTCTATAAAAATGAGGAACATTAGAGACTTCCAAAAAATATACGGCAAACAAAACCACGTGAAATTTCGATTTAAATGAGATTGCTAAGCAATTGGGAATAAAGAATTTTCACATATTGATGAGTAATGAATTACTATTGATAAAAGATGTACGAAACACTAACTCTACTAATAAAAATGTAACAATGTAACGTTTTAATTTAGATTAAATTATATCATTTCAAAATCGAATAAGTAGTAAGGAAAGACATCATTAGAGAACAGTTTTAAATCAATACCCCCCCAAGTAGTAAGGAAAGTCATCATTATAAAAATGTTTTAAATCAATACCCCCTTCTGACTAAGTAGTAAGGAAAGACATCATTAGAGAACAGTTTTAAATCAATACCCCCTTCTGACTTCTAGGGGTCCCTTAAGAAATTTTTTTATTATAAAATGAGCAACATAAATGAGTTTTTGAAATTATATGGAACACAAACGACAACGAATTTCGACCTAAAGAAAATCGCTAATCGATTAGGAATAAAGAATTTTCATGTTCTAATGAGAGACGAATTACAATTCCTAAGAAATAGGCCAACAATAACTATAAATTTCATAACAAATCTTCATACGTCAGATGAAAAAGGTGTACATTGGTCAGCAGGACAAAGAAATATAAACTGTTCTAATTATTATTTTGACCGCCCGGAGGCTGAGAACTATTATTTTGACTCATACGGACTTCCACCTACGAATGAAGTAAGAGAAATACTTGGAAATGGTATTTATAATGCATTTCAAATTCAAAAACCAGGAACTACTTACTGTGGGCAATTGTGTCTTTATGTTTTATTGAAATTACAGGAAGGAGTACCATTTCTAGATATTATGTTAGAATTGAATAATAATGATAATGATAATTAAAAAGCTAAAGCTCACTTCGTTGTAATTCATTTTGATAAAAACGGCCTCTGATATTTTCATCATCTAAATCTTTGATTTCGTAAGTAATCGGATAAGTTTGATTTATTTTGCAAACTTCAAATATTTCTTTAGTCCAATAGCCAACAAAGCCTTTTTCAAATTTATTCTTATATTTAAATATTCTAACTCTATCTCCAATCTTAAATTTCGGCTTAAATTTCTGCAAATTCGGATTACTCTCATTCAAATTATTATTCTCGAATATTTTTTTTCGTATCAAATCAGGGTCGTCAGAAGCATTCTTTGGAGTTTCTTCAATACCAGAATGAACTTTATTATTGTACTCTTCTACAATTCCTGGTAATATCTTCAACCATTTCTGATTTCTTTGCTCAGTAAATTTCTTGAATAATTTATTTTTTAACGTCCGATTGAATCTTTCTATCACTACGGCATTCCCTGCATTTTCAGTTGAATAAACAGTTTCAAATAGTGGCTGAACGTTTCGGTTATAAAATTCCGATCCTTTATCAACAAACAATTTCCTTGGCTTTCTATTACTTTCTTTAAAGATTTCTTCAAACGCATATTTAACTGATAGACCACTTTTGTTTTTTAAAGGCTTTACCCATGCGTATCGTGTATATAAATCTATAACGGTCAATGCGTATTTATAATCAGACTTTGTCCTAGAACCTTCGATTCGATCTTTTTCATTCGGCATATGAATAAGATCAGCACTCCAAATATCATCTTTATTAAATACTTTCACTTTCAATAAATATTTAGGCCTTCTATATTCCTTGTGGATTTCAGACGCGTAGCGGCTTGGGTCATTCGACATTTCGGACGCGTAGGTTCGAGCGTTGCTCTCAGAGTTATTAGTTTCATTTAAACCCTGACCGAATAATATTTTAGCTTGTAAAGCTTTCTTAACAAACATTCTTTCAATTTTTTCTCTAAATGTAGGATTTTGAATACTATCTAATTCTTGAATCATCTTCTTATCAGCTGCATGTCGAGAACTTAAGATCATGATTTCGATAAGCTAAATCATGCCTGTAAGCTGCGGCATCTACTCTATTTATCGGTTCTTCACCTGGTTTCGGATTATTATTCTCATCTAGTCTTATATCTAATCGAGTTCCTGGACCGGTATATGAATGACCAGGAAGATGTTTTTCTTTCGAATATTTACTCCAAATAAATCCAGGAAAGTTTTCTAATGTTTTTTGTATGTCACCTCCAATATGCTGACAGTTTGAGTTTTTATTTTTGTTTAATAGATAATTCAATAAATCTAAATTAACAATTTTTAATTTAATTAAATTTTCGGAATTTGTAGAATTCATTTTAAAAGATAAAATAAATGTTTTACCTAATCGGACCAAAGGTCCTGAGGTTATTACCGAATCATACTAGGACTTAGATATATTCCAGAACCATCTTTAGTTTCTTTAATTTCAATTAAATCATCAACATTGTGGAGAATATTTTTAAGAACTCGTTTTCCTTCATCAACTAAATTTAATTTACTAATAAAATTATCTACTACTCCTTTTCCTTCGGGCGAAGCCCTGGAAGACATCTCCGACGTCCCTTCACCCCAAGCAACTTTCTCTAACTCTCTGTTATGACGTTTTTGTTCTTCTAATGCTGCCTTCTCTGATTTATTTACTGCTTGGACAATACCAGCTGTACCGCCTGCAACACTTCCTGCAGCTGCTATGCCACCTATTATTAGTGGAATTAATGGGAGAATCCCGCCATTCTTTTCTTCTTGTAATTGAATATTCTCTATCATTGGTTTACTTATGTAATACTTTTTTTTATTAATCGTAATAGTTTTAGGGGTATTTTTGTCAACAATATTACGTAATTTTAATTCAACAGTTTTATTATTATTATTTTTCGCTTGCGACATTTTTAATAAAAAAATTTTAATCTATTCTAGTTATGAAAAAATTTCAAGTTACCAAAAAATTTTAATCTATTCTAGTTATTGAAAAATTTCAAGTTACCAAAAAATTTTAAGTTACCAAAAAATTTTAATCTATTCTAGTTATGAAAAAATTTTAATTAACTTAGCCTTACCATCTTTCCATTAAGAATTTCAATAGAATATTTTACATCTTCTAGCAATAAACCATAAGCCATCAATGAAGTTGTGGAATCTTTTTTTTCAATATTAATTGTTACATCACAGCCAGTCTTGATAATATCTTCAGATTGTGCACTTAAATCGAAACAGAAAACAGGATATAAATGTCTCCAATCTCCAGGAGTTATTTGTGGTTCAACTCCAAATTCTATACAAAGATTTCGATAAGAATCATATCCTTCCATAAATTGATTATTGGTATCATCGAATCTTAATGGATCAATTGGATATCGGGTTTGATTTAATGAAACTTGTAAACTTCGAATTGTATTAATATGGAAAAGATTATTGTTCTTATCAAAACTTGGAGAATTATTTCTTTGAAAAATTAGTAATAAATATCTTGGAGTATTCGCAGTTCTAGTAAAATGCCAGTTAAATCTTTGTTCGGAAAAAGTTACTGAACTAGCAGTCCGCTTTAGAAAATTTACTGGAATTGGTTTGTTAGCATTTAATCTTTTTGCAATAGCTGTTTCAATCTCTAAACTAGGAGTAATATGCTTAATCCACCATTCAAGTCTATCAATTTTTAAATATGCTTTTTTTCCAGTCTTACCAAAAAAGATTAATTCATTATTTGCTGTACGATGAATTATTAATTTAAATTTTAATTGATATGATATTTTATCATAATCTAAATATCCGAATAATGGAGACAATGACCAATTAACTGTCTGTTTACTTTTCTTGTTAAATTCACGTCTTTCTTTATATGCACTATTGTTTGTTTTATTTAAATGTTTTGCAATATTTTCTACATCTTTCGCAATTCCTGCTGCATCTGTTCCAGCGTGAGTTAAATCATCAACAAATATTCCATCATTAGTATCAGGAAACCAACCTTCGATTTCATACTTTTTATTATTTTCACCAATTATTACAAATCTAAGCATTGTATCAATTACACCTGGAGAATCACTTATTGTTTCTATATTTTGAGTTGCAACATCTAAACGCATTTGTGTAAATAATCTTGGAAAAAAATTATTCTCTAATGCAATATTATCGGTATCTGGTAATGGTGTTGTAAAATTGGCATCACTATACAAAGAATATTCACAGTGTAAAAATGAATCAGGTAGATATATATAACTCTGCTGATTATCAACTTCAAAAATTAAATCACCTCCAGTATTTACTCTACTGCAAGATCCGGGATTCATAGCAATTCTTATATAGTCATTCTTTTTTTGATTGCAACTGACGAACGGAGGATCGTCTAATCTAAATTTATTTTCGATAAGCGAAGACATTTTTATAAAAAATAATTTGACTTTTTGTTTTTCTCACACACAGAAAAAATTCTGCTAAAATAATTTTACTAAAATAATTTTACTAAAAAAATTTTGCTAAGAAAATTTTTCCTAAAAAAATTTTACTAAAAAAAATTTTACTAAAGAACATAATTTTAGAATTTTGCTAGACCAGCTCCGCTACAGCTTTGCTGGTTAAACCGAAGGTTGCTGCTCACGCCATTTCCTCTTATTTCTTCAATTGAACGAACCGTAGGTTCAATTGAACGTTTTATGGCTACGCCTGATTTCTTCTTATGCTTACTATCAGACGGAGCTCCACTCCTCAAGGTTTCCCCAACAGCAATGTTAGCAATTTTATTTTTTGTTTCCTCTGAAAGTTTTTTTAAATTTTTTAGTTTTTCGGAATCATTCCTAAGTTTACGAATAGCTTCTAGTTGTTTTAATTCGTTTTGAGACTTGACAGCATTTGATATTGCACTAGCTGTACTACCTATAGCAGCTGCTCCTTTTGCAGCAGATGTAATCAAATCTTTATTATTTTTAATTAAGTTAACGATACTTCCAATACCAGAGAAGATCCCAGCTCCTTCCGTGTGAACTGTTTCTCTATTATCATAATGATAAACAGGATTCATACGTGGTTCATGAGCAATTCTTTGATTTGAAGCAAATTGTTTAAGATTGTGTTTATAAATTATAGGCATTTTTAGGATTAAATTTGACTTTTGGGAAAAAATATTTACGTTAATATTTACGCTAAGATTTACGTTTGTGAATGGACAACAACTTCGAGATAACTTTATTAATTGCCTGTTGCACTTTATCTATTGCGTCAAGCAGCGTGTGATGTACTTTAATTTCGCTTCTATTAACTTGCATTTTCTGCTGATTAATCTTCAACGCCGCTTTAAGAGCATTTAACTTAACTTTAAGAACATCTAATTGTCTTTTAACAGCATCTAACTGTTCTTTATTTTCTTTAGAATTTTCTTGTAAATTTTTCTTTAATTCATTTTCTAAATTGATTTTAAGAGTTTTCATTTTATCAACTTTTTCATTAAGTGAGTTTACTTCATTTATTATTCTATTCATCTTTTTCATTTGTTGAGTAATTTTAGAACTCAATTCATCAACACTTTTTTGGAATGTAGTTTGTAACTGCTTTAAATTTTTTTTAATTCTTTCAGGTAGTTTTTCTATTTCATCTTCTAATTGTTCTTTTAACATTTTTATCTGATGTTTATTTTTAATGACAGCAGATTTTAAATTTAAAGAAAGTAATATTAAAATTTTTGATTGTTCTGAAATCTTTTTAAAAAGTTTTGCTATATCTGCTTCTAGCTCTCTATCCTTTTTATCAAGTTTTAATAATTTTTCGTTTAATGATTTGTCATTAAGTTTAAGCAACTTTAATTCATTCATCAGTGGAACCAAAACATCGTTTATATATTTTTCTTTCAAGTCATTGATTTGTGTATCAACATATTGTTTATTTGTTAACTCTGTATTTTGTTGCGGAAGAATAGAAAGATGCAATGGACCAGATAAAACGTCTCCAGTTTTCATGATATAATTTTCTATCTCTATTTCTAATTCACGATTATTCGGGATATATGCACCTCCACCAACATTTGGTAACATCATTTTTAACAATAAAAAAATAAAATTTTTTCTAATAAAAATAAAAAAATAAAATTTTTTCTAATAAAAATAAAAAAATGGAAAATCCAAATTTAAAAAAATCATATTCGCCCATATCATCCTGTTCTTCTTATTCGACGAGATCAACGGGATTTGATAATAAATGTTTTGATAATAATAATAATAATAATCCATGTATAGATGTTAATCTTTTGTTTCAATTACAAGCCGAAATATTTAGAGAACAGACTAAAAGTTTACCTTCTATAGAAACTAATTATTGCATTTTCTCAGGTGATCCATTTATTAAATTTATGGAGATTGTTAGTAAATATAATGATGTAGCTTATGTGGAATTAAATAAAGAAAATATGGTTATAATAGGTCATAATCATGTTTACGGATTCATTAGAGCAGTTTTACCGATTAGTAATACTGAGTGGATAGAAAATAAAATTATCAATTATATCAATATTAAAGAATTAGTTAAAAAATTAAAATCTTTTTCGAAAGAAAAAATTAGATTATTTGTTGATGAAAAAATCAATATAACATTCACATAGAGAGTAAAAAACATAATGAAGAATTATTATGTCAAGTTTATTATAGAGACACAATTTATAAACAAGAAACATTAGAAATGCCCCAAAGATATGATGATGATACATATATAGGATTATATTCAAACTTAAATATTAATTTGTTAAAATCTTACATAAATGGCTTAGCCCAACAAGAGAAAATTTATATGTGGACTACACCTTATACTATTAACAATGTCCATAATCATAATCATAATAAACGAACCGAAGGTTCTAGGGCTTTGCCCGATCTTAAAGAATCTTATGATAATAATGATGATAATAATATAGATGATGATAATATAGATGATGATAATATAGATGATGATTCTGAAACATCTGAAAATGGTGTAAATGGTAAGAAAGATTATAAAAATATTAGTAATTACAAAAATTTAAGTGAAGAAAAATTTATATCTCATACTGATGTACATGATATTAATACTACATATAATCAAAATTTATCTAAATTTCATTTTCTTACAATTGAAAATAATAATGATGGAATAGTTGAAGATACTGTTAGACAACTATGTGTCGGGTCTACAAAATTTAAATTAGGATTTACATCAAATCAATTTAAAATTTTATCATCTTTAACAAAAACTAAAAGTGATTCAGATTATAGTGGTGTTATTAAATTTTCCAAAAGAGATCAAAGACCAATATTTTTCTCTATTATATTATTATCAGATAAAAGATGTAATTTAGAGTTACATATTCCAATAAGAGAATGGTATCCTATCAGGGAATGGCATCCTATACCAAAAATTGTAATTTATGATGTTGAAGAATCAATTTATGATGATGATGAAGAATCAATAGTTAGTGAAAATAAATTTAAATTATCTTTTGATAAAACATTATATGATGAAACTTAATATGATAAAACTTAATAGAAAATACCAAAATATTCGATAAATATATTTTCATATGTAATAAAATTTTTAGATGTAATAAGTTTTTAGATGTAATAAATTTTTTAGATGTTATAAATTTTTTAGATGTTATAATTTTTTAGATGTTATAAATTTTTTAGATGTTATAAAATTTTTAGATGTTATAAAATTTTTAGATGTAATAAAAAAATTATTATTCCCACGTGTCATCATCATCACTTAAATTACTCTCACAGATTATTGTTTGAAACATTTCAGCTTGAATATCTTCTCCGTTATAAGGTAACATAATTTCATTTTCATCAGGTGCTTGACGTTTAAGAATATTTATTTGACCAGAAAATTTTTTTTCTTCAGTATTATTATTTTTATCAGGAATACTAATTCCAGTTTCTAAAGATCGTTTCCATGGTTTATTAACTGTAGTCGATAATGTTTTCCCCGAATATAATTTTAGAAAATCTTCTACTTTTACTTTGTTTTGTGAATAACCTTTGAATGTTTTCTTTTCACTAAGTCTCCCTTGCTCATCTACAGTAATACAGTATTTTACTTTAGGTGCAATAAACATTGCAAAAATAATTCCACCATTTCCATAATCATTTTTCCCTTGACACAATTCTCCTCCAACATATCCAGCAGCGTCTAATTTATTAAAGAGCTCATTGGAAATATATATTGAATCAGTATCTGTATAATGAATGTATTTTTCTTTGAAACCATTAATTTCTAAAATAAAGTTATTCATGATTCTTCTAGAGTGAGAAAGAATGAAAGAACCTAAGTGTGATGGCATGAATGACGTCTTCCCATCTTTTACAATATTAGTTTTGAGAAATTCATCATCTTCCATTTCTACTTTCGCTAAATATTGTTCATCATTTAATTTTTCATAATCTTTTACTTCTTGAGTGAAATTTTTTCTCAATGTATTCTCATTCCATAAATGATATTTAGTGGTTATATCTTTTTGCACAGTTTTGCCATATAGCGAATTCATCAATAATTTAATTAACTCATCACCTACAGTATTTCCTTCTGTTTTATATCTTTTTCTCAAATTAAAAAGTTTTTCAATATATTTTCGAAATGGTGAAACTTGATAATTTTTTTCATAAATTATACCATCAGTAATATGTAAGATTTTTCCCCCACATCTAACAATTTCTTGTATGTCTACAGAAGTTAATACATCATAACATATACCATTTCTAAACCTGATTACTTTTACATGAGAATTATTATTTTGATTTTTAACTTTATCTTTTATAGGATCTGGTTGGAAAAACATATCATTGGGATATTGAAACACAACAGAGAATATTCCAGTTTTAGGTCTAAATGTTTGAGTATTAAATTTATATACTATTTCCCGCTCTTCTTCTTGACGAAATTTTCTAGCTGATTCAGCTTTAGGGTATTCTGAATTTTCATCATACATAGCTGATGGATATAAAGATGTTGCATCAAAAGCCATTAGAAATTCATTTTTTTGTTCAAGTAGTTGATTTGAAATTTTCTTACAAATTTCAGTTTTATCTCCTAAATCTCGATACTGTTTCATTAAATCTATTAAATTACTTCCAAGGGACAAAGTCCCCCCAGCGCAGCGGCCAGGGGACAAAGTCCCCCCAGCGCAGCGACCAGGTAAATACTGTTTTAATATTGGTAACAAGATGCTACAAAATGGCGATATGTATTTTCTTATATTTGCTGAAACTCTTCCACCTTTAACAGATTTTCTAATATAATTTCTAGCCCATAAATCTATATGAGAATGAATATTTATATTGTCATTTTGTACGTTTTTTCATCCAACCGTTAATTGTTAAAGCAGAGGATGTCAAATTAGTAGTTATATCTTCACCAACTAAATCTTGCATAACATTATTATATTTGTAGATACAAAAAGCTAAAGAAAGAATATCGTTAACTAAATATGGTCTCCATTCAATTTCTTTTTCTTTATAATTTTCATGTGTTATGTCTCCAATTTCATAATTTAATTTGCACACATTCGTAGGAATTTTAAAATTCTCACACCATTTAGAAAGACTTGTTTTACATGTTGATAACTACATTTCATTATAATAGTTTGAAGTGCTAATTTACCTGAAGGTGAATCTTTTTTCATATTGTTTTTAAATCTAAAAGATTTTTGGATGTATCTACTAGCACATTCAGTTGTATAAGGATTTTGTAATGAAGCAGTCAATATTCCTCTTGAAGTTTTAAGAGGCGGTTTAGATAATTTAAAATTAGCTTTTATCGGAAAATAGGAATCAAAACCTGATGAATTGTGAGCTATTAAAGTTACTCTCGAATAATTAAATTTTTCAAGAGTTTTAAAAAATTGATGGATCGGACATACGTCCTCTGGGTTTCCCCTGATTGGACATTCATCATCCTCAGTTCTCGTAAATATTTTCACACAATTTTGAAGTTTATTAAATTCTAATTCAGTTAAATTATTATACTCATTAATCTGTTTTTTAAGTTTTTTAATTTCATCTTCATCTTTTGATCGTTTAATTTTAATCATATCACTTAACAAACGTGTTTCTAATTCTTTCAATCTTTGTTTCGGTAAACAACATATAAATTTATTAAAATTAATAGCTCCTACAGCATAAGGAATAGGATGAGCTGTTGAACAGTTAGGATCAGGAAAAGTTTCGAGATCCCAAATATATGTTGAACCATAGTCAATTTTTTTCTTTGTTATGATTTTATATGGACGCGTTGTTAGATTTTCATCAGTAACTGTTTTATATATGGGTTTGAAATTATTTTCAATTTCTCTAATAGCTTTTAATTTATGAGATTTATTAATTAAACAATAGTGACCAATTGTTGAACCTGCGTGAAAATAATTGTAATAAACATAATTATGAAACGTTTCCATTCCTCTAGGATTTAAATGACGATTGGCAGGACTATAATATTGAACACATTCTCCAAAATATTTATTGAATTGAGAAAATTTGCAGTTTGACCCCTGTTCTAGATGTGGCTTTCTCTTTATATAAAAAATTATTAAACATTTCTTTCATCATTTCTCCTTGTTCTTCATTAAAACCTCGTAAAACATTATAACATTTAATAAAACAAAAATCTTCAGAAGGAATATAACAATATTCACCGAAATATTCTTTGATTCTATATTTCATATTAATCCCTGCCCCTCTATGCGATCTTTGTACTAACTTCATTCCAAAATCTTCATATTTAATATTACCTGTAAAAATCCATTCGTTAGCATCGGATTTCTCATCCAGATTCGAAAACCATGTTTCAAATGATTTTTTATTATAGAAGGTTACGTAAAAATTTTGAATTATATTTTCCTGATCTTTAATAACTTTTCCAAGTAAATTAATAATTTTTACCATTTGCTAAAAGTTTCCGCATATCATTTACTACATTAATAAAAGATACATTTTCATATTTAATTTCATTTGGATTAAATAAATTACATAAATCATCACCAAGTTCATCCTTAATTCTATCATCAAAAAAGATATCAGTAATAGGAGTTTCAAATATTTCTTTTGTTCCACTTTTCTGTTTTTTAGTATTACGTCTAATACTACGCCTAGTACGATTCTGTTTTTTAATACGTTTACTACGTTTACTATGTTTAATTTGCGCATCAAACTCAGCAATTTGTTTCTTGATTAATTCATCAATCCTAGACGTTTGTCCGAGAGACATTTCACGATTCATATTTTTTAAAGGAAAAAAATGAATTTTTACATAGAACTTCGGTTCCGTTTTTGCATATACACAGGAATATGTAATTGATGTAATGTTTCTAATTCATGTGCTGTTAAATGTTCTTTCTTAACCAACCACCATAAATTATTATACGCCAAAAATACTCGGAAACTTCTTAAACAAAGTGGAAAGTCTTTTGTTTTAACACACGGTTTAAGACCATGTTTTGTTTTATAATCTGTAACGAGCGCTACGTATTTATGATGATAATAAAATCTAACTTCTTTCTTCGTAGGATGACGATAATCTTTTAAAACTGGTACATGCTCTATCTTATAATCATTCAACATATTTTTTTTTATTTTTATTAACAAAAAATTTATAAGAAAAAATTATTCGGTCACTCCGTTCGATCACTCCTCGAAAATATTTTCTATAACTCTATCATGAATTTTTTTATCAATATTAATTGTGATAAATCCATAATCTTTTGACCAAGCATTATTACACGATTGTTTAAATTCATCTTTATCTCTTATACATAAATCTCTTAACAAATCACTTAAGTTTCTTGCATTTATTTCAAATAGTATAAATATATTTGCATTCTTTCTAATAGCACTTCCGTCTAATGAATACATACTTTGTGTTAAATAAAATACACTACAGTTATTATGTCTACCTCTTGTGAAATAATTTCTCTGAACTGACTGATTTCTATCATTAACACAATCATCAAAGATTACACAATGTTTCATTGTTTTATCTAGTTTACTAGGATCTTGCATATTACCACTATCATCTATTAATTGTATTTTTATATGGTTATTTTTATTAGATTCTACTAACTGATTATTTTTTGTTGCTTCTTCACACCACGAACTTATTTCTTCTTCATCTTCAGATTTTTCATATTCTTTGAATAATGAAGCAATTGCTGTTTTTTTAAGATTATTTTCAAATCCATATTTTAAAAATTGATAGACGGGTTGTTCTGCCGTTGTTGTATAAATTATAAGATTGTTATAATCCAAAAAATTTGGAGTCGTTAAAATTTTAAATAATAGATATGCTTTTCCACAACCTGATCTTCCGCAAATAACTGACAAAACTTTATTAGATAAATTTGGATGATGATTAAATTTAAGTTTCTTTTTATTTAATGGGGGTAGTTCACTCATTTTTTAATAAAGAAAATTATTTTTATTTTATTTTTATTTTTAAAGAAGAAGAGTAAGAATAATAATAATAATAAGAAGAAAATTAAACTTCTCTAGCTTCGCGTGGGAGTTTATACCTCCCGAACCAAAAGATCTATCATAATCTCTTCACCTCCAAAATTTATTTCTTGTCCTTTCTCATCAGTGATTCTAATGACAATGTTGTTAATAGTTTTTCTTGTAATAGGAAAATATATTAATGTTTGGGGAAATACATTTAATCTATAACCAATGGGTACAGTAAAAGCTGGAAAACTGAATATTAAATTTGACAATTTACCATTTATATATATATATCCTCCTTCAATAATGTCACAATGTACAACAATTGAATTTATTTCAGTTATTTTTGGAATCTTCTCACCTAAATGATAACCTTGACTATAAGTTTGTTTATTAAATCCTAATAGCTTTGACAATGATCTATCATGATTAAAATCAACTTGATGATTTTCGTCTAAAGTAAGAGAAAATTTATTAACAGCCGGTTCAACTGCAAAATGTTATTGTTTCTTATCTTTAAATGGTATACCTAAATGTCTCTTAATTTCATTTGATATTGACTCAACTTCGTAAGAACCAGGAAGAAAAGTTAGTATTTTCCATGTTTTGCCTTTATCAGTAGAATATCTAAATTGATCATTCACATCTTTGATAACGTTTTGAATAGTGTTAAATGTGGAGAAACTAGTCAATGCAATTTGATACTTTTTATTTTGTTCCAAATGTAGAATGGGTTCTAAATTACAAGTGTGTGATGAAGTAGTTGTTATAATTTTTAACGTCGTACTAAATTTTGATGAACCCAAAATCTCTGTCAAATTTTCTAAATGATTATTAATTTTGTCTAAATCTACTGAACACATTTTTTAGTTAAAATTTTGAATAAATTTTTTTATGAAATATTTTTTTATAAAAAATTAAAAACAACAACATATTTCAGCTACACTTTTATAATCCTCTTCATTTAGAATCTTCTTTTCTAACAGTCTTTTCAATATAGCATGAATTTCATTGAAACTAGAATTATGTCCTTCTTTTATTGCAGATATTAAAATATTTAATCTATTTAGTAATTCTTGTGGATCATCTGGTAAAAATATGGTTGTTTCTGTTTTCTGTTTTTCAGATAAACCTTTCCTACTTTAACTCCCGTTGATAATAAATTTTCTAATTGTTTATAACGTCTAAGAGATTTTACTGCACCAACTCTGTCTAACATAGCTTTATATTTTATGAGATCTTCTACAGCATAATTATTTAAATCTGCTCCTCTTAAAAGATTAAAAAAATTTCTATCTAAATTAAAAGGAGATTTATCTGGTGAAAAAATTAAACCTCGAAAAGGTTGTGGAAATATTTCTTTTTGTCCGAGATAAAATCTAGGTATTGTTTTTCCATCTATAAATGAAATAGAATGTTCAAATTGCATAGATTTTGGTAATTTCTTATTAATGTTTGATTCTAGTAATCCATAGTCATCTAATATAGTTTTGTGCTCTGGATCTGTTATATCAATTTGTTTATCATTATTTGTAAGTTCTTTTTCAAGAGTTTTAAATGGTTTCATAGTTTTTCAAAATCAGTTTTTACTTGCTCGGTTTGCTGCATTTTTTCAAACATATCAGATTGAATACCAGCTTTTATCATTCTATGTTGAAGATGATTTTCTTTCATAATATTTTTTGTTTTATTAACTCTTCTAATTGTTTTATTCTTTTAAAATTATCAGCTCTAATTTTATCCATTTTTAAAATATAATATTTGAATTTTGTGGTAACATTGGAATACAGCAAAAACATTTTACTGAACAAATTATTTTTTTATTGCTTTGTTGTTTGACATCTTTTCGTTTAAAGTTTTCTCGTTTAAAGTTTTCTCGTTTTAAGTTTTGTTTAATAAAGTTTTGTTTAATAAAGTTTTGCTTAAATTTTCGCTTAAAGTTTTTAGCTCTTCTAAAAAAATTTTGTCATTTTCTTCATTAGAAATTTTACCACCAGTAAAAGTTTTACCGTCACTAGAAATTTTGCCATCCTGTTTATTCTTATCATCAACTTTTTCGGACTGTAATTGAAAGGTTTGATTTACTTCATTAGCTATTTGATCAAATTTTTCAATCTCATCTAACGTAATAACATTATCATCACATACTCTTTGAAAGTAGTAGTGTAGTTTATCATAGACTTCTTTAATATGTAAATGCTTAGTTTTTAATGATTTTCGTTTCTTAGTTATTAAAGATTTATCTAACATTGTAACAAGTGAAGATGCAAAAACACCCGTACCTGTTAAAGCTGTAGCAACTACTGGAATTACTAAAACACCTGAAGATATAACAATAGTGAGAGCGCCTAAACTTATTGTTAAGAATATGCCAATTCCTTGTGTTACATTCTTAACTTTAGTCCATCTCTTTCTTAATTTTTTATAATGCTCTAATCTTAATAATAATTGAGATTCCTTATCTTTCATATACCTAACTCTATTTTTGTGTTTTTCTTTATTCATTTTTTCAATGTTAATCTTTTCAATGTCCATTAAAGTAGAACTACGTTCATATGATAACGAAGGATATATTCTTGCGGTTTCTTCCATTTCTGAAGTTCCTTCCATTTTTGTTTCTTCCATTTTTAAAGAAATATTATTAGTCACATGTTATATTTTAAAAACCTAAAAGATGGATAAAATTCATGAATTTGAAATTCTCAACTTTTATGATTTTTGGTGTCCGGTTTTACATGACCTGAAACGGTCATGATTTTAAGGGTGAAAATTGTAATTCTCAAATTTGAGATTCTTAACTTTTCTGATTTTTTCGGTGTCCTGGAACGGTCATGATTTGAGCAATGAAAAATGTCATAATCACAAATTTGAAATTCTCAACTTTTATGATTTTTGGTGTCCTGGAACGGTCATGATTTAAGCGAGAAAATTGTAATTCTCAAATTTGAAATTTTGAAAAATTTGAAAATTGGGTATTTTTAAAAACGCCCAAATTTGTGAATTTAGGTCTTCGGCCACGTGAAATTTGAAGTCTACCTAAATTTTTTGAAATTTTAATTTTTTGAAAAAACCCGCAAAAGTGTGACATCCGGCGCAAGCAAAGCGAAGCGAAGCGTCGCGCCGGATGTCACACTATATACTACTGTGCTGACATTGAATTACTCTTGGTATTAGTAGTATGACTTGACGGTTAATTCTATGTCAAAGATATTTAATTGTTTAAAATGGCTAGATGAGAAATAGATGCCTGAATTTGAACCCATTTTAGTACGGTCCTTATCGTGGCAAAAAAAGCATTACGGCAATGGGGCGAAATTGCTGTTTTGTTGGCTGTACGGTTTGCAATGAGACAAAAAGTCTTGGAAATGGCACATGATGTAAAGCATAATTCACTGATATTATATGATAAGTTTCAAGAATATTCGTGCAGTAGTTTCCCTGAAAGAATTGCTATAAAGACGAGAGCGGTAATACAGTATTTTAATGCAGTACTATCAATTTGAAAGAAAAAATATTCAGATGAAGACTGATGGGGCGTTGATGAACAGTCAACTCCCTCTGTAGAATTCATCAGTAGTAATCCCATTCCAAAATCAAGTCCAAAATGAGGAGCAATGAGTCATCCCCCCCACTGGCAGGAAGGGAGGTGGCCAAGGATGTGCTGGGAGGAATGGGTCCGAGAGGAGGGAACGGGTCCCTACCCCCCCCTCTGGAAGGAAGGAAGGAGGAGTGATGAGGCAAGGGGTGGAAACTGGGAAGGATAGAGTGAGGAAAGGGTGGGTTTTGGTGGTTTTGGGATGAGAAAGGCTGAAATCGTCATGAAGGAGGTCTCGGATTGGAAATTGGAGTTCAGATTCGGAATCTACGTGAAAGTTTGGGTTGGGAAGGATGGAAGGAGGAGTTTTCCTGTGAGGCAAGGGGTGGAATCTCTGAAAACGGCAGAGTTGGAAAAAGGCAGGGTTTGGTGGTTTTGGGATGAGAAAGTCCATGTTTCGGGTAGAAGGAGCGCTCGGATGGGAAAACGGAGGCCACATTCGGACTCTACGTGAAATGTTGGGTGAGGAAGGATGTTTCCAGCGAAATCGGAGAAAAAATTTTGAGGACGTCCCCCCCCCCTCCGGCCAAACTTCCAACTTTGGTGTGAGAAATCGTAGAAAGTCGTGTGATAGCTCATTTGAAAGCTAAGAGTGAGAAAAATGCAGTGGAAAGCTCAGTTTGGACTAATTTTCTTGGGTTTAGGGAGGAAAATGGCAGGAAAACGTCAGAGTAGGAAAAGTCGGGTTTTGGATGTTTTGGGATGAGAAAAGTCGTTTTTCGACAAGAAGGAGGCCTCGGATGGGAAAATGGAGTGGTGCAAATTCGGACATTTAGGTCAAGTTTGGGTCTAGGAACGTCTTCCCAACTCAATCGGAGAGAAAAAGTGCTGACCCCCCCCTCGGCAGCGATCTTCCAACTTTGGTTCTAGAGATCGTAGAAAGTCGTGCAATAGCTCGTTTGAAAGCTGAGAGTGAGACAAATTCAGTGAAACACATGGCTTTTTCCTATCTGCCTTTGTATAGAGGTGAGATGCCATTGAAAATTAGGGACATTGGCGAAAAAACGACAGAGTTTGAATGTTTACGAAAATCGCTCTAGCGGGTGAAGCAAGCATCGGACGGGAAAAAGAGACCAGATTTGGAATCAGCGTCAAATTCTGCATCGGCATGGTAAATTTGAAAGCCATCGGAGAGAAAAAATTTTTCATCATTTTTCCGAAAAAACGAGTTAGAATTTTTGCGATGGCTGTGGGCTGTAGAGCCAAAACGAAGCATCGGATGGGAAAATGGAGGGCAGATTCGGATTCAGCATCAAATTCTACACTGAAATGGCGAATTTTCAGCTCCATCGGAGCACTAGAACCGGAGATAGACGGATTTAAAGATTTGGATGATGGGTATTACGTCATCAGCTGATCGCCACAAACTATATAAGTGGAAACTCTGCTTGTGGAAATCAGTTCTCCTCCCGACTGGGTTGGGGTAGGTGAACTCCTGAGCTCCGATGATAGCTTCGGACATTCCAAAGAAACCGACTTAGACAATTTCATGGCTGAAGTCAGCTAAGGCGTCAGACTTAGAGGTTTGCCAGGAGATGGCCTTCATCTTCAGGCCATAAAAGACTCCAAAACTTTAAAGGCTGGTAACTTTGCTTCTACAAGTCCGTTTGACTTGATTCAAAAAAGGTTCGGTTGCTATTGAGTGAATTGCTCTAATTGATAGACTACTTATAAAATTTCATAAGTAGTGCTAAAAAGTTGAAAAATTTAAATTCGCTAATTTTGGAGGTTTTCTGGGGTTTTCGACCCTGCTGAAGTCAATGAAAGCATTTTTGAGCCAGTCTTCTCATGTTATAAGCGGCTTTTCACTGAAAGCGAGCAAGACATAGAGGCTTTGCTGTAATATTCCACTGACAGGGTGTTCCTTCGGGACGGCGGATGATGCCGTAGTGATAAGTGTGGCAAGGGAGTGTGTCATATTTTAGACCGAAACCGCTGGGGCAACTCATGTCTCATGTTGGGCATTTGACACAGTTCCCAACGTAGCACTTTGAACGCCAATCGGTTGAGTCTTAGCTATCTTGTCATGGGTGGCATCTAAACATCTCCATTGCAAAACGCTTGTGAAGTTGCTATCCCTCTCTACGGCTTGCTATCAAGCTGATCAAAGCAGCGACTTGCCAACCTCTTGTAAATAACGCCGCCGGTTTTCATGTCTGGCGATCAAGTCATGGACGTTGCAAGTCACGGAGATTTTCGGTGTGATACTTCCTGTGGGTGGGCGTTCTTTCGAGACAGCGGTGAAGTCCGTAGCGATGAGTACTGCACGGGACGTGGGCAATGGTAATCCTTGTGAAACCTCTCTGCGTCATGTTTGCAAGTGGTTGCCTTTCGTCTCAACGTTGTACTCTGACCGCCAGGGCGACATTTAGCTATCTGCCACAGGTTACCTCATAAAATCTCCATTGCACTTGTCTCCCGACAGTAGGCCAACCATGGGAGAATGAACCATCAGTTCCTTTAAGAACTGTCTCTATCACGGAGACGATATGATGAAGGGATGAAACGGGAGGACATTCATGCGCCACACGCAACATATCACAGACTTCTCTCTTCGCTAGTGAACAAGCTCTTGTCAGTGTCGTCAGAAACTTTATCATGTTGTACAAAATTTTTACTGCAACACAGGTTGATGTATAGTTAGAAAGTTTGATCATGACGTTTTATGAAACACACATGTCATGAAATGCAAGCGTTAGTGTAGTCAACTAGTTTTACTGTGACACACGTTTGTGAAAATAAAGTTTGATCATTGAAGTTGTATGCGGACTTTTTCTCTCCGATTGAGTTGGGAAGACGTTCCTAGACCCAAACTTGACCTAAACGTCCGAATTTGCACCACTCCATTTTCCCATCCGAGGCCTCCTTCTTGTCGAAAAACGACTTTTCTCATCCCAAAACATCCAAAACCCGACTTTTCCTACTGTGACGTTTTCCTACCATTTTCCTCTCTAAACCCAAGAAAATTAGTCCAAACTGAGCTTTCCACTGCATTTTTCTCACTCTTAGCTTTCAAATGAGCTATCACACGACTTTCTACGATTTCTCACACCAAAGTTGGAAGTTTGGCAGGAGGGGGGGGGACGTCCTCAAATTTTTTTCTCCGATTTCTCTGGAAACATCCTTCCTCACCCAACATTTCACGTAGAGTCCGAATGTGGCCTCCGTTTTCCCATCCGAGCGCTCCTTCTACCCGAAACATGGACTTTCTCATCCCAAAACCACCAAACCCTGCCTTTTTCCAACTCTGCCGTTTTCAGAGATTCCACCCCTTGCCTCACAGGAAAACTCCTCCTTCCATCCTTCCCAACCCAAACTTTCACGTAGATTCCGAATCTGAACTCCAATTTCCAATCCGAGACCTCCTTCATGACGATTTCCAGCCTTTCTCATCCCAAAACCACCAAAACCCACCCTTTCCTCACTCTATCCTTCCCAGTTTCCACCCCTTGCCTCATCACTCCTCCTTCCTTCCTTCCAGAGGGGGGGGGGTAGGGACCCGTTCCCTCCTCTCGGACCCATTCCTCCCAGCACATCCTTGGCCACCTCCCTTCCTGCCAGAGGGGGGGGGATGACTCATTGCTCCTCATTTTGGACTTGATTTTGGAATGGGATTACTACTTTCATCAATATTAGCAAATTCAGTGAGAATCCGAATATTGCACTGAGGAATTGGCTATAACAAGGCTCAGCCATGTCAACAACGCTCTTTGAGTTATTCACCAGGCTGAAACTACAATATGGATCTATGTATTGCAAATAATTAACAGAGGACACTTTAGGTCCAAGTGGAATCGATCATCGGATGTATGTCAATGTCAAAGATGTTGTCAATGTGCATTGTATAGCACACGTGCGTTGTCTGTTTTTATTTTCTTAAGCGAATTTTGTATCAAATTTTCTGATAGTTCATACTGATTTTTTTCTTTTGTATCATGTAATTTCTTACCGCAAAATTACATAAACACGTTAGATTATTGCCAAGCTTAGCAATTGCGTCTGGCGGGCACAGCAACGATATACATGCTCAACCATAGCCAGGCCCCGCACTTTTTACAAAGAAACAGTCTCACTGCATGATCAAAAGTAAAGATGCGGTTCATTTTTCTCTTCACAAAAGTCATTTAGTCATGCATTTGGTGAACTGTAGGTGAACTTCACTCTGCTTTCATCTAAAAATGATACATTTGGTTTTCATTTGTGTTATTCCTATTTAACATGTGCTCTTCAGATTTAATAATCAGCTGACATAAAATCAATGACAATGGACAAATACATTATCTCTGAATAAAATAATGCAATCAAATCTAATTGAAAGATTTGTATCAACAGGGTACTCTTATTTACAACTGCGTTTTGCAAAACATCTGAAAAGGTTGAATGTTGGACTATTATTTGTTGCAATTTGGACGTTGTTTTCCTTGATTCATTATTAAAATGCGTTTTAGTTCTGAAATTGCTAAAAAGAGACAATGAAAAGGAATATTTGTTGCTCGCTTACAAATATTTTCAAATTCATGCAATATCAGCTGACTTTCGCTGGTTTCGTTGCTCACAAGGTAAAAATGCGTCTATTTCCTATCTAGCCCTTTATAATATTAAATATTTTTGTTCTATGTTCAGTGCTATCTTGGGGGATGAAGCCATCTGATTGGATCACGCAGATTCTGTAATTGAGGACTTCTGTCATACTGTCACACGTCGATAGTTCATTGGTATATCGTTGACCTAGAATGCCAGAGTTCAGTGATTCAAATCCAGCAAGAGGCGCGGTTATTTTCAATCTGTTAAATTCGAAAATACGCCGTGTCATAGAGTAGGTATATAGTAGGTAGAGTGTCGCCTCAAAAAAGGGTCTGTATACAATGAAAACTTCTATATGAAAAGATTTAGTTTTTTGCGGAGATTACGTTCCTGTGGTCCAAAAAATTATTTGAGCAGTTTTAAAAAAGTCTTTGCCAATTTAAATACTACCGAGATGACGCACCCTCGTCATCGAATAAGCATCTTCATTAAGCAGAAATCAAGTCGGTTGTCAATGGAATTTCATGAACCGCATTATAATGGAAGTCTTCATGAAAATGTCGAGATGTATTGTGATTTCTTGGCTGAAATCAATTGCTTTTAATTCTATTTTCATTGGTATGATTTTATGATTCACCAAATTTATGTTTCATTTCTTGAATCTGAATAGTAATGTGGACCCTTACATCTTTCAAAGCTGATTAAAGTCATTGTCTTTGATTATACTGTTATATTTCTCTACAAGTGACAGGTTGCCTGCGATATGATTATTCTTTAGAAAATGTTATTGAGGTGAGCATGAAGTAATAGCCACATATCGAATTGTTGATTTAACAAACATTACCTCTCCAAGACTGTCATGACGCGGAGGATCTGTAAAATACCATAATTCCGTCAACTATGATGTTCAATCAATTCCGTGATAACTTCTTCAAAACTGCAAAAATTTGCATATCTCACATTTGGTAACAATACCAACTGTAATCACCTCGATTTCATTTAATAAAATCGAAAGTGTATACACAATGGGGATTAAATAAATGCGGAGTTACCACTCTACCTAATATACCTACTCTATGCACCGTACATCTTAGGTGATTATTTCAATAGACTTAGGTGCTTTCGGTGAATAATCTCGCAGATTTAGGTTGTTAATTTGGATGAATTAAAATCTCTTAAAATAACTAAATTTATCTAGAGGTATTGCATGTTTTCTTCATCTTATTGTTTCTTTACTTTTTTTCGTTGTCTGATTTGTAAACGAATACATTGCAAAGTACGTAAAAGTTGATCAGATGATAGCAAGAAGTGATCAGTTATGAATTTAGATGTGATTCGGAACAATTTTATTTCAAACTAAACAACAATAGTTCAAATCAAACAACAACGACTGTGCACATTTCGCGAAGCGATCAGTTTGCTTCAAATGCCATTGTTTGGCCTTACAAAATGCGCATAGAATATTCTATGTGAGTCGTCATTCTTGCGGTTGTGATACTAATTCGTCAAAACGATGCTCCCGTTCCTTAGTCGGTATTTGCCGTATGAATATGGTCCGATAAATTGTAAACGATCTCTCAACGTCTACTCTGACTAATGAAGAGAATTTTGACGCAGCAGTATCAGAAGGTATCAGAAGGAAATTTTTCGGGTGCTTCCATATTTTCACTGATCATAATATCTGATGAAGTTCAGATAACACTGGATTTTGTGAGATTACATGCACGCCACAATATCAGAATAGCAACGTTTGATCGAAAAGAAAACAATTTAGGTGCTTTGACAAAATTACAGGAATTTAGGTGGAAAATATATTTTAGGTGATGTAACTAGAATGTCGATGTTTCGTAATCACCAATCATTATTCCCGGTAATATGAGCGTATTGAGGTAATTACTACAGGCAGTTAACACCTAAATTCACAAATGTCAGTAAGTTTACATCATAAGATATGCAAATGGCAATTGCCGGAGTTTTACTAGAAATAATGGATTGTCAAATTGAAAAGATTTGAATGTTACACAGCAATCCCGGAAAATTATAGGTGATCTGTTTTATTTGAAATCAATTTTATGTTTGGTTTGCCTGTCCTAGTTCCGAGGAATTTAAGAGGAACAGGAATCAGAGTTTCAAGCATCAACTGCTGCTTTCACTATATTCTGTAAAGTAGGAAATCTGTAAACTATTCCTAGGCCTCATCAAATTGACTCAACGATGTGGCAGATAACAACGCTAAGTATTGAATTACTACTCAAGGATATAGCTTCATGACTTATTTCTCATTCTTCGTGAAATGAATTCTATCAAACATAATTTGATGAAAATGCTGTTAAAATATTGACTGTTAAAATGCTGATATGCTTTATATAGCGAAAATTCATTTTTAGTAGAAAAAATTGGAATACAATTCAAGCACACAACATGTAAAGAGTGTCACAGGAAAACTGCTTCACTGACACTCTTTACATGTTGTGTGCTTGAATTGTATTCCAATTTTTTCTACTAAAAATGAATTTTCGCTATATAAAGCATATCAGCATTTTAACAGTCAATAAAAGACGCTTTACAACAGGAATTCGGTAAAATTTCAATATCTAAAAACTTCAGAATGTTAATCTAAATTCTAAAAAGGTAAAGAAAAATCTTGACTATGAATCAAACTATTTTTCTTCCAATTTGGGAACCACAAGATTCAGTTAGAAATTAAATTCACATCAAAATGTTTTATTTTTTCGAGAGCGCTTTCATTTTACCTCCAATGGTCATCGTCAGTCAATGACTTAGTATTTTTCATGAAAAGACTCGAATTTGTGACTCACTTTGTAGGTTTCCTTAAAGAATTGATCCATTGATTCCTTTGTTGCATATTCTTGACTTGCAAATGGACCAATCATGCAGTGAATATCCCAATGTGAGCCTGATCCATCTTGCATGGGTCTACCAAATCTTGGCTTCACGTGATCGGGTAGCTCAAATTCTTCAATACGATAGTTTCGAGGAATTTTGATAACAGACAAGTAGTCTCCAGTTTTCAATACATCTCCTGTGAAGCCGCCAATCCTCCCTAAAGGAAATGTGCTGGAACTGCCCAGATAATTAGGACACTGAAACCCTCCAGACACTCCCACATAGCATCTCATGCCTCTTTGAATACGGCCAAATAGGAGGATGCTCCCGCGACGGATGAAAGTGACGCTGTGAGTTTTCATCGCTAATTCCCGATTCTCCGATTTTTCTTTGATATCTAATGTTACTTCACCACCGGTTACAACGATGTACAAATCACAATGGAATCGAAGACGTGGTCCACTGAAAGTGCATTCCAGCACTGGAGCAGAGGCAGGATTTCCGAGGAGAGCGTTGGCAATTCGGCAACTAAGGGGATCGTATGCACCACTAGGTGGTATTCCTATCTTCCAATACCCAGGTCGTCCCAAATCTTGTACCGATGAGTAGAATCCAGGATCGAGGACTTCTATGCTGTTGCTTTCATACGAGAACGCGCTGAGAAAATTGGTTGTGAAGGTGCCGTTCAAGAAATCTGATGATTTGATGATGGAACTCAACTGCTCCAAGTTTGTAGTGACCCCGACTATTCTTGTTTCCTTCAGAATCTTCGCCATAGCTTCAGCCGCCTCCTCTCGAGTCCGGCCATTTACGATAAGTTTAGCTATCATGGGATCAAATTTATTGCTAATTACTGTTCCACAAGTTATGTAAGTTTCCAGTCTTAGAGACGAATTATGCGTTGGAAAGTCTGCAAATATGATCTCACCAGTGGATGGCCTGTAATTTTTCAACGGATCTTCACAATACAAACGACACTGGATGCTGCTACGGTCATTCAGTCGGCATGGATCATCCGGTTCCCAATTCGAGCTCAATGCCAATCGCAGCTGCCATTCAACCAAATCTATCTGATGCACTTCTTCCGTTATACAATGTTCCACTTGAAGGCGTGTGTTGACTTCAAGAAAATAATGTTTGCCACTATCCACATCAACTATCCATTCCACAGTACCGGCGTTTTTGTATCCAACAGACTCAGACAAAGCCTTCGATTCACTGACCAGAATTTTCTCAAGCTCTGGTCTCTGCTCTATCAATGGTCCTGGACATTCCTCGATTACCTTCTGAAGTCGTCTCTGAATACTGCATTCCCGGGTACCTAGAGTTATAACACTGCTTTCTACACCAAATATTTGGACCTCAACATGGCGGCAATTCTCTATGTATTTTTCCATAAAGATGCTGTCGTCATCAAAAGAAGCCTCAGCTTGTCGCTTGATTTTTAGATAGTTCTGTTCCACCTGAAATGAAGAACAAACTTTCAATGAAGAGATTGCGCACAAATTGTCCAGGAAAATAATACATGTATGTATTTTAAAAATATATAATTTATATATATATATATAAATAATATAAAAACATTCCACCATGAGGTAATTATAATCAAAGTTCTAGGATTTAACAAGGAAATCGAAGCGCCCTTCCCGTTCCGCTTTTGCGCCAGTAAACGGAGCTTGCAAGCAAAAAAAGTGACAAAAAGAATAATCGTTGGAATAGTACGTTCGAGAAAAAGCTCATGGGACATAAGTCGTATGTATAGTAAAGATAACAACCTCGGGAGAGCTGAAGAGTCAAGTGAATACAGTTTCTTCTATAAAGTAAAACTCCATAGGTTCTGCTGGTTGAGTGAGATATCAGGATTACCGGAGAGTTGGTGAAATTATTTAGAAAAATTCAACGAGAGAATTGGCTGATGCTTATTTTCTGTCGAACGAAAATGCTTTACGTATCTTAGTTGAATTCTGAGTTGCGTAGTTAATTTGTGTGATCAAAAAAACCTTCTGGTTTTTGGCATTTTTGCACATGTGCTATCACTAGGTGACATGCCACGCGTAATTACGGAGCACCCCAAACATCCGTGGTTAAAGACATTCTATTCTTCTACCCGCGTACATACGCGCTACATTTAGGGTGGAATGCACATCTTCGTGTTAAGTAATCAGCGATTAGTAAATTGATCAATGTTACTTAATCGAAGATTAGATTTAACTACTGAACAAATGCTTGCCATATGCACATGTCTCGAATTAACTAACGACTTGTTAAGCACGCGCTGATGAAAGAAAGTGAAAGACAGTCAATCAGGATGGCGAGTCTTTCCCCCTATCAAAGAAATCGTGTCTCATGAGTCATGAGTCATTATGTTTTAGAATTGGGTTTGAAAGCGGGCAACGGTTGATCTGTCTCCAATTGATTAGCTTGACATTGTACAGAATGAAACGCTGTCGCCAAGAAAACTTCACCACGAATGATAAGTTGATCCTATGCGACATATTAACTAAATGCAAAGATATCATAGAGAACAAGCGCACGGATGCGGTGGCCACACATAAAAAAAATGAAGCTTGGAGGAAAATTTCGGAGGAGTTTTCCAGCCAAAAGCCGCTACCAAGGAGAAGTGCGGATCAACTAAAAACATTTTGGAGCAATTCAAAAAGGTTGGCGAAAAAGGAGGTTGCCAAGGAGCGGCGAGAAACATTCAAAACGGGAGGAGGACCATCGCCGCCGTCTATCACTGATGTAACAGAAAATAGTATCGCTAATTCCGCAACAAACTGATCCTCTGGAATTTGACTACGATAGTGATCAGCAAGGACCGCTCATGAAGTTACTAATCGATGAACTGAACACTGCACTTCAGCAAAAGAAAAAGATGACATCCAGTACACGCCTGGTGAAGGTGATGCAATTAATTCTGAAAACTGTGCTCCTCTGACTCCTGTTCGTGAAAATATCCAGACAGGTTCTTATATTTCAACTTATGAAACCATAACACCGACAACATCAAACATTTCAAGGAAACACTGTAATAGAAAAATACCCCCATTGAAATATTTACAAGATTGTAGTGAAGAATATCACGAAGTGAGGATGCGAGCAATCAGAGAAGAAAGTGCGTTTCGAGAGGCTGAACATCGGCTGCGAATGGAGGATTTGAGACTCAAAAATGCGCTACTGAAAGAGAAATTGAAGAGAATGAATTGTGATTTGAACATTTGAGGATGTGCTTTTTGATCAAACTTATTGTTTGCAAGCAGTTTGCAATTTAATTCAAATATGAAGACTCTTTGAATAAAAAAATGGATTATATAATTGCTACACCGGTTTGTTTTTAATAATTTTTCAAGCTCTTAGACAAACATAAGACGATAAACATAAGGATGGCTCAGTTTTAATTTCAGTAAAGAACACATTAATTTTTAATTGATTTGAGAGCTTTATAATTAATTAGCAAAAAAATTTTAATTTATTTGAGAGTTTCCTAGCGGCGGTCTAAGCACCGTATTGTTCTCTGAATAGTAAGGGTCTAATACCATTTTCTTATTGGAGGGACTCCATTAGGCCTCAGCCATACCCGAGTTGGACATGGCTAAGCTTAGGCCGGCTATTGTTAGACATGGCTGGGCTGGGCCGATATTTGGATAGACAGAAAAATATGTTAATCATTATGAAATAATTTAAATTGAGTAAAAATGATTATTCAATTATGCACAATATATACGGTGGACCATACACTGAAGCCTTCAAAGCTGTGTTGATAAAGACGGAGACAAAGTGATGAACAAGTACAGACGTATACATGTCCATGGGATTGAAGCGTTGCTGCCGCGCTGATGGTGTTCAGTGAGTTAATGGAACACCAACAAAGAACCTAGCATATTTAGGTTTTAATGACAAATAATTGCAATTAATTGATTGGTGCTACCAAATAGCTGCAGTAAATCGATTGCTTTCGGATGCCATCAAAATTGATTGCTCGGCCCAATTTAATTGCAATTAATTTTTGATATCCTCTGGATCCCTCCAACAGCGTAGTAAGTTATTATTATTTATCAGATATTTTTGGAAAATATAACGGGAAAGTATTGAAGACGATAATATCAAAACATCCATTAATTACATAAGTGCAAAATATATTCAATGAAATCACCACATCAATGAAATGTGTGATCTAACAATTTAACATACCTCACGTGAATGACATAGAATATTTCTACCACAAGTAATTCAAAAGTTCAATGAAGAAAGTATTGTTGGATAATCTCCCTTCTGAAAATACTCCCTGAACTGCTGTTATCGTCAAGATCCACGTTGTGTTCACTGTTGCTATTATCATTTGAAACATTTTCATCGTCATTGCCCTCTTCCAAAGGGATTTTCAACATTTTAGCATAATTATGAAGACATGCTGTTGCAACAGCGACTTTCTGCGAAACAGAAAGCTTTAAACGTAATTTCTTTAAACATCGAAAACGCTGCTACCATTGGCCAAAAGTTCTTTCGATAACGTTTCTTGTTCGAACATTATTAGCATTATACCGTTTTTCGGCATTGCTGGTAGGATTCAATACAGGAGTCAGTAGATACTTACAACATGGGTAAGCAGAATCTCCAAGTAAAATTTCATTCAATTCATTAGTTTCTAGTCTATGGCACAGTCTACCATTTTCAAAAATAGTTGCATCATGTGTTGCCCCAGGCCAGCGGCAAACTACATCATTAAAGTAACCGTCTGCATCACATACACAGTGGGTATTCAATGTAAAATATTTTTTACGGTCCCTAAAAAGTTCTGCGTTGTTGTCACCTAGAGAGATGATTGGTATATGGGTACCATCGATAGCACCGATGACCGACGGTATGCGAGATCGCTTCGTGAATTCACTCTTGATGGAACTCAAATTCTCAGAAAAGCCAGTAAATTTTTTATGTTGTTGTGCTATCACTGTTGAGACGTTTGAAACGATTCGTGATATTGTTGATTGATGAGCACCAATTAAATCGCCGTTTGTAGTTTGAAGGTTTCCTGTTGCATAGAACCGTAGAGCAGCACATAATTTTGACAGACTATCGATGTCAATGTTTCGATCATATGGCTCGCTAAAATCACCGAGTATAGAGTGTAGATTACGAACATTGTCTTTCGTAAATCTGTAGCGAAATTCAAAATCATGGTCGTGCAATTCCATTGGATTGAACCGGGCCATATCGTAGTCGTGGTAATAAAAATATTGGTCATATATATCATCCATGAGTTCCGAATATCCGCAGTTAATTCACGAAAGTCAACGGTTAACTTTAACAAGAGATCACTACGTCAAATCGAATGTTAGCTAACACAGCGCACGGTGCGCACAGATCAACTTTTTGGGAAAGAAAAATGTCCATAAAAACGGAAAGTTGATTCTAGACCAAAATTTTGCAAGAATTCTGAATTTTTAAATTCAAAAATCTTTCATCTAGCTATTCAAAAGATACAGCCGATTTATTGATAAGTATCGATCTGATTGACTATTGGTGATTGATTTTGTTGAAAAATGCATCTGAAAATGCTACAAGAATGAATTCTAACCTAATTTGCAACGTAGAATTCGAAGATGGCATCAAAATCTTTCGCTGATGATTCAATATGAAGATAGAGGCAAGATATTGATCAGTATCGATCAGATTGATTGGTGTGATTGATTTTGCTAAAAACTCACCTAGGAATGTCGCAAAAATGAATCCTAGTCCAACTTATAACGTAGAATTCGAATTTTACATCAAATTTATGCCCTGATAGGTCAACATCAAGATAGGGACAAGATATTGATCAGTATCAATCAGACTGATTAGTGTGATTGATTTTGTTAAAAATGCATCATCGATGAGGCTTCTCACGGAAGATAATCACAGAATAATCAATGAGTATGTCTTCTCTGGTAATGAGAAAAGAGGACAACCGTCTTCCAAAAGCAATTTGTGGTACATGTCGAGTAGCTCTGTCCGAGTTTTCTAATGGAAAATTTAGTAGACACATTGATTTGTTCGATCACAGCCTTATTGGGAAAGAAGCCAACTATTACGCTACCAGATCATCATCGATAACAACTGATTGTGAATGTCTTGTATGCGTAGCGGCTCATTCAAACTGTACAGTCAAGGATTCTTCCACGAAGAGAATGAGAGGGCGGCCACGATCGTCCTCACGAGCTGATGCAGATATTCCAGATCGTATCAAACTTTGTTCATGTCTGTCAAAAATAGGACGAGTACTCAAGCACATCTGCACTAGATCAACTTTGACGAATAACATGCGATCAATTATTGATGACTGTCAAAACGATAGGATGGCAGAGCAGCTCACTCATTCTTTCATGAAAGACAAAGAAAACATGACACCAGTAACTTCACCTAGGGGTGGTCGACCTTTGATGTTATGCAAACAAGTTAGTCCAGGCAGATCCGGTCTTGACGACAGTCCTTCCACATTGACTGATCGAAACATTTCTAATATTCAAAATGATTTGAATCTGAGTCATAGAAAGACGTTGAAACTGTGTTCCGAAATAAGATCTGTAGACAAGAACATTGTAGAACAGAATGTTTCCAGACATTTGACAGATGTTGACCGATCTCTCAGCGACTATTTTGATGTCAAACCTTTAGACTTCAAAAGAATTGAGCAGAATGTTGTTACACAGACCCAGTCACAACCTGCAGTCTATTGCAAAGACATTCTAGGACTTATTCAAGCAGTGTGCTGTGAGAGAGGACTAGACAAACATCACTCACTCCATGATCAAAGTACTCATTGACGGCGGCGGTGGTTTCTGAAGATTTCGTTGACAATTTCAGACTCGATTCAGCAGACATCGTCATCAGACTACTTGCACACAGGTGTTAAAAAGTTGATCATCGTATCAGTTGCTCCAAACGTCCAGGAAAATTATTCAAATGTGATGAAGCTTTGGATCACGTCAGATCTTGATCGTCTCACCTGTAGTGATGATATGAATGTCACAATAGCCTGTGATTTGAAGCTCGGCAACTGTCTTCTAGGTCTGATGAGTCACGGCGCCACCTACCCGTGTTGCTGGTGTAATTCACATAAGGACTCTCTAATAGAGAAAGGAGAACCAAGAACTTTTCAGTCTCTCAGAGAAAAGTATTGGCATTTCCACGAGGATGGAAAAAATCCAAAAAGATCAAAGCATTTCGAAAGCGTGGTTCATCCTTCGATAGTAAAGCCAGCGAACCCTGATTCTCCAATTTTACTGATGCTGCCACCCCCTGAATTGCATTTGATGACAGGACCTTTCGGCACAATCTTTGAGGCAATCCTCCGTGTTTGGCCTCAAGCGGATGCTTGGTTACAAAACTGTCATGTCCAGAGAAATCCTCAACATGGAGGCTGTTTTACCGGCAATTCATGCATGCAGCTACTGAACAAAATTGACGTGCTTGCTGCCATGTGTCCCATCACTTGCCTTCCACATGTGAGGACTTTGCGCTGTTTTCTCCAGGTAAGAAAACATCTCGAAATTTCGAATTTCATGTTTCATTTACGTCATGTATATCCTGATCAATTGTTGCAGGTTGTCAACGCTTGCTATGTGACAGAGCTACGCGATGACTTCCGAGAACAGATCGATCGATTTGCAGAATCATACCGGGATCTCAACATCAGGGTTACGCCAAAAATTCACGCCGTGATGCACCATGTGCGTGAGTTTTGCACGATGACGAATACAGGTTTAGGCAAGTGGTCGGAGCAAAGCGGCGAGGATGTTCACTATGACCTCCTGAAAATATGGGAACACTACAAAAGAAAATCAAGTGGTCATGATGAATATGCGCCGAGACTATGCAAAACTGTTTGCGCTTACAACGGGCGCCATGTATGATCGCTCAATTTACTTTTACTTTTGTTAGTTTAACAATACAGCTTTGTTGACACACGCTTATAGTTCTGTTTCTTGAATTCTACATGTACATTATTTCTATTGTACATTCATTTATACATGTACATTCATTTCTATCATTTTGTGTTAGTATTCATGTGACATACTGTACAATGTAGTCAATCACTCCAATAATTCAGATCGATACTGATAAATATCTTGCCTTTATCTTATCCTATAAGAGTGCGAAATTTGAATTCAACGCAACATTTTCGGTAGTAGCATTTATTCTTCTGGCATTCCCAAATGCATTTTTAACAAAATCAATCACACTAATCAGTCTGATTGATACTGATCAATATCTTGTCCCTATCTTGATGTTGACCTATCAGGGCATAAATTTGATGTAAAATTCGAATTCTACGTTATAAGTTGGACTAGGATTCATTTTTGCGACATTCCTAGGTGAGTTTTTAGCAAAATCAATCACACCAATCAATCTGATCGATACTGATCAATATCTTGCCTCTATCTTCATATTGAATCATCAGCGAAAGATTTTGATGCCATCTTCGAATTCTACGTTGCAAATTAGGTTAGAATTCATTCTTGTAGCATTTTCAGATGCATTTTTCAACAAAATCAATCACCAATAGTCAATCAGATCGATACTTATCAATAAATCGGCTGTATCTTTTGAATAGCTAGATGAAAGATTTTCGAATTTAAAAATTCAGAATTCTTGCAAAATTTTGGTCTAAAATCAACTTTCCGTTTTCATGGACAGTTTTCTTTCCCAATGGAAACTGCAGTTAGGAAGAGCCAATCAGATAATTAGTTAAGCAAAAGAATTCGATAATCGTTGATTAACTAATCAATTGTTAAAAATCTAATTTTGACATGTGCATGAGAACTTAATTTAACTTTAGATTTAACAGTTGATTAGCTCTTAATTGTGAGATGTGCATTCCACCCTAGAGTCAGAAATCACTTGATCTGATGCTGCTAAAACATGGGGAATGGTTATGAATACGCGCGGGCGAGCGTTTATAGTTTGCGCGTCGTCTACGGCTGTCTGCGTTGCGCTCGAACCACGGATGAGCCGCTAAACATGTTCTGTCTTCCCTGAGCATGAAATTGAGGTTGTATCACATTACTTAGCCTCTGATTACATTACTTAGCAGACACACGAGACGCAAAGGTTATTGCGTCACACAGAATTAGATTCATCTGCGCGCGCTTCGGTTTCCTAGAATGGAAGGATTGTATGTAACCTTAATATCGAAATGGCACATCACATCACACAACTTGCTCCTTCTCGAATGGATAATTCATGTATCACTTGCTATTGGAAACAATAAGCTGTCAGCAAAGGACACCAGAGCCAGTGAGAGATGCGTGCGTGCTGTGCTATCACTTCGCACACACCAAAACACACATCGATGTGTGGCTTCGATTCAATGTATGCACTATGCAGTGAGCAATGCCGAGGAGAGGATGTGAAATCATCAAGTGAACTAATTTCCGTACGCCTGCTACTTTCTTTAATAATGATCGGAAGGGCCAACATTATGGAGAAAATTTGTGCGCAATGATCTGAATTCTTCGAATCTGAAGGAATTTTGGCAATCGAAGCACTTTTCTGGAACTCACATTAATCCGCAAGCGACGCACGACTTTTTTTTCCAATCTCTGTAAGGTATTAGGAATTCCTTTTTGCCCACCTAATAGGTTCCTCAATGTGCCGTCCATTTCGTATTAATCACAATTCTAGCAAACCGATGCAGATAAACAAAATATTTAATTTTGTGACTGCCGACAGATGTTGCAGCAATGTCACGTATAGCCACGGATGTTTAGGGTCATGTGTAATTATGCGTGAATTACGCATAATTGAGCGTGGCATGTCACCTAGTGATTCATCTATAAAGCACAGATATCTAAGTAAATAACAAACATGATGCTATAAAAATACTTTGTATACCGTATTCTCTCTTTTAATGACGCAGGGGTCATAATTAAACATTTTCTTTTTATAATGGGTCACTAATAGAGAGTGTGTCATTATTTGAGAGTGTGTCATAAATAATAAGTTATATCTGTCTACTTGCATCCATATTACAGAATATATATTTTTAATAGTTTCCTTGATTTTAAATGATTTCAAATCAGGTTCGAATTTAATGCCAAAAAATAATCATCACTGCCTATTATTCCCGAAATAGTTTTCATAAAGCAAATTTCAAACGACCAAAATTTAATTGAATAATAATGTATACAATCTTACCATTCAGTCATCATTTTCAAGAGAAGAATTGACATCACTATCTGTAAGACTTTCATCATCTTTGCTTGAGCAGACGTCATCTTCAATATCACATACATGGCATTCATTTCGCCGCCGATTTATTTCATCGCATAGGTCCAACTGCTTCACAGCATGGATGAGGTCATACTCCCATCTATCACCTTTAGTTGTTAAGCCGCAAACTTTGAAGGAATTCACAATAAGACTTTTATCCAAAGAATCCCATGCATTCACTGCCCACTGACATAATTGTAGTTTGGATGGTGGTACTGGATTCCCAGCTGCAGTTCTCGGATGAATACGTCAGTTCTAATCCAATCTTCATAGAGCTCAACGTAAGCAGTCTTGAAATTCTTGATCCAACAGACATCTGGTGCCTGAAGAAGTGATGTACACCCTCCAGGAATCATGGCGATGTCAGTTCGTAATTTTTCCATTTGTTTCTTCACAGATTTGGTTCAGTGTGCATTAAATGAGTCCCACAAAAGTAATCGACGCCCGAAAGACAACAATTCCCAAACTTTCTGAATCCATTCTTTGGTGGTACTCTCATTCATCCTTCCATTTTCCGTCATACAAATAATGGCTGTCTTGAAATCAATGAGATCTTTCGGTATTCTTTTTCCCTTCAGGCAAATGAAAGGTTTCAACTTTGTTCCATCAGCTTTAGCACTCAACATCACTGTGAATTTTGCTTTATGATGTCCGGTACTAAAAATTGAAATAGTTTTTGAGCCAGTTTTTTCAATCGTTGTATTCTGTATTGGATCAATGAATACAGCCGTCTCATCGGCTACGCCTATGTTAGACGGAGGATAAGCGCAGCTATTCTTTAGCGCATCAACGTACAAAATGTAGTCCATAACCTTTTCTTTCAAGTCGTCTGGACTTTTTGGGATACAGTTGTCCGTTTTCGAAGGCTGTAATTGTTTCTACGTAAGAATCTATGTTAAAGTACGTCACTATTAGAGAGTGTGTCATTATTTGGTAGCCCTTTATTAGGGTGCGTCATTATTAGAGAGTGGGTCATTATTTGAGAGTGCGTCATTATTTGGTAGCCCTTTATTAGGGTGCGTCATTATTAGAGAGTGGGTCAATAATTGAGAGTGCGTCATTAAAAGAGAGAATACGGTATTTCATTTTTGGGCTCGCTTTTTCAGCTGCTTTTCTCAAAATGAAAGATTAAATATTTTTCTCTTACGCTATTTTCATCCGGACAGATGACATTGCCAATGCCTCCACCACCTTTTGTTGCTTTCAGCATTACTGGAAAACCAATCTCATAAGCACATTGGATGGCTTCTTTCAAGGTGTCACACACTCCAGACCCAGCCGTTGTCGGAACGTTCACTTTTTGGGCAGTTTCACGAGCACTGTGCTTGTCTCCTAGGACTCTCATGTTCTCTGAAGTTGGACCAACAAAGACGATCCCGTTATCTTTGCAAGCATCCGCTAATTCAGGAGATTCTGCAAGGTATCCATATACCGGATGCAGTAATTCAGCCCTCTCTTGCTTTGCAATTTCAATAATTCGATCGATATTTAAATATGGACTGTCTGTAAATTCTTTGCTGTAAGAGAAAGGTGGAGCATATTCATCAAAAAATTTTAAGTACATCCTTTACAAACACATATGTGATACTCATCAGAGAACAAGCGGAAAACTTTTGGTTTCGAATGACTAAATATCCGAATAGTTTTGGTAGGAGAAGACCGAAAGTCAAGAATTCTATCAAAATTATCTTTATTCATTAATTTCTGACAGATAGCATGATGCAGCAATGAATGTGACAGAAAGATTATGCATGAAAGGTTGAAAAAACGTAAAACAGTGCGTGAACGTTCACTTCTTTATTTTAGCAGGTTTGTTAGCAAAAACGATATATACATTATACACAGTTCCAACGTTTCGAGTGTTCGCCCGTCTTCTGGGGAATTACCGAGAAAATGACCCAAACGATGCCTGCTTTTGCATACATATCAAGGAACAAGATTAAGTGTTTAGAAGTTTACCATTTCTAACTTGCGATTGATGCCAGGAGGGAGATGTTTGATATGTCTAGTCTCCACTAAGCGGTTCTCAGCTGGGTGAGTACACATTTCTAATATGGAAAGATCAAAATCTTCAATGTCCATTATCAATGCCTTATATCATGTTTCGTTGCATGTGTTCAGCAAGTACGCTATCAAATTGCTATTTTGTAAACTACGTCTGGGTTCCATGTACCGGCTTTTAAATGGTCTATTGGTCCGACCAATACAAAATTCATAAATATGATGACGTGTAGTGCAGGTAAATTTAAGGGGTTAACGGTCACATATTTTGCAATGATTGTGCTTTTTATTAATTTTTCTACTTTTTAGAGCGTTGTAAGTGGTTGTTAAGCTTGCTTTACTTACTAGTTTTATTGGTCATTTGTACTTTTTGATAAGTTTTCGTATTTTCCTATGTGTTCTATTGTTAATAAAATTCAATTTTAGATAATTACATCTTTTATTGTCGAGTGCTTCCTTTTTACTCGTGTTTGACTTTTTTATTTTCCCAGTCAGACCGGCGAAATCCATTGTCCATAAACTTCTGATGTAGCTTATCTTCGGATTTAGTTTGTAAATTATTATTACTGCATCGTTTTCTTGCATAGTTAGTACTGTTATTTAGGAAATTAGTTTTTAAGTGTTGGGGAGCAAAGCTATCTTTGGATAGAGTTATTCCTGAATGTTGTGATTTTGGTACCAACTGCAATTTATTTCTTCGTTACTTATGTAGGTAGACATTTGTGTCTAAGAAATTGAGGATATTATCATCGGGTACGATACCTCAGAGTGAATTGAATGGATGAGTTTAATGAATTGAAAATATTAAGTATGTTAGTGAAAGGTGTTGTATTTTTAGCAAATGATCCGATTATAATGTCATCTATATGTCTACAGTATAATTGGGGGGGGGAATGTCGCAATCATCTTTAAGTTTTTTGATGATCAGTAGTTTCTATAGCATGCATCTAAATTATCGCAAAAGGTGGACTGAAGTGTGCCCCATGGGACATCCTTTTGAAGATTTTGATCTTTCCATATTAGAAAAGTGCACTCACCCACTTGACTGAGGCCAGCTTACCGGAGGCTAGACATATCAAACATCTCTCTCAGCATCAATCGCAAGTTAGAAATGACAAACTTCTGAACACTGAATCTTCTTCATTGACATGTATATAAAAGCAGACATAGTTTGGCTTATTTTATCGCTAATTTCCCAGAAGACGGGCTAACGCTGGAAACGTTGGGACCGTGTATAATGTATATATCGCTTTTAATAGCAAACCTGCTAAAATAGAGGAGTGAACGTTTACGTAATGGTTTATATTTTTCATTCCCCCAATGAAAGGCCTTTTTGACAGCAATTCTGTTCATGAAAGATTGACTTTCATATTTAACTAAGATAGTGGTGTTGCTTAGAGTATTGTTTGATATTCAATTTGTTTGCAGATTTCTTTTATCATGCGAATTTCACTTAAAGTAAGATTATGAGTTAAACTGCTAAAGAATCCAAGCATTGTTATAATCAAAATAAATAAATAATAGAGGACACTTTTTCATTTACATGTACATTGTGCCCTTGTAACCTGAACGCGTGCACATAAAGCTTCTCTTGATATCTTTCCATCCTTTTCTATCCATAGCTTCGTTATAGTCACTTAGCATGTGTATTGCAGAGTTGACAAACGATTAATAGAATTCCTCATTTCCAATTTCAAAAACCTAGATTCCAATTGTAAAAACCATTCGATTAGCTGATTCTATCAGGCCTATCATTTAGAAGTCAATTCATCTTCCCATTTCGGTTTGGTGACCGATACCCGGGAAATAAAGATTATTTACGACCTTACTTTGACGTTATGATTGCAACAAAATCTTTTCACTCTTCATCCTCACCAAATGCGCTACTGGGAGAAAAGCATTATTGGGTACTCAAATCTACTATTTACAAATAAAGCAAACAGGGAAATCTGAAGAATTCTATTTCAATGGAGAGGAACAAGTTTTTACTTTTCTTGCATAAAAGATCAAATCGTCATCAGAAAAAGCACACAGTATATACATGAAATCATGTGAATTGATCTGCTGCAACTCCTTAATAGTCTGAGAAAAATTGCATGAAGTATTTAATAGCCATGCACATCTGGCAAAATATGAAATAGTGCACAATTTATTAAGGAATACTCAGTTTTGATCAGTGGGTTACAAATTTCCAAATAATGTTAGAAGATGAAAAAAATCTCTTCTTAGAATGAAACAATTAGGGAAATGGACGAGTGACAACATATGCTGTATTTCCTATTGACATACATTCATGATATGTCAATGATGCTAGCAGAATATAAGTGACTAATGATAAGAAGTTAGCGTGGGACCTGTTGCCTAAAGATTTCAATAGTATTGAACTATTGATATTAAGTAGTAAATCGATAAATTCAGCTGCATATATTACACTATTGAAACAGTATTTAACTTCGATACTCAATAGTATGTTTCAGTAGTTAAAACAGCGGCATCCAATGGAAAGTGATGCATAAAACTCAGCTAAATGTTTTAATTCCGATTCAATAGTTTCAATAGTCTCATATCACTTATGAATACTCCTGATATTCAGCCTGTTGTATTCCTCGAGTTCAAGTGATGATGATTTTGGTGTAACAGGAGCACGACGACAGAGGCGCTTCAAGATGCGCATCAACTTCGATTTTTCTGGCATCGATAGCAAGTGCCGATTTCTCTAGAATAGAATGATGCAATGATTAAAAAAAACCTTATCACGACTGATCACCATATTTACGACATTGGAAATATATTTTCGAATTTGATGTACAAAATAATTCATGATGTAAGTTGAAAAAATCGATATACATGTATGTTGTCAGTGATTTAATGCAAGCTAGAAAAAGATTGAAGATTGCAGTGGTGAACTCAACCCACAATGGACGAAATCCCCGTCCCCCCACTTTTCGGCATCTTTATCTACAAATATTCTAGAGGTGCTTCTATATTTATTTCTCGGGCCACAAAAATCTTTCAAAGGCCGCATGTTGTGCAATCCTGAATTAGTGAATGACAGTTTAAATATAGGAGAAGATTATGACTCATCAGGGAAAAGAATCTCATTCGTAGTTGAATCAGCAAATAGGAGTTGCAATATTGAAACTTCGATCAATGGTTTTGAATTTCAACAGTCCATTTCAATAGTCACTTCTTACAACACCTAAATTGATAACTATTGATATTGAACCTTTGGTACTTCTATTCTTTCCCCCCCACATTTCTGTTGTTGACACCCGGAAGTGTTGCATCGTCAACGATCTTCTCTTGGTCCTACCTGCTCACACTGACGTGGCATAGCGTTGAGTGTGTAAAACTCCTCTTATCTGACTTGTAGAACATTTTACAGCCTCAGAATTAGACAACTGCCCGTCATTTGTCTGTAGACAACAATCACAGGAAGTTCATGATCACAGCTGTACCTTGTATTCTGACTGAGTATCCAAGGGACCAATCCTTCATCCCAGGGTTCAAGTAAGACTTCTCAGTCGTGCTGTAGTGTCACTCAGTGACAAATAAAGTCTATTCTAAACCCAATGTGACTAACTTAGGCGAAATTTGATGATTTTGGAAAACTTGAAAATGTGGGGGAAAAAATAGAAGTACCGAACCTTTCAATACCAATGAACCGCAATTGAATTTTTGGATTTTATGCACCACGCCCCTGGTAAGACATGGATGACTTTCACCTTGCTGAATCGAAAAATCGCCTTCAAATTTCCTGCATTTCGAAGAGATTATTCGATTCGAGACCGAAGCTCGAATGTCCGGGTAATTAAGTTTGATTACCCACTTCTGTTGAATTGAACAATCTTTACATTGTTATCATTTTGCTCCAATTCAAGTTTTCGAATGTTTTGTCGGTGTTACTTTGAAAAATGCTTCATGCGATCATCAATTTATTTATTTTTATACTGTTCTCTGCATCTCCCAGCTGTTGTATTAGGAGGGAAAGTTGGTCATTGCGAGCGGATGCAGACTCTCTGGTAGCACCTTCACTTCCAATACCTTCAATATGACGACAGAGTAGAGAAATAACAGAACATGAAGTTATGAAGTTATTGATGTTTTGAAAATACATAATCCGTATTTGATTCGCCTGCAAGCTTTTGCCGGCTGTAGATATTGAGAAATAATATGTGGAAGTAGAAGAGTAGCACATTTCCGATTCAGAAAAATAAATACTTTGTCTAAGGAGATAGCCGAATGGATAAGTCACAGGTACATTCACTTGTCTTGTTCTGGCCGTGACCATTAATTAAGGAGTGTTATCTCTAGACGCAAACACGCAGACAAGGCAGATGATCTCTTTAGAAAAGGGCTAAAACAAGTAGCCCGTTGATACTTTCTGTTCATGGCTTGATAAAGAGGTCAACGCGAATGCTTAGAAATCTGCCGAGAAATGCAATCGATACTGATAAAATGCACGCAATATGACACAAACTTGCGACATAGTGAACATGATAGCGAAAGCACGAAGCTCTACTCCTTACATCAAAACAGCCTTAAAGTGGATACCTTTCAATGCTTTTAAAGTATTTGACTTTTCTCAAGCTTTGAAAATCATATTTGATAAAAAAATGTAGATATTGATTTCTAAATCCTAATATTAACAGGCTAAAATGAGAAGAAGCAAATACCAGTAGTAATTATGCATTTTTGATACTACAAAAAAATGTTAATGTACATTGCATTTTACATGTACTACAAAAACACTTTATAACCCTCCCATGTTCAAATTATCGCATAAGGACATGTGCAAAGCTGTTGTACCACAGAATATTTGTGGTCAGTCTGTACTTAGTGTTGTCTGAAACAACTCACTCGTCATTGTCGATTACGATCGGCACAGAGACATCAGCTTCAGAGAGATAGAGATTATCTTCGTCCTCCGGAGCGTAAATACAAATAACGAACAGATTCATCTTCCGTCCCGTTCGAAGAACACGGGCTGCTCCTTCTCCACGATTTGCAATTAGCAGACGTGGCCGAGCATCGATGTCATTTACTTCCATGGCGAATGAAGGTTTCAATAAATTTTGAGACTATGAATTTTACTCCGTCTACAATGAAAAATAAGCGGGAATGTTGTTGTATCGAAGTACATGGCACATGGCACACGAGAAGCAGCCCATAGGTGTAAATACTCTCGGGAAACTTATGAGTATTATTTCAAATGAGGCTCAGTTAGGAAAGTCTTACACAGCTCACAGTATCCGACCGACAGTTATCTCCGAACTATCCCAAGCCGGTTATAAATTGACGGATATTTGCAAAATAACTGGTCATAAGCAGACGAAGACTGTAGAGAGATATCTGCAATATGGATGTCGACGAAAGTCAGAAATGAAGAGAATGAGCCAAAGTTTGAAAAGAAGTTTGCATCAAGAGAAATCGGAAGAAGAAGATAAAGAGGAAGAGAAACAAGTCAGTGTGATGGTCAAAAGAGCAAAAGATGTGCAAAGTTCACAAGACGTGATCATATGTGAATCGGAAGAAATAGTGAAAAAGACTGTTGAAAGAATGCCGACTGCCGTTCTTGAAAAGAATGGTGCCAGGCTAATGTTTTTTCTTTAGACATTTCTGTGTTTTTCGCACAGATGGTGTAATTTGATGTCATCATGTGTTTTTTATGGCATTTTTGAAAAATAAAAAAAGCGTGCGGACAATGATTGTCTGCACGCCTTTTGGCATTGTCAGAACTATGACTTTTGCATTTCTATTGAACAATGAAAAATAAGCGGGAATGTTGTTGTATCGAAGTACATAGCACATGGCCTCAATTTGCGCATCTGTGCCGAATATTTCTATGTTCCCATAATTTCTATTCACTAATCTTTTTCTATGATTGATAAGTTTAACGCAAATTTTTATGAAAAATTGTTAGCAAGTTAAGTAGACATTCTGTGAGCTACTAATTACAAAAATTCAAATGAGGTTATCGTTAACAACTACATGTACAAGCAACAGAGTGTAAATTGGTCAAGAAAATATAAGAAACCTGTCAACTAACTGGTCCTCCAAGGTTAATAAACCAACCACTTTCGTTGAGGTTACTTATTTCGGAGCCAATTTCATACCATTTTATTGTACAAACTTTATGGTTTCTTTTATGAAACAAAGTGATTGCTAAAAATCAAACTTTATCTTTTCAATTTTATCAAAAGGGTAAATTTAACCAGGTGAAAGCTGCCTCTATCACTCAGCTTTAGTTGTATTAATATGCTTCAAGATCTCTAAAAATGCTTGAATCAAACATAATATTCTTATAAAATGAACTGTGCCATCGTTTTCATTGACTTTCCTGTTTTTGAATTGTTCAATTGATGACATGCGATATCAGAATATCAGAACCCATGAATCTAGAATACGTAAGAACAGGATGAACCGGATGAATTACGATACATGACAATATAATGATATGAATAACAACCAGAGAACGATAGCGGTTAAATGAAATGTGGAGGTATAAACAAAAAATGATTCAAAATAAAGTACCAATGCCATCATCTATCAATTGGTATATCATGCATCTTTTGACTTCTTGCATTCATTCAATACAAAATGCTTTGTATTTATTAACGGCGTAACTTGTGTATTGTGTTTTAATAATCTAAGTACCCTTCTAGCTTAATTAATTAGTCCTAAAGCGCGAGGTGTCCGGAATAAATGCAGATTCGGTTTTAATATGGTCATCAACACATGAGCAATATTCCGCATTATCTTACCAGTAATGAGACTCTGGTTACTGAGAATATTGCAATGCAGCTACACGCTCCGGACCTCTCGATTCTACGCATTTATGAATCGTAGTGAGTGTGATATTGTTTCATCTAAATGGTAAATGCCGCTGAATAAAAATCATGGTATTACTGGTCATTGCCACAGAGATGGATTCATTTGCGTGTGGGCTAATCCAGAGCAGACATAATTCTATCCCAGCCATTGTATGCAATGGTAGCAAGCGATAGAAATTGACATAGATATTTGTCTCTTTGTAGCTTGTGTGATTGGTCGATCACGCGCATTGCAGAAGTAGCTCGCATCAGCGAACACACGAGCTTCAACGGTCATATTGCAGGCAGGCCTATCAAGTAAAAACTACATGTCTTTGACTCATTTTTTCCGTGATAAATTCGTCAAATGGAAATACAGTTCAACTCCTCACGATCTTAATTTAATGATTGTTTGATGTGTTGTCAATTCTCTTGTTCGCCAGAATTCAGACTTGAATTTCTATTACGTTCAATGGAAAATTGATCTTCTTGCCCCTCGAGAATAGTTCTGGCCGTGACCATCAGCATTGAGGAATGCCATCTCTAGACCCTTGAGGAATGCCATCTCTAGACCCAAACACGCAGACAAGGCAATTCATCTTTGTGGTCATTGCTGCAATTGGTCACTCTCGCTCTCAATGTATTTGGTTAATTGGATCGCTTCTCGTATCTCTAAAATTTCTAACGTAGTATAGAACTCATGTCTCGAGATATGTCTAAAAGAAGTACATGAAATGCAGCCTGATATCGCTGTATACTGAACATTCGCAAGATATAAATAAGACTTTTATACAAATGTAATGAATGCTCGTCCCGATAGGACGTGACGCCTTCATAGGGATCATCGCGTGCAAATTATACATCAATGCAATTGAACAATATTTAGTTTAAAAAAACAATTCACGTTGAAGAAACATCATGTTTTCAATATTACAAGTATAATAACCATTTACAGAAAAATACTTCTATGACCATATATGACAATTTGAAGCGATACAAACACATTTTTGCCTCATTGTTACCAGAAGTATTGCCTCACAAGGCTGAGCCCATGGCGGCAAAAGTGCCCCCCAAAACAAAGAAGAGATCTTCGTGATTCTACTAGTGGTACGATTTCAGCCTCACATAATGCCTAGAACGACCAGAATTTGTGTTTGTGGGTTTTTTATGCAGCTCAGATATTAATGGGTGAATTAAATAGCTGTTGGCCTATTGTTAAATGAACAAATATATACACTGATTTTTAAGCCAGAAAGATACATGATAAATCATGTGATTTTAACTAAGCTTTTGAAATAAGCCATATTTTTAATATTCCTCAGGCCGCCAGCACGATTCGCAAGTTTTTATTAGGTTAATTGCAATCCTAGCAGTCCCATTGTGAGTTTCAGGGCCGCCAGGACAAGTGTCGATCTGCAGGGAATGAATCCGAAAATGAAACTTCAGAATGATATACACCCCTTTGGCTACTTCTGCGCGTCTGTCGAGGTCTACCCTGACCCTATTCTTATCAGATATTATCAGACAGGACAAAAGAATATAATACATAAATCCAACAGGAATCAGATCGAAGTTTTCAATAAAAAATGGGGTTTCCAAGCACTGCTCCCTGATTGAGTGAAAATACAAAGGTTACAGCCATATTTTTGGGATGAAATGTCTCCATCTTATTTCCTATCATGTTCATGCACCTTTGTCTGTGAAGTTAGACACTTTCAGATTAAGTAAGTTTCATTAACACAACATTTTGCTCAATATCAGCCACATTTAATCACATTCTCGCATGTATCACCCATCAGTTGTCACCGCTCCCATTAGAGGCATGCATAGGAAATTACTTGGACATTCAATGCAGAAAAACTGTGGCTCCAGATTTAACTTTTCACTTAATGAGAGAAAACATAGGAATAATCTCAATTTTGTGGAAAATTTCAAATGGGGTTTCCTTGAATCTATCTGACAAGAAGAGGAACATGGTAGAAATCGCCAGACATACAGATCTGTGGTAGCCATGGATGTGCATCACTCTGTAAAGGTCTCATTTGCGACTTCGCCCCCACCAGAAACCTGTGTTGGCTGCCCGCTTATTCCGCTATTTTATAGGTATCATTGGCTTGCTGATGGCCACATCAAGCTTCGAAGCAGTTTCGTTACAAATGAATCAGTTTGTACTGTCTATCTATGGGTTGCTAGATTAGCGATATATTCCGAGAAATATGCGTGGCATGATAGAAAAGCATGCAACTTGGTAAACATGCGAGTAGTATCTTTTCAAATCTCTATATTTCAAGTGCTCTCACGCAACGAAACAGAATTTAAAGTTGTCGATCCTTAAAATCGATTTATAATTGATCGGTTGTTCAATTAAAGGGAACCCCGCAAAATGCTGAAATATAGATATGCTGAAGAAGAAAACTAAAAGAAAGAACTAAATTCGCAGTGGATTTCATTCTTTGCTTTAAGATATTAGAGAACGGTCACTTTAAATTTCAAGATAGATTTAATCAACCATTTATTTTCAATAGGCTTTGAAGTAGAAAGCAGCTGAATAAGAACATTTTCGGAATTCACTTTGAAAATTGTCATCCAAGTGCCGTGAAACCGGTAATTAGTGACAATCAATTACCAAGCCACTTTTTGAAGAGACATGTCAATAAATCTATGATGACCAACAATACATTGATCGACATCTTCTATAAATGAAATATGACAATAAATTGATAGTAAAGATGTCGTATGTACTCGTATTTTCTCATTTTATACCTGCATCACTATAAACCAGCACCTCCTAAATCACACACTAAAGCAAGACACTATTCGTAACTAATAAAAAAATCCTAAAGCAAAGCGTTTTAGGAGTCTAGCGCACTAGGGACGTTATTGTTTTCTTTAGTATGTCAACATTCTATTTCACGTAACCTCCTAAAATTCTACTATGTCGCGCTTTAGGATGCAGGTTTCTTCGATTTTAGGAGGTGAGAGTTTACAGTGAATGCATCGATAATCACGAAGGAATGCACTTGCACTATCTACATGATCAAATATAGAGTATAACATGGCTATGGACTGTGCACCTTTGCTTTAAAGCAAAAAAGCTTTTAAGCAAAGCAAAATGTCAACACCAACCACTTCATCCTCACCCAGAAGCCACTACGTCTCAGACAACAAAAATCCACAATTTTCACCACAAGAAAGTACAATGCATCCTCATTTACACAGGCATCCAACGCAACAACGAAAGAGATGCTCAAACAAACACACACTCAGCATGTCGTCACATACCTGATGCACAGACAAAACAACAAAATCATTAACGCAATTCCCCCCACAGTCCGTAAATCATAACAAACACTCGACAGACGCACACGCAGTACATTGGCACAACTGAGCATCAACAAATCACATTTTTTGCATGAAACCATTTTTTCTTAAATATCTAATCAGCATAGATAGTTAAACATAGATATAATCAACATCGCTGTGCATCAAACAGTCGAATAATTCTACAGACGATGAATACCAAAAAGCTAACTGACTTTGATAAGAACATGCTGCCCAAAATTATTGGTTGACAGATTTACTATGCAAAATCATCAGCTTGATTGCCTTTATCGCTTTACTTATACATTAGGTCAACAAAATCACTTTTGAAAATTTATTTCAAAATGTAATGCCAAATATTAAATTATTTTTGACATTTAATATTCTGAAATATCATTTTTATTAATAAATTTGCTGATAATTGAATTCTGGAATAGTACTCGTACATTGATAAATGACCGTCCTACGGACCATTATAGCTTATGCACATGTAGGCTACATATATTGCTACCACAGAAATTTGAAGATTTCTGAGTTGATTGGATTTAGGTTCAAAAGTATAGAGCCATCCCTTTCATTAGACAATAGATCAGTGTACTCATAATCGATTCTAAATTGGGTATAAGTCTTTAAGCATAATCGCCGAGAAATTTTCTGGTTTTGGGTTATGATCATACAGTAGCCACAGAGTAGGATTTTTTAATGTTACACGAGCATCTAAGGGACACAATTGATCGCGCCAATGCATCGTAGTACAGTGATCACACGTATACAGATATGTAGCACTTGATGCCACAGTAATCCGAATAATGTTGTTATTCAATTATCCGCGATAAAAGAAAAATATAGTCCGCCCTCAATTTAGACGATTTTTTACAAAACAAAGATCCAAGACGCGTTTCGTCACGGTAGACAGCATCAAGGGGCAAGTAAATACACAGGCAGTTAGTTGCATTAAATATAAAAATGATTGGGCAGTGACGACTCGTCAGTAGTATTATATAGACTGTCCTAGATCACATTTAAAAAAAAACTAAAAATGACATACCTGCAAAATAGCCACAAAAATGGTACAAATCAGAACCCTACCTGAGGTAAACCTTGATCCAAATGCAAAATTAGGGACCTCTTGAAATTAGCAAATCCAAATGCAAAAATAGGGACCTCTTGAAATTTAGCAAATCAAAATGCAAAAATAGGGTACTCTTGAAATTAGCAAATCAAAATGAAAAAATAGGGGCCTTCTGAAATTTAGCAAAAACAAAATGAATATGAACAAAAATATTCATCTAAAAATGGATGATGTAAAAACAAAAGAACCATCAGCCCCTTTATATCCTTCATTATCATATGAAATGGATATAGCAAAACACAAAGATAGAGTTAGGTACATGAAAGATAAGGAAGCGCAACTATTGTTAAGATTAGAACATTATGATAAATTAAGAAAGAAATGGACTATAGTTAAGAATGTCACACAAGGCGTTGGAGCATTTGTAACAGTTTCTTTAGGTGCTCTCACTATTGTCAATACATCTGGCGTTCTTACAATTCCTGTTGTTGCTACAGCTTTAACAGGTACAGGTGTTTTTACAACGTCACTTGCAACAGTGATAGATAAATCTGTAATGACTAAGAAACGAAAATCCTTAAGTAAGAAACATGCCGATGTAAAAGAAGTATATGATAAACTACATTACTACTTCCAGAGAGTGTGTGATGACAATGTTATTACGTTAGATGAGATTGAAAAATTTGATCAAATAGCTAGAGAAGCAACTAAAATTCCTGTTAAATCTCAAGGCAAAGTAGACAATGAAGCTGTTTTTAGAAGAAGTAAGAACTTTATTAAAAACGTTAGAACAAAGTTCTACTGGCAAAGCTTGACAAGAAAAATGACTAGAACGAAAATAAGTTGTTCAGTAGTGTTTTTGCTGTGTACCAATGATACCACAAAATTCAAATATTATATTGTAAAATAATGAATAGAAATGAGGTTAAAATAAAACAACTAGAAGAATTAGTAAAACAGAAAAATATTATGAAGAAAAATTATAGACAATATCGAATGCTACAAGCTGGCGTTCAATCTGATATGTTAGAAAAAATGCACCTAACTGAACAAGTGAAAACTGATTTTGAAAAAACTATTGCACCACTCAAAACTCTTGAGAAAGAACTCACAGTTCATGATAAACGAATTGACATATATGATCCAGTGCAGAAAACCATCATGGATGATTATGGTTTGTTAGAAGCAAACATAGAAAAGAAATTACCAAAATCTATGCTATTTGAACATTCTACTTCATTTATAGATGGAAATCCATCTCTTAGATTTTTCTTAGGTGGAGAAGAATTATTTATAAATACTAAAGAAAGTTTAATTTTTACGCCAGACAAAACAGCTTTCAGTTTAGACAGAAATTTTGTGGATTTATTAAGAGGAGCGGATTTAGATAAATATCATACTGATGATCTACTGAAATACAAAAGCTGAAGTAAATGAAAATTGAAGTCAGACTTTTTGACGCAGTTCGTATATTTGACTCAAAATCATGAAATAAATTCTGAAGACTTCCTGACGCGTCCGAACAATATGACGCATTTGGTATATTTGACTCAATAACGATCGATAATGCAATGCGGTATATACGATCAGAAGTTCTCTCAACAATTTTATGTATCGAATAAAGCGCTTATCTCAAAAGAACAAGTTAACATGGAATCAAATAGGCCTATATCAAATGATGCCCAAGATTTACAATCTTATAGTTCAGACAGCGGTTCATGGAAAATTTTGCACAACAGAAATATGGCGATCATGCTTTCTTCCAATTCAATGCTATCCACTGTTAGAATTATTTGTCAGGATAATTTGCTTTAAGTTTCAATGATCATCACACTATAAATGAGCTAATCGCAGGAGCAATTTTCTGTCATCTGGAGCATTCATCGCAATCGAAATATAATTTGCAGAATGTTCGAATCGATTAATTAGAAAATTGCCATCTCATGTCAAGCAATGAGACCGAAAAGTTGACACTCTGTTTGTCAGGAGGACAACGACATGGTCTGAATAGTAGGCCTTGCCTACATTCTTTGGTTTATTCACGGGATCGTCAAGTAGGCGAGTCATTCCTTGAAAATGCATGAAACTGGAGGAAGGACTTGTGGAATTGAAACTGAGAAATTGTTTAGGCCTAATTTTTTGAATGTGAATTTAGCAAGGAAGTGGAGGGGAACACAGTGGAAGTTACAATATCGGAAAGCAATGGACCTATTGTCAATAAGATCTTTGTAAAGGGATAAAACAGAAGAGCATTTATAGGCCTCACACCAAGTGAGCAAAAATTAGAGGAAAACTTGACAACAATAATAAATATGAACAGGACAAAGAACAGGAATAGAAGGATATCAGCAGATGTCACTTCCCTTTCAGGCTATGGTTTTCATTGATTTTTGTTATTTTCTTGATATTGTTATTTATGAATTGAAGCCAAAATAGGCTACCAAAATTCACTCTAGGCATTCGATAGGGCTCTGAGGTTCTTAAAGATATTTTTATATGCTGGGATTAGAAAATGAGAGAATCTAAAAAAATAATCGCAGTGGGCAGCAATGGTATGACTACACATGTAGACATACGATAATTAGACTTCTGAAATATCTGTCACATGCATGTGCAGATATCATCATTACGAGAATACATTACTGTCTACTTTCGTCTACATTGTACCATAGCTAAGTTACGCACAATGATAATGCTGCACTGCATGATGATGCAGCATCTTATAGTTTCTCCGGATATCCACGGATCTTCACGGCTGAACGGACACTAACCATTATTTCTACGTCAGGAGCCGCTTGGATATCCAGTCTATCTCCGCGGATAACAAATTTTTATCCCAAGGAGATCCGTATCTTATAAGCGGATAAGTTTGATATCCAACCGATATCTGGTTCGTTGTTTTTGACGGATATCCGTGCTATCGCTGTGCATTCTGGTTATCCGCCTGGCATTTCCGTTAACAATGGATATGTAGCAAATGCGCCTTCGATGTCAGTTTGCTATTAAATCAAAAAAGTTATCAGTTAGCCAAGCTCCTGCATTATTATCCAATCTTGCAAATTTTCATCGATATGACGACCTGTTCACGTAAAAAGGATTTTCAAATTGCATTTTACACAAAAATCAAAATGTCAATGTCTGATAAGTTGAACATTCATCTTTGTTATTGAGGCTATTATATTATCTGTGGTTTATTTAGTTTATTATCTATTATCTCTTATTAGTTTATTATCTAGGCTATATTATCTATGGTTTTATAGATTTTATTAATGTGGCCTCTCTGAAACGTAGGTTAATGCTGTTTGTATCAAACGCTATGATTTTTTTACTGTAAACGGGAAAGCTATGTTAGGAGAGCAACTTAGGTCATGTTTGAGTACACTTGAGTCTTTGTTTGTGGCATGTTCTTTAATGCGTGTATGGAGTGAACGGACTGTACTCTCGATATAATTACTTTTACACGTTTTGCATGTTATTTCATACACTAACATAGCTCTCAATGCTGTCAGCAATAACGCACTGATTCAATTTACACTTATGTTTGGAATGTGATTTTCTATTTGAGAAATCACATTCGGAGCCCATGAAGCTCAGAACATTAAAGCATGTCAAGCTTGAGATATCTACTAATCATAATTGTGAAACATAGGAATCTCTTCAATGCCATTTTCAATGGGAACGAGAAGATGGATTGCGAAATGCTCCTACCTCAATGGTATCACATAGCAAATTAGACGGCCTTAATCATGCAATTAAGGCCGTCTAATTTGGAATTGGAGCTATATAAACGACTTTCATAGAAAAACGACATGTGAAATGTCGGCGGACAACCCTACTTACTCAGTAATAATGAAATCGATGACACACCACCCGGCCGTAATGGAATGGCAAAAAGAATGTTTAGGCTCACATAATACGGTCCAGTAGTTGAAATGTTTCCGAGTTTTTTTTAAGTAAACCTTCTTCAGAGAATTGTCGTGAGGCATGCACTTCTACTCTTCTACAATAAAATTGTCAATTCGAAGATGAAGCAAAACAAAAAATCTTTATAACGTTATGTTTCTGGCAACTTTTGCAAAAGATTTTGACCAATTATTGTAAGGGTAGAATTCTTTAACCCACTGCGCAAATGACTATGCTTGTCCCTCCTAACGCTCTATACTGACTTTCTGTTGATTGTTTTTAGCTTTTTTGCCCCTTAAGAAGCGTGAATACACGAAACGTCGGTCCTGTAAGCCTACATAGTTTTTATTGCAATTTTGTAGCCAATAAATTCTTTAAGAAGATACCTCAACGTACTTTTGATTCATCATGAAGAATCGTCTGTTTGCGACAATCGTGTTCATCAAATACAGTGTGAATTCCAAAAACAATAATTAGTATTATAATATAGTAGTTATTTATAGTACTTTATTATAGTAGTTTTATATTAGTATTACAGTATCATAGAACAATGATAATAGTATTATCAGTTCTCCAACGTTATCAAAATGTTGCCATTAGTTCAGGCCTCCCCGGCCAAAATACAAATTTTTCTAGGATTTTAGGTTTTCAAAAATCTCTCGAAATCTGTACGAGCGAGATCAAACAAAAATGGGAGACATTAATTTTGGACGGCACAAAATGGGAAGCATCATCAGCAAAGCTATAGCGAAGGATGTAAGCCTAATATAATCCATGAAGACTGGAAACAAATGGAGTAAGATGAAAAGCAAGTAGGCCTATACATGTAGTCTACCAACTACGTTCAGCTAGAATACTGCAGGTACTATAGTACTGTCCCAAATCAGAATTCCCAGCTAACACACATGTAAATACAAATCTCCTTGATGCACCACACTATCCCGAAGAAGGATTCTTCAGATGCCCTCACCGATATGCCCTCAAGCACAGTCTATTAATCAGGACTTTCGACTTTGATGCTAAGAGAAATTGATGAGCCAGTCGCTGCAGTGTCGATTTTATCCTTCTAGATGAATTTTGATAACTATGAAGCAATGGGAAAAATTCTCCTAACAAATTGTACTTTGGTGTAAACAACGAATCCTTTTTAAGAGATGAAAGAAGAAATAGAGACGGGCTGATGATACCGCAGTACATGAAAAAGTACATGCATAGGCTATACCCTCATTCAGGCTAAAATTCAAACCGCAAGCCATATCCATTATTATAACAATGACATGAGACAAGTCATTACTCAAAATGATGTATCTTTCAATACGACCGAATTTCAATTTCGACAGCAAAATGCAGATTCAAAATTTGTTTCACGGCAGGCCTATGAGAAATGGAGAAGATCCTTTTCAAGAACTCATACCTAAAATGCTGCTTCGTTCCTATGCCGCTATCTAGTTGACTGCTTCTTGACAAGCATCCTTCCTTTCGGTCCATATTTCTCTACAATCAAGTTTGTGTACATACGCATCAGGCTAATTGTATTACTTAAATCGATGAATTAATTTATAGATTATTTGCTGGTGTTAACGATGACTTTACTGTGTTTTGTAAGCTCACTGCTATATAGCCGTTTTTCATTTGAAGCAAAATATGAGTTTATAATAGAAAATTTTTATAGTATGAAATTATTTTTTTGTCCATTCCTTGAAATTCGCATATACATGTACCTATTTAACACTATGCATAAGGCTTATATTCGTAGCAGTAGGATGTTGCCAATTTTATGTTGCATTTAAATTCCAATGAACAGACAGGCGAAACATGCCCATGCACGCTTTCCAAAAGTTATATGTAATTGAAGCAACTGAAAAACGTGAATTGTGGTAAACGCCATTAAAGAAATGACACTATTTTATAGCATGCAGCTACTTTGCTTTAGGGGGCTGGAAATGGACTTTCAATAAAGACATTGTTGAAATTTTGTTTCATAGGCATTAGAATGATAAGGTGGACCGGGGCAAGCTGTTAACAAAGTGACCTTGTAGAGAAGAATGTCGAATAAAAGCACCTTAATTGACAAAGATGTCCCCTAGCTTTGTTAAAGTATAGGCCTTAATATTCAATTCATAGCACTATTTGTAAGTCGCAGATAGAATCTACTGTATGTTTTTCTTAGTGAGTAGTTCGGCATTTTTTAACTTTTTTGCCCACGTACTGTATGCGTATCAATTCATCATCTCAAACTAAAGGGTCATTTTCACAGTTTTCTGCTTGTGGTTCATGTGTGCTATTAAGATTGCAGGTTTGTCAATTTTTCATGATTTGTATTGATTTCAGCTGTAGAGAATTTTGCTATAGGAATGCTATTGTTCATAAGTGTGACGCGGCAAAATTCTTTCCCTGAGGAAGCGTTTTTTCAAGGTGACAAATAAGTGGTGATTGGATTCGCGCATGAGTCGACACTGAAAATTAGGCCTAGCTTAAAATGTCACGCTTGTGATTACAGAACATTTCAGAAATCGTATGAGACTTGGCAGTTTTACTACCCGTTTCTTTCTTTTCTGCACCCAGAAACTATACAAATATTTTCATATTTTGTAGACCATTGAATATTGATACTTTGCGAACTTCTGCCAAATTATGGTTATATTATTGTGTAAATGGTTGTCATTTGATCAAGATGAACAATTCTAGGATTTGTATGGCAACTTGCCCTGAGCATGTTGACGCAGTTTTCATTTTCTGTTTTTACTGCATTTGTGCAAAATTTCTGCATGTCGCTAAGTGACGACTAAAAATTGCTGAGAGTTATTTGCCAAATCTGTCTAGTGCTCTATCATCAGTGTCTAACATACATTGGAAAAAAATAATTTCTCGATTTAATATGATGCATTTATGCAAGACAGGCGGTCACCCTACTATATAGTCATGGAATTCGGCACCTTGAAATTTACCCACTTCAATTAGATTATGGTAGCCTATTTATTGACTATCTTGAATAATAGATTCTAAGGGGACCTCGTCAACCAGTCCCTCTGATTCTACCAGACCATATTTGCATGCAAGCCTAAACTATATGAAGAGGTAGAGACGTTCTGTAACTTACTCTGTGATGGTTGATCGCGATTATGAATGCATGATTCTCCCCTCCAACTTATTATGCAATCGTGAGTCAAATATTCAATATGCGTCAAAACGTCTGACTTGCGTCTAATAGTCCAACGTGTCAGAATACCGTCGTGAGTCAAAAAGTATGACTTGCGTCAGTAAGAACGAAAATCTTGAGTCTCCGAAACCGAAACCGGCGGAAAGTATTGAAAGCATGTATTCAATACATCTCAGCAAAACTCACCTGTACACCAAATTTGGTGAGATGCGAGCGTGCGGTACAAAGTCCATTTGCGTCAAATAGTCTGACTGCGTCAAAATGTCCAACTTGGCGTCATTTTGTCTGACTTGCGTCATCTACTGACTATAAGGCGTTATAAAAATTTGAATGGCTTATTATTCAAAACGTCTAGTACCAGTAAAACAGGAACAAAGATACCAATGCTAACAGCTGGTTATTCAACACCGACTGGTTATTCAACACCAATGGCTGCTTCTCCTGCAAGAACTGGTTATTCAGCACCGACGGGTTATTCAACACCGACTGGTTACCCAAAAACAGGAACAGGACTAAAAGAAACAACAATTTTCCTGCCCGATGATCCACAAGAATTAATAAACAGATTATAGATTTTATTAGCTGCAACAAAAGAAGGACATAACTCTAGTTTTAACGAAATACATGCAATCTTAAAAAGACTATTAGAAAAGAAAATTATAAGTGAAAAAGACTACAAAAGCTTATCTAAATTATTTAGTTAAAAATGTCTTCGAGAGAATTATCATCGGCAGAACTAGAAAAAATTAATAAACATTTAGAAAATTTAACCGAGAGTTTGTCCTCATCAAAATTTAGTACGACATTAAAATTTATAGCAACTACTTCCTCGCATACTTGTAATTTAGATCCTATTATTCACTTAGAACAAGACAAACATTATGAAGTAGCATTAACTAGTTTTTCAACATTTAACACTATACAAAATATTACCAAAGATGTAAATGATCGATTTAGATATTCAAATGACAAAGGTAAAACTTGAAAAGAATTAACTTTTCTTCCTGGATCTTATGAAGTTGAATCGATTTCCAATGAAATAAAAAGACATTTAGGTATTCAATTTAAAGACAATAAAACAATTACATTTCGCAGTTGAACCAGCAGTAAATAAATTTTCTCTTACTTTAGATGAAAATCATCAAGTTGATTTTGATATTGACAAATCTTTATCAAGACTATTAGGATTTAAAAAGCAACTCTATGTACAAGGTTTTCATATCAGTTAAAATATACCTAAAATAACTGAAATAAATTCAATCAACGTTCAATGTGATATTATAGAAGGTGGTTATGTTAATGGAAAGCTAACAAATAATATCTTCAGTTATCCAGCATTTACAGTTCCGATTGGTTACAGTTTTAATGTAATCCCAAAATCATTAATATATTTTCCAGTTACAAGAAAAACAATTAATTCAATTACTATTAGAATAACAGATGAGAAAGGAAAGGCAATAAATTTTGGAGGTGAAGAGATTATGATAGATCTATTATTACGAGAAGTGTAATTAAAAATATTGACTTAAAAATGAGTGAAAACAGTTCTGTAAAATATCCACTAAACAAGAAAGTAAATTCAATCATCATCCAAACCTATCCAATAAAGTTTTATCAGTTATCTGTGGAAGATCAGGTTGTGGGAAAACGTATCTATTATTTAAAATTCTCACGACACCAAACTTTTTGGATTATAACAATCTTATCATTTATACAACAACAGCAGAACAACCTATTTATCAATTTTTGAAATATGGTTTTGAAAATAATCTTACAAAATCAGCTATAGCTTCACTGTTTGAAGAATATGAAAAATCGGAGTATGAAGAGGAAATAAGTTCCTGGTGTGAATAAGCATCGAAAAATAAACAATTAGTAGAACCCAATAAAAAATAAACACATATCGATACAATTAATAGATGATAGTGGTAATATGCAAGATCCTAGTAAACTAAATAAAACGAAAAAACATTGTGTTGTGTTTGATGATTGTGTTAATAACAGAGATCAGGCAGTTCAGAGAAATTATTTTACAAGAGGACGACACAATAACTGTAGTGTCTTTTATTTGACACAAAGTATGTATTCACTAGATTGCAGCGTTATTAGAAAGAATGCTAATATTTTTATGCTTTTCGAAATCAATCCAAGAAACCTAAGTGATTTGTTAAGAGACTTATGTATAAGAGATAAAGATGACTTTAAACAATCTTGCAGTAATGCTTGGTCAAACGACTATGGATTTATCACAATCAACAGTGATAAAAAAGTACATGATAGAGTTATAGAAGATTTGTTCACTGACTAGCCTTCGGCTCGAGGGGCTTTGCCCCGACTGAAACTCTGAATCGAACAATTGTTCTCTGACTGGATGTTAAAGAAATTAAAAAGGTAAAATTGTTATTCCATCAGGTAAAATTTTTCTTTTATCATCAAATGGATGTAATGCTAATTTATGTTCCTCTTTTAAATACATTTTATTTTTCTTTGAATTAAGTCTATAATTACATACTGTTTTTATTTCATTATTAAATAATGCATTCTTATAATCTTGAAATGTTATTTGGTTAGCCACTGATGACTTTGAAATTCCTTTTAATGTTTTATGTGTTTTAATATTATTAGTTGTATTATAACAGTAAAATTTAGATTTTAAAAATATAGCTTCTGTTATGTACTCCTAATTTCCTAACTCATCTTTTACTTTACATAAATCAGAGGGATGAATGATATCTTTTATTTTATCTATTTCTTCGTCAAGTGAAGAATTAGATGGTATTGTTAATTCTAAGAAAACAGAATCGGTATCTGTAAAGTGTAATTTATAGTTTTCGCCATAAGCAGGTGCTAAATAATCATATATAAATCTATACATAAATAGTTTAGCTAATTCTAATATAGTGAATCCAATAAAATTAAACTTATCATTTTTAACAATGCTTCTTCTTAGGTGAACAGCACATAGTTCATCACTAAATCCAGTAGTTCTTTTATATGTTGGTTTCCTTGTTAAATTTTGGTATCGATCTTTATTATAAACTATTTCAATATTTTGTCTATTGCGCACATTTTCTAAAGTCTTACCATAAAATGCATTATTCATTAATTTAAAGAATACGTTTCCAAAATCATCTTTATTTCTTTTAGCTATTTTACGTTTTTCAATATTGAACTCTATATAATCTTTTAACCATTTAGATTTTTGATAAAATAGTTTTCGATGTATTCAGTGAGAATCATCCCATGTTCTAAATACCAATCTAGCATTCTTCCTTCAACAACATACTTTCCTTTATTACTTTGTGTTAACATAAGTTTTTTTGTTGGTCTGTATTTCTTAGGAATTAAAGATTTTTGATAATCTGAAAAATCTTCTATATTGGGAATTTTGTTTTCGGGACAGAAAGGAAAATATTTTGTTGCGCCTTTTATATAATCAGGATATACTAAATCAACTTCATATATATAACCATAATTGTGAACGCCATCATATGTTTTTTGGTAATCAAGAATATTACACCATTCCATCTCACCTGTATGTAATTCTTGTATCATGCAAGAAGAATATAAGCTATTAAAATCATAATATAACAAATAGTTTTCTCTCATGAATTCATCAACTGCTGCTTGACTCTCTTCATTTGATATAAGTCCTTCTATATTTTGATTAAACAATTTTATAAACTGATCGCTTTCTTCTGGAGATAAAGGTTTATATATTCCATAATCATCAGGATTTACTTTCTTATTATAACATTTAACATATCTATTACCTAAAACTGATGAAACACCACCTCTAATCCCAGATTCAAAAAATAATAATTTATCATAAGAACTTTCCTTATAATATTTGAGTCGTACATTTGTATGTTTAAGTCCTGCTAACCATGTTAAACCTGGTGTAGAATAACAATAACATGGATCTATTCCATAATATTCTAAACACATGTCACGAAAGTTTTCAAAAAGATCAGTAAGGATTAATACATCTATCTAAAGATATTTCATTGTATAATCATACATTGTTCTACAATTTAATTCTTTCCAATTCTTTTCAGCTTCTGCATAATCTTCTTCAGACAGTTGTGATTGTTTTAATGTTGTTTTAAATTTGTCACGTGAAGGAAGTTGTTGTTCTTGCATTATTTCATTTATTCTAGTGATATCTCCAGTTAAATATTCATATGGAAATATGCCTTTTAGAGGCTTCAAGTTATATTTATTTAATATTTTACATTGTTCAGGTTTTAATGTTTTACCCATGACCTCTAGTGAATAAGGAGTGAAGAACCTATATGCATCTAATATTCTAATACTACCTAATTGCATTGAAGAGTATTCTTCTTCTGTTTTACACAGTATGTTTGTTCTTAATTGTTGTAATATTTTAGAAGAAAATAAATAATTTATTATCAAATGAAAATCATATTTAGATCCGTTATAGAAATATAAAGGAACAAAGTTATATCTAAATTTATCTGCATTAAGATTATAAGAATTATGTGCCGCACCTCTATATAATCCATTTAGATGATCATGATCCTTTACTCTATCGGCAGAGCCGTCGCTTTTATTAACCAATTCTTCACCACAGTAATAACAATTCTTTTCATTATTAAATTGCACTAATTGTTCAGACGTTAATGGAAGCATTGGTTTATTTGTTTTAAGCAATTGTGAAAAACGTCATTGTAATTCTTCTATTGTGTTAACAAACTTTATAGGACTGTCCTCACCATAATACTGATAATATTCTGATTTAAATAATTCGGGGTAATTTGAATAAATGTACATTCCCCAACATAATGGTTTTTGCTCAAACAAATGCTTGCTAGTACTTTGTTCTGTAATTTTGACATTATATGCTTCAAAATCACAATATATTGTAAAGGGTACTTTATTTTTGAAATACCATTTATTGTATTCTAAATAATCTTCTCTTGGAAACGTATTTCTGCCTGCTTCATTTTCTTGACAATTTGCCAAGTGATTATTCAATGCTTGTTCAGTTCTAAAGCTCGTCATACATTGAAGACAGGGGAAATTAACATTATCTGAAGTTTTTGTAAATATAGAAACATCTTTGCACAATATGTAATGACCATGGTAATATAGTATATTTGCTTGTGCTGGTTGTATTAACTGCTGTAACTGCTGTTGATATTGCTGCTGTAACATCTGTAACTGCTGTTGATATTGCTGCTGTAACATCTGTAACTGCTGTTGATCTCCAGAAGTAAAACCGCGTCCTTTATAATTATTATGATTAACCATTATGGGTGTTAATGTCTTTTTCATTTCATATTTTTCTGTACATATAATAGTTCCTTGGTAAATAATATTATGGTGTATATAATTACCACGTTCATTATATTGCATTTCTGTTTGACATATTCTTTTTTTACTTAAGTAAAATTCTTTTACGTTTGCATAGACAGTGTCATTAACTTTAACATCACCAGTATATAAGGGAGTAATATTACCAATAGAAATATACTTCACATTTAATTCAAACACATTTACTTCTATTATATGTTTGTTCTTTTTATGAAACTTTGTTAGCTTATTATAATCATATGGGAATTCATTTAATCCATCAGAAAGATCAAATTCATTTATGTATTCTTCTTTATTGTAATGACTTAGCCTTTCTTTGTAATGACGTGCAGGATGTAAATGTGCTATAACACTCCACAGAAAACAATAGTTGTCTTCGTTTTCTATGTTAATTATTTGTGGTGAACTGAAAGGTAGGGGTATGTAACTACCTCCAGTATTATTTTTATATTTGTCAATTACTAATTTCTTGGATACTATTCTAACAAGCTTCCAACCAGATTCACGCAATTGAGCTTCAGTTATAGCATCTTTTAATCTATTTATCATTATTTCAATTACACGTTCTATATCATCTACATTATGAATTTCTTGTGTTTTACTGAAATGGCCTTGTACTATTTCTTCAATATTCCCATCAAGATTAGTCTTTGTGTAAAGTACTTCTACATTCATATAGCATTTGAAAGATTTTCTAAATATATTATAAAAGTTAGATAGAATATCATAAAAAGTTTCATCCGTTTCGATAGATTCATCATACTCATAAATGTCACTTTGTTCGGGCGAAGCCCTAGAACCTTCGGTTCGTTCGGGGTCATCATATAAATACTTTATATCTATTTCAGGTTCATCTATTACACTAAAAACTTTTTTATATTCTGAATGTGAATAATCATCAAATACTCTTTTAACTTCTATATCAGTAGGTAATGTTTTTAGATAGTTTATATATTCATTCATTCTCGTTATACTACTTGTATCATGTCGTTCTACATTTCGTAAATGTATTTGACTTTTTAAATGAGATTTATAGCCTCTAGGTGTCTGTAACTGTTTGTTACATATGCTGCAATATAAATTAGCATTTCCATTATTTACTTTTTAAATAAGAAATTTATGTTTTACTTTTTAATAAAAAAATTTATGTTTTTTCACGTATACAGGAATATTTAGTTGTGCTAATGTTTCTAAATCATAAACAGTTAAATGTTCTTTAGTAATCAGCCACCATAAATTATTATATGCTAGACATATTCTGAAACTTTGTAGACAAAGTGGGAAGTCTTTTGTTTTCGTGTAACTTCTTATACCGTGTTTGATTTTATAGTCTTTCACGAATTGCATATAATTACGATGGTAATAAAATTTAACTTCATGTTTCGGGGTGAGAGGCTTTGTAGGATGACGATAATTTTTTAAAACTGGTACGTGTTCTATTTTATAGGCATTTGTCTTCTGAGTTTCACTCACCTCGTTAATCATTTTTTAAAACAAAAAAATCACATTTTATTTACTTCATCTAGTATTGGACGCATGGCACTTAATGTATTTTTCGCATCAGAGACTAGAGGCTGTACATTTTTTAATACATCACGGAAATCATTAATGCCTGTTCTGATAACATCTAGAGTATCTCTATTTTCGAATCGTTTAGGAGTTGGTATCTTTAGTACATTATTAAGATAATGATCAAAATAAAAATAAAACGTTTCTGGTATGATCGTTAGTCGCTCAAGTGCAGCATTTTCTAGGAAGATAGTTATTTCTTCTATATTATGAGGTGATAAATTCTTAGCTCCTGCAAAAAGACTTATGTCAAAATCTGACGAATTGTTGTACAAGTCATGTTCACTATCTAATAGTACATTTAGATCTTTATCATATACTTGCATTTGATTCATAATGGTATCAACACGTATTATCCCATATTTAAAATGTGTATATTTTGTCACAGGGAAAGTTAGTTTATAATTTTTCTTGATATCCTCAAAGAATGCAGTATTATTTTGGGTAGTTGTATAAAAGGTTTCTACATTTTCTCTAATCTTATTATCTACATCACAAGCTTTATGAGCTAATACTATTATTTGTATATTATGGTGACGTCCTTTTGTAAATATTTCTGATATGTCTTTTTGTTTCACTAAACTAGCTACATCGTCTAATATTAGTAAAGACTTTTGTGTATAGGTTCCTGCAAAAGTTTCCATATCTTCTAACATATCTAAATCTCCTCTATTATAAACATTTGAATATCCTTGCCATTCGTCAGGTTGCAAACAGAAAATATATACATCTTCTTCTTTAAAATGATCTTGGATGTACTTAAGCATAAATGTTGTCTTTCCACTTGCAGTCTTTCCATAAACTATAAAATGTAAGTTCTCTTGTGTAGTTCGTCCTTTCGGTTTATCAATTTGATGAGATGGATGTTTCCAACCTTTAAAAGTTTTCGTTTGATCTTGGTAGAACGCAATTTTCATTTGTTCTGGAGTTTGTAAGAAACCTAACCAATTTACAAATCTATAAATAAGATAAATAAGAACGCATATAATAATAATTTTTACACAATGAAATTTTATAAACCCAAAGAAACGTCCGAGATCTGATTCTTCTGAAAATAAAGATCTTTCTTCAGATGGATGGTACTGATTGGTTACAGGTCGTGGATTAGGTATAACAGTATACGCATTTACCGGTGGATTTCCATTTTTTAAAGTGAGAAAAGTACTTCAGACTCCGTGCACCCCTCCACTCCTTTGAGTGATTAATACCTCTCTAGGAGCTCTAGACCCGTACGGACGCTGGGGGCGGGGGCCCAAAACGAAGCCGTATCCACTCACCCGGGCGTATGGGGAGGGCTCTAAACTACTACAGACGCAAAGTTACTTTCCCACACCCAAAGTTACTTTCCTCCACCCAAAGGTACTTTCCCACACAAGTGGCTGAATGTCGTTGGTAGCTTTTCTTCAATAAAACTTTGTTACAGTTGAGGCATCTTACTTGTACCTTTAAACAATCTTTACATTGGTACTTACTTTCATAAAATTCTGATTTAGGTTTTAAAGTTTCACAATTAGTGCATTTTCGTGTGTTAACAGAGCATGAGTTATAGTGATTGGAAAACCCCTGACTAGTGAAAAATTTGGTACAACACGTACATTGTCCATCTTTTATTTTAGGGAGTGGCGGTAATTGACATGACCTTAGGTGATGGGCAAAATTCTTCGACGTTATACTTTTCCCACAGTCGTTACATGCTTTTTTTTCTTTTCTGCTTGTGTTACCTTTTGTTGTACTGGTTGTATCTGTCGGGCTTGTTATACTGCCTGTACTGGCTGTTCATGTAGGGGGTGTACTGGCTGCACTGGTTGTACTGACTGCACTGGTTGTACTGGCTGCACTGGTTGTACTGGCTGCCCCGGTTGTACTTGCTGTTCATGTACTGGCTGTTCATGTACTGGCCGTACTTGTACTGGCTGTACTTGTACTGGGTGTACTTGCTGTACTGGCTGTACTGGGTGTGCTGGGTGCACTGTCGCATGAACTACTTTCATATGTTTATTTAATAATGCTTTATTACGAAAAGATAAATTACAGATTTCGCATAGAAGCTTGGTTCCGCCAACTTCTTCGAGACGCGAAGCGTCGACTTTGTTGGATAACATATTTTTAGCAGAAAAAAATAATCTAAAAAAAATGATGTTAACAAATGTTGGCGGGTGTGCTTATATTCCGAATAATCAAGAATCAGAAATACATGTAGAACTAGACAACTATATCATGAAAACTGGAGACGTTTTAACAGGTCCGTTACATCTTTCTATTCTTCCACAACAAAATACTGAGTTAGCAAATAAAGAATATGTTGATAGACAGTTCGATAGAATTGTGACACTGCTGACTCCACTAATGAAAGAAACAAAGCTTCTAAAGCAGAATGATGAAAGACTGCGAGAAAAGCTAACAGACCTAAGTAGCAAACATGGAAATATAGAAGCAGATATATCAAAACTTCATAAAAAATAACAGAACATTCAAAACTTGTAATCCTGTTATCACTAAATTTAAAGTCTGCCATTGCAAAGAATACAAATCAAAATAAACAACTGAAAGAAGAGTTAGAAAAAGTTAGCGAAAAGAATCGAAAATTATTACAACACTTACAACAGCTACAATCCACATTCCAAACAAGTCTTGATGAATTAAGTAGCCGAATCACACAACAAGCAAAACACATGAACAGAATGATAAATGAAGTGAAAGCACTTAAACAAAAGATTAGCGAATTGAAGACCCTTAAAACGAATTTAGAAAATGAAGTAAAGAAAAATTATAAAGGAAATAAGGAACAGTTGAATGCTATTAAAGTTCAATTGAATGCTCTTAAAACAGAAGTAAAGAAAAGTGAGAAAAAATTAGAAGTAAATGAAAAAGAAATTAAAGTACATCACACGCTGCTTGACACAATAGATAACGTGCAACAGAAAATTAATAAAGTTATCACGAAGTTGTTGTCCATTCACACGCGTAAATCTTAATCAGACCAAAGGTCCTCAAGTTACTAACCTATAGAACCTTGTTCAGAGGCTTTAGCCGACCACTTTGTTCAGAGGCTTTAGCCGATCATAAACGTTAATATTTTTCCCAAAAGTCAAATCTAAGCTTAAAAAATGCCTATAATTTATAAACACAATCTTAAACATTTTGCTTCAAATCAAAAAATTGCAAGCGAACCATCTATGAAACCTATGTACCATTATGACAGTGTAGAAACTATTCAAAAAGAAGGAGCTGGCATCTTTTCTGGTATAGGAAGTATCGTTAACTTGATTAAAAATAATAAAGATTTGATTTCATCTGCTGCTAAAGGAGCAGCTGCTATAGGTAGTACAGCTAGTGCAATATCAAATGCTGTTAAGTCACAATACGAATTAAAACAACTAGAAGCTATTCGTAAACTTAGGAATGATGCTAAAGAACTGCAAAAAGACAAAAAGCTTTCAGAGGAAACGAAAAACAAAATTGCTAAATTAGCGAAGATGGAAAGTAAACATGATGAAAAAACAATTGAAGAAATGAAAGGAAATGGTTTAGCAAAATTCTAGTACCAAACTGATTTTTTTCTAATAAAAAATATAATGTCGTCTCTGATCGAAAGCAAATTTAGATTAGACGATCCCCCGTTCGTTAGTTACAATCAAAAAAAGAATGACTATATAAGAGTTGCTATGAATCCTGGATCTTCAGGAAGAGTGAATACTGGAAGTGATTTAATCTTTGAAGTTGATAATCAGCAAAGTTATTTATATTTACCCGATTCATTTTTACACTGTGAATATTCTCTATATTCTGATGCTGATTTTACAACACAATTGCCTACTACGGATAATATTACATTAGAAAACAATTTCTTTCCAAGATTATTCACACAAATGCGTTTAGATGTTGCAACACAAAATATAGAAACCATAAGTGATTCACCTGGCATTATTGATTCGATGCTTTGATTTGTTACAATAGGTGAAAATACTAAAATGCATGAAATCGAAGGATGGTTTCCTGATAACCATACCGGCATACTTAAAGATGATTTAACTCACACTGGGACAGATGCAGCAGGAATTGCGAAAGATGTAGAAAACATAGTGAAACAGTTAAACAGTACACAAAATAGCTCATATCAGAAAAGACGTGATTTTAACAAGAAAAGAAAACAAACTGTTGATTGGTCATTATCTCCGTTATTCGGTTATTTAGATTACACTAAAATATCATGTCAATTGAAATTCAAACTCATAGTTCATCGCACTTTAAATAATGAAGCAATATTTTATGGAAAGGCTGGGAAGAAAGCATACCTAAAAATTGAAAAACTTGAATGGTGGATAAAACATATTACTCCTAGTTTAGAGATTGAAACAACTATTAGGAAAAGATTAAATACGAACAAACCAATTCCAGTAACTTTTATGAAGCGTACTGCGAGTTCTGTAACTTTTTCTGAACAAAGATTTAACTGGCATTTCACAAGGACATCAAATACTCCAGATATTTTTTACTCACTTTTCAAAAGAATGAAACACCTAGTTTTGATAAGAACAATAGTCTTTTCCATATTAATTCAATTAGAAGTTTACAAATTTCATTAAATCAAACACGTTATCCTATTGATCCATTGAGATTTGATGATACCAATAATCAGTTTATGGAAGGATATGATGCTTATCGAAATCTTTGTATAGAATTTGGAGTTGAACCACAATTAACTCCTGGAGATTGGAGACATTTATATCCTGTTTTCTGTTTTGATTTAAGTGCACAATCGGAAGATATTATCAAGACTGGTTGTGATGTTACAATGAACAGGGTGGCTAGTGTTTTCACAGTCGCAAAAGTAAGTACAATAAGTACATTTTGGAGCGAAAAGTAAGTACAAAGTAAGTACCCACCTGCCATAATTGCTACTATCATCCCATACAGAAAACCTACGAAAAACCTGTTTCACTGTCACGAAACGCTCATACACGTATGACCTGTTCAGCTACCTACTACGAAAATCAAGGTCAATTGTGATTGAAGAAATAAATACCATTCATGACCATACCTATGCAAATTATAACTTCTTAGCTATCGCGTGGCAGAATTGAAAACATAAGTTTATCAGAAACGATTTTAATTGGTCAGGATTACAAAAACATCTGTAGACGTGCTCTAAACATTTTTTAAAGAACTATGTGAAGACTAGAATGTGATTAACACATATTGTTTCAAGTGTCATAGACAACTCTGTCGCAACAAAAGATATGTATTCCGAATTGGAAAAATTATCATTCATAGTCTACATTAGACCTAAAAACTAGGACACACTCGGTGCACCCTACTAAAAAAGTAACAACAAAATTTCACTTAGGTCTGTAGACGCTTCCTTTTCAGATCTCTCATCTTCTCATTGATCTCCATCGCTTCATCATTGAGCTGACGCTTCTTCGACTCTAAACATTTTAGCTCCTTCTCTAGTTTCTTCTGTTCCTCATTGTCCTTATTTATCTTTGCTTCCTTATCTTTCCGCAATTCATGAGCGTGGACAGATCGTCGATAGGCTGATCGACAGAAGTGTAGCATACTAGCAGACACGTTAAAATTGTCAACACCTCCAGCTTCTTTAATCCCATCGTATGCATGGCGAAGTAAGACAACCGATTCCTCCAGTAGATTGTCGTGGAGGAGCTTTTTATTTACGCTGACACCTCGCTCAACCAATACATTGCCGTGAGAAAGAATCGTAACTTTTTTTACGATGTTGAATATGTGAGTGTATTCACCTGTATTCATGTGTGTCGAAAAGAAGTCGTCGACTCTGTCCTCGAAGGGTTTGAATTCTTTCGCTGCATTTATGACGGATTCTTCTCTTACGAACTTCTTCCACTGTTGAATCCCCTTCTCCGCATCCGCTATAGTGACATTTTCCGCCTCGACGAAAGCATCAATGGTCCGTTTGGTACGCACTTCACTTCTATGTGGACTATTTACGAAGGTGGATGGTGCGAAACCACTAAGTGGCTTTTGTGAGCAGTTTCGAGATTGGTGACCGTTCACACAGTTTCGAGACGACCTTCGTGATAATCTTTTTGGCGTCTTCTTTGAACGTATCCTTTATAATCAGATTCAGTTTCCCTTTCGAAAGAGCACGTTGGGCAGCAAAGCCTACATCCACATCTTTGACGGCCAAAAAGTTGTCACTGTTGCTGGGAAGAACCTTTACAGCTTGAACGGACGGATCCCACTCATCGACGATCGCTTCTTTCACGATGCGACGAAGGAAGCACTTGACTATTTCCAATACATCGTTGTATAGAAATGCGATCACTGGTTGTTCAGTCTGGTATTTCTTTAAGAAGTCTAATACTTCGCAGGAAAGTGATCTGAAGAACCATAGTCGGGCTTCCAGAATTGGGTCCTTGAGTGCCTGTTGGACTTTCGTGAAAAATTTTGATTTCGGAACTGTCAACTTTGTCCGAACTCCTCCAATTTCTACTTCATTCCCGGACTCAACGGCTGCAGAGTACTTCCGCAAACTATACAGAATTGCCAATGCTCTGTCGACAACAGGAACATTTTCTGTCCAACGTGTTGGGCAAAACTTCATCGGGAGCTTCTGGTCATCTCCACATAGCGCACGAAACTCTCCTTGTCGAGCAGGACTATCATGGAAAATGTAGTATAATCCTCTCAGGAAGGAACTTATATCCCAATCAGGCGATCCCTTTGATTCATGATGATTGACGATGATGACATCTCTATTCTAGCGGAGGAGATTGTTTCCCGTGCACAACAGCTGCTAATTAAACCTGAGCCACGAGGCTCTGAGGCCGCTGTTTCTTCACCCCGACGACAGCCGGGAGAATTACCCCGAACCAAATCGGGAGACTCGCCTCGACGGAAGCCGACCGTTAAGGAGATCGACCCACCGGCAAGCCCGTGGAGACACCCGCCTAGTATAGGCACCGCTTCACCTCGTCGACTGCGTGTACGCTGGGAGGACCAGGCCGACGACAACTCGCCCGGATCGACGCCCCCGTTAATGGTAAGTGCTATAAAGACTACAGTACCTCCTAGCGTAGAACCACGAGCAAGTTACAATATATTCAATAAAACATTGCAAAATAGAACAGGAGTTTTAAATGAAGGAGGAATAGACAGCGCTCAATAATATGCGACAAAAAGGTTCGCAATCAAAAAAATTTCTTTGAGAATACAAGAAAGGTATTAGCTTAGAATGAATTTCCTTAGGTAGTTTCCGTTCATTTCGTCACCACGGCAATTAAAATATCCATGCTTTGTGTATCACTATGCAAAATTCTTGTTAATGACAATCATGTTTGAAGATGATATTTCTGCAATGCCTTTGAGGTAGGTTGAAATGAAAACACGATAGAATAAGCTCGTTTTGCAATTTCTCTGTCAGAGTTTGTTATAATTTTATGCTTTCCTGCTTTGATTTAATTTTATCACATTATAATCCGTTTATGACTGTGCGTTTATGTCGAAAAGCTATTTTTTGCCATCTCTTCCCATTGGCTGATTAAATAGTTCAATCATTATCTTATGTTATGCTCACACTCTTATTCGCTTCACTATTCATTCTAGTTCATGATCTTCTACATAAGAATTTAGGATATGCTTAGAAATATACCAAGAATAGGCATTGATTGCCTATAGTTCATGTGCATTAAGAATTTCATTTATCCCATCGGCCAATCAGATGGATTTGCTGAATGAGGATGTATTTTTCGACGTGGTTTTATCCAACAATTAAGTTGTACTTTCAGGTCAATGATGTTAGATATAATTCTCCATTATCATTATTCTTTTGTGCGTTATGACTATTTTAAGTTAGTACATATATCAAGTTAAAAGGATACGTCATAAACTCGACGACTGATATTAGTGACAGTTAGGCCTATATGTATCGGTAGGACCATGTGTATTGTAATTTTTTTAACTTTTCGATCTTATAATCTGAGAACTACGCGTTATCCATAAGGGCGTACGACCTAGATAACATAGTGAAAAATATGGGTTCTATGGTATTGTATCAATTTTATTCATAGTGGTGATACTAGTAGTTATCTAGCAAATCTCACAAATCTCAGCTTCCTTTCCTCAAGCACCCAAAAATAAAGAACTTGAAAGACATCATCAATCTTCGTGAAATTGGCCCTCCCAAAGCGTAATATGAACGACCAAGACAATGTTTAAAAAACCACTAGTTATTCAAGTTTTCTGCAAACAGGGTTTTCGGTAGCCATATTACTGCCTCATGGCCCCAAAAGCTGTTGAAATTTTGATGTTGACCTGCGTAAAATTTTATCTTGTATCTAGGCTCTGCTCCATTACTGTCCATTTTTGTATATGTGGTATGTTGTTCTATGTTATGTTGCTCTATGAGGACATGATTATGAAATTAAATCCAATAGGGATTGAGCAACTTCTTCGGTTTCCAAAATGACTAACCACTTCATTACTACAACATGCTTATATTCTGAATTGTTTCAAGCATCAACAGTATTTACCATCTAGTTTCTTCATTATTTGCATATTATTATTATTTATTTACATTATTTGCATAATTATTGGATTTGATTTTCTTTGCAGTCACAGTCTTCGACTTTTTCGACGACAGACCAAAGTCACTGTTCACAGTTCCGTCTTCTTGGGTGATTCCGAAATCAACTAAACAGAGGCATCAGTTGTGCTTTTGGCCGGCTCCTTTATCCGTGGATGAGAGGTGAGTTTCTATCAGACAGTCCATTTAAGTTTGTATACTTATTCTCAAACGTTATGAACGGTGTGCATACTCGGATAGAAACTATATATCACGGTTGGGGTGGCCTACTGGCATATAAAATAATGGAAAAAGTAATCTCATGTTTTTCGTTGATCTATAGTTTGAAAACTTGTCTTCCGCCTGCAACGAATCTGTCTTATCTAGACATAGGCATGGATAACTGTAAGTGAAAGAGTTAGTAAATGTGGGTATAATTCATAAATATAACCATTCGTCTAACTCCGTTACGTGAATAAGCTAAATCTGGTAATAATTGAGCTTATGATACTAGTTGACATATGATAGGAAGATGAGGATCCGATATAACAAAGAAAGGAATTAGTAATAATCGGCTTGATTTAATTTACCAAGTGATATGTGGACCCGGCTGCTTCAAGGGTTGATCATGTTAACGGAATACATGTTACTGAACATAATTTTTTGAATTGCCAGAATAAACTGAACTTCAATTTTTAAAAGATCGGTTATCAGAATTCATAAAAGTTAGGAAATCATAATGGATACGTATAGAAGGATATCCTAGTAACTCGTGTTATCTGATAGTGATAGGAGAAATTTCTAATCAATTTTATCAATTTGTTTCCAGAAGAATTTCCACTCTTATTGAAAGATCATCTGTGCCAAATAAAAAGGAATGGATTCAGTTACCAGGCAGTGAGAAAGGTCATTTTAATTCTCGAAAAGAAGCCGATGAGTATCTCAAATCATTGATTGGTTCAAATCCCACTGGCAGCGAAAACGAACGGGCAGATCGCATTTCACGTAAATCCTTTAGATTAATACAAATGAAACGTGCAGATACGGTGAACTTACAAGAAAGTACAATGAATGATACTTCAGAAACTCAAGCGAATTCTCCACTTAATGAAAGTAAGAAACAAAGAAATATCTTTTATGAGTATCGTGTTCTAATGTTCGAATGTTAACTATTAATCACAGTAGATGATAACCTTATATTCTATCCTAATTTCTCTTACCACATAGAGCATGAAAACATATGGTCTTGTCTTGATTGTTTGCGAGAAATATTTGTACCGGATATTTCGGAATCTGTCATTAGTTATGGAGCATATATTGAGTAAATATCAATACATTTGTCTCAGATAGAAGTAATATAAACGTTTCACATGATGGACATGCAGGACTTCATTTTGTTGATTAATAAGCTGTCTGTGATATTTGTAATCTGAATGTTCATCAAAGGTTCCTGTGAATCGACTTCCTCCGATGAATCTATATTCTCGTATTCAATTAATCTATAATCGTCATTAAATAAGGCATAACTTTCATTCCAGGTGCTGATTATACGAATTATTGTTTTCAAACTGAAGTAACTTCACCCTGTCTACCCAGAGTTATGGAGCCAAAGGACTTCCCGGGTGTCATGGATTCACTGAACTATATTAGAAATAAAATGAAGATTTTAACAGTACGTACATACATCTTGTTCCATTATTTGATGTAACATTGGTTTTTATAGGCAACAAGCATAGAGACTAGTTATGGTATTAGCAATCTCAGCATATCGCTTTAGCAAAATACCGATGTCAATTTTTTCTTGTGATAATTGTTATTCAGCGCATTTTTATTTTTCTTTAGGACAATCTCGAGGAACAGAAGAACAAATTGGATATCCTCCTAGGACGGATGGATTCCAGAACTTCCACAAATCGAAAACTATATGCGGCTGACGATGCTATGGAGACACTTAAAGAGCTGTTCAACCTTCCGTTGAAAGAAGTTAATGAGGTAAAAATCTTCGTTAGATCAAAAATAATATAAGTCTCACCTCAGTGATATGATCTGTCACTTACGGCGAATCAAGTAGTCACTAGATGTCCGTAACCGCTATTGTGTTATTACTCTCTTGAATGAAGTCTTGATTATAATAAAATGTCAGGTGGTATCCATGAGCTCTTACTGTGTTGAATTCATTAAAAAAACGTAGCCCTACTTTTTTCAAACCGTGTCCACCTAAGTTCTATAAGTTACATTGGAAAAGTAATGGAGAATAGTTATTAAGCATTAACTTGACCTGAATTCAGCACTCAGGGTTAGTCATCAGTTTGGGGATTTAGATTTACTTTGTGATGGTTACTTACATCATTCACAAGTTGGACTTACGAGAAATGTAAAAATTGTAGTTTGATAATGAAACTTAGCGGTGTTTTCATGGTTTTATGAGAAGTCAAAAGTCAAAATGATTTTATTCCAAAAATATTGGATAATCATAACATAATTGTAACATATCAAAATTGTACATGTATTCCAGCACCAGGAAATATGACACCAAAGAAAAGCGTTGAGAAATGTTCATTAATAAACTCATCCCGGCAATGATAAATGAACCACTAGAAGTAGGCGGGGTAGCTCCTCAGGTCTCAGAGGGTACAGAACTTCTTATTAAAATAGTATATGAAAACGGATTTTGCTCATGTCTCTGATGGTGCATTAATGTATGAGATTCACTCAGTTATTGTTTCACATTTGCGCGTGTAGCCGTGTTTTGCGATAAAAGACTGCAAATGCGAGTGTTTTTTGTACATGATAGCGCGTTGCGGGTTAGCCCATATGATCAATCTTTCAGCATGAAACTAAAAATATTAGGCCTTAAGTTTATAAGCATTCGGCAACAAGCAATTAACCTATTTCAATGAAATGAAATGCATGCGAGGTTTTTTTGTAGCAGTAGACATCATGAAATTGCTTCTTAATACAAAGGTATTGTGCCAAATATATATGGCTTTTGAAACGCTACTATCGTATGTTTAAGAAAGCTGAACGACGCTCACCGTCAAACCAGGTTAATCACGTTTTACATAAAATAAGCTACCCCGAAGTTTTGACAGCGATTCTAGATGTAAAACTTAGTTCCACAATATCGGCCGGGTATGGAAAACTCAGGTCTGTGAGGGTTAAATATGTACCAAATCGATGACTTTTCAAGTGCGTTCTATGTATAATGCTGTCATTTTCACTGAAATTGTCTGACAAAAATATTCTATTTTTAACACAGTATGCTTAGAAATCTACAAATAGTTGCTTTCTGGCCAAAAACATAGCTCTGCTGATTTACATCGTTAATGATGATAATTTGAAATGTGATCATATATTTTTGAAATCCTTAAATTGAGGACCTTGTGTAATTATGCTTCAGTATCGTACAGGATACGTTTTTCGACATAATTGTATGACATTTAATTACTTATATCAGGGATTCGACCTCGAAGTGGATTTTGATCCAGACTTGCGATCAATCGGATAAAGTAATGCGACTTCTCGTCTTTTGGCCTTAACTAGGTATAAAAAACACATGTGCAAATGCGCATTCGGTAATCTTCATCAGTTTCGAAGATTTTTAGAGTTTTTGATACCCAGTGAAGGCCAGTAGTCGCATTACTTAAAAGTAAAAATAACCAAGTTGAAACTAGTCATGACCACTGAATTTAAACGAGTAATCAGATAGCCTAATCACAGAAGATATTCTCCACTCATAATTTTGTATCTGTTTTTTTCATCTGATTTGTTCCATTACGCTTACTTGTCAATTTCCTAATAAAAGAAGTAGGTAAATATTAGAAATAAACGTTATGACTCAATCTTGCTGTTAAGAGCAATGCTCAACAGAATAGCAATAAATAACGGTACCACAGTCGGTCGTTCATAAAAACTGCGGGATTTGTAAAATTCCATAAGGCAAAAATCCGATGTACCTGTAATGAACTGTTCATTTTTAACGGTTGTCCGACATGAAACTGAGATTATAGTAGACCGCCAACTGGGGTGTGGCACACCCCAGGATCAATAAAATCCCTCTATGGTATGAAATTGAATAATCGTCATGTTTTCAATTACTTTTTGATTCTTACGTAACATACATTTTAAGCAAAATATTCCAAGTCATAGATATCGGACGAATGTTTAGTACATAGATATTTCATCAAATGAAAACTATTGAAATCATTTTTATAATTATTTATGTCATGAAAATGACTATTTTAACCGTTTCAAAATAATGTAATTGCTTCAATCGCCTTGAATTGTCAATAGCAGTCACTTCTTAATTTACATACAGGATGGCCGCCAACAGGAGGTTCTTCATACATGAGTTGATGCTAAAAACAGCTTTCGTCTCTCCTTGAAATTTATTGACCAGATTAAAATAGTTAATTAAAAGATATGTACAACCCCTACGCGTTTCGAGCGTTCGCTCTTCCTCAGGGGGTAATTCGCTAAAACCAACTCAGCGTTTTTAAAAACCAACTCAGTTGGTTTTAGCGAATTACCCCCTGAGGAAGAGCGAACGCTCGAAACGCGTAGTGGTTGTACACTTCTTAATTGTCAAACTTGTGTAGTCATGGACAATTACTTAGGCCGATAAAGCTAATAGTTATCTGCCGTAAACCTAATAATCAGACATGCATAAAATATTTGAAAGTTTGAATATTCAAAATTATCTTGGTGGACATGTAGGCCTAATACATATCATGGAAGATTCAATATGAAACGCTGATTATGAATGTAAGTATAAAAAAGATTATTTTTTTCGTAAGGAATCTGTAATTCAAACAAATAATATACTAGAGAAGTTGTTTTAATTTTGAAATGTAATTATTCTTAATCTGCATAATTTAAATGATAAAGTAGAATGAATTAAGCCAAGCTGCTGATCATATTTTATTATAATTTGTAAATTTTCGCCGGTATAACGGCCTGTTCACATATCAAAGAATCAAGGACACAAATTTCAAATATCATCAATGTGAGAGTCAAAGAACACAAAACTCAGAAGAGCTCTAGTGTATTCAAACATAAAGAAACATGATCTCCCCATTCAGTCTTCCCATTTTCAGTAAAAATTTTTGGCTTCCGATATCAATGCCATCAATCTGAGGTTCAGGGAAGCTATGTTAATAAAATCCATGAAACCTGCCCTGAACAACAAGGATGAGTGCAGAGCCTACCAATCGTTGATATTCTGATATCTTGATGCGTGCGTATACTTAAGTGCCATTGAATTTTTTGATAATTTTGATATCTTCATATTTTGATGATATTTGAAATTTGTGTCCTGGATTCTTTGATATGTGAACAGGCCGTTATACCGGCGAAAATTTGTAAATTATAATAAAATATAATCAGCAGCTTGGCTTAATTCATTTTACTTTATCATGTTTTAACTTCCGCTCCCTGGATTCTTCGAATTTTTAACCGTGCCGTGATTTAATTTAATTGCATTTCATGTCATGGATAAGATTTAATGAGAAACGCATTAGCGTGGGTACATCTTGTCACATTGATATTATAAAAGTTTGCATCAGACTGCGATAAAACATCACCGGACTCACTTTGGAGAAATTCGTGTTGTTTCATGCACAGTTCTTGCAACAAGGGACAATAATTGTGCTATCATCCAAATATTCTCGAACTGTGGCTAACTTATTCCTAGAACGAATGTAACTACTAAAAGAAAAGAAAAGATGAAAAACTTCCAAAATTATATTAGACACCAAAATTACATAAAAATCCCTTCAAATTTCGCTTTATAGCTGGTGCTAGCCACTGTACTACTAAGCAACTTTCCAATAAGATTAACAAAGGTTTGTCTACTATCAGAGACCATTTTATGAAGTTCTGCAACGCAATTCATAGTAATAGTGGTATTGACTCCATAGTATCGTCCGTTGAATTCCTCAATAAAATTCAAAACATTACAGCATGTGACGAACAAATTTTAGATTTTCCACTTTGTACACCATTCTGGATCATAAAGATGTTTTTACTCACATTTCCGACCTGCTTGAATTATTTTTCAACAATTCTAATAGGAAATATTTGTGTATAGGTTTTGAAAAAAGCTTCTTATATGATGTCAGGTATCAAGTTTGCAGTGTGTTCACTAAGGATAAATTTAATGAAGTCACTGAGTTCATTACAAACGAAGCTTTCGCTACATTCGGTGGTTTAGTCTTTCAACAAGTAAGAGGCATTCCTATGGGTGGCAATTGCAGTCCTCTTTTTGCAGATTTATTTCTTTTTCTCGCATATTGAGAAATTGTTTTTATGACTTATTTAATGAAGAATCAGAAATACGGTCTAGCTAGATCGTTATGTAATTCTTCTAGATACATCGACGATTTATGTATTATTAATTACATAAAGAATCGATTCCTTTACACCATTGATTTACTCATCTAGTCTAGAAGCCAACACGGGGAGCAACAACAAGCAAGTAGAATATCGTGATAATAATATAAAAATCACCGACTGCGGCACAATTACATCTGTTTTTCATAAAGTCGACCACTTTAATTTCCCTGTCACTCTTTTAACATTTTCACAAAACTTGCCCTACAGAACACGAGCTAGAGTGTTTGCTGGACAAGTTTTAAGATTTGGGCGTATCTGTACATTGGAAAAAGATTTCATCGAAAAAGTCAATTATACAGCTACTACTACTCTCATTAAGAGATAACACGACAGCGTAGATATCAAGCAAAGTGCTGAGAAGCAGCTGCATAAACATGGTGAGACTTTATTGAAATACGGATAATTTTCTGCTAAGCAGCGTCTTAATAATTGCGCGTGCTTTCATTGATTTAATTAATTCCGAGGCTGCTTTATCGTGAGCCCCGCTTGGGTGAGTAGGGGGTGAAACGCGAATCCTTACCCAAGTTCCTGCTGATAACCTCAATTGCACATCTTTTTGATTAGGCAATCTGTTTTAGTTGTTCTTTCCTTTAACTTGTAGGGAACGCTACATATGAGTCCCATGATGGATCAAATTCTTTTCACTTATCGCTATCTTCTACTTCATCTTCCCCTCAATCAAAGCATTGAGTTTCATTCTGATGCAATCCTGACATCCGTAAGCATTTGAGCGTTTAGATCTGAAGATTCAGATTTATTCATCATACAAGCAAATGATGCAATGACTGCAAAGCCCAACACATACATGTAGTGGTCGTGATAATAATTGTTAATAAAATGTGCATCTTTTTAAATTTAATCATGAATAAGATGAAAGACACTGAATTTACTGATAAAACATCCTCTCCTTCAAACTTCAGATTTCAAATGCACATCTTGTATATACATGAATCCAATCACCTTTGGAACTGCTTCTTAATATTAATAGGTGACATCGTTATATAATTGTCAATTTTAATATAGGCCTATCTATGAAAACATTGAACACTCTTTTAGGAATTGATAAGTTACACATTGACTTGAATTAATGTTTCTATGTGTTCCAATAAGAACGGAACATTTAAATTGGACATTATGCTTGCTATTTGATTTATAGAAACATGCCGCTATGATAGTTCGCTTGTGAAAGGCCTGCCATTTCAACTGTTGTGATATTATGTACTCTATATGATGATACTTTGTGTAATGATATTTCTGATGGTGATCTGCATTTAAGATGTTTTTTTAAGAGAGTGACGACTGGCGGTCAGATAACGCTATTTTCGCCCTATACACTTATTGTCGACAATTCTTAGAATTCACTTCACCTTGACAACCAGTATCTAAGGACCAGTGTTCAATAGATAAATTTATGTTTACCGTCTCCGTTGCTATAGATCCACGTCGGAAGATTCGGTTCAATTAGCAGCAATGAATTTAATAAGACTGAACTCTCAATTGTTGAATTCATAGCGTCGTATATAACTTATATGACTGCTTTGGACGACATTTTGCTGTAATATTCCAAAGGGAAAAATGTCTCATGTCGTTCACATCAAGTCAAAAAACAATAGCTGCTATTGGGGATGTGTGAGGTGCACAGAAATGTATAAATTTCGATCAATTGATGCTTTACTGTGAAGTTTCAATCACAATTATCTCATTGTATCTGTTATCTTGGTCACAACAAATTGGAGGGGGAAATATTTCAAGCTTACATTATAATTAATCCAACCAGGAGAATACTATTCAATTCTATTCATCAATTCAAACTTTAAAATTCTATATTGTGAAAATGGAACCACGAGCTTGAAAATCACGACCATGTCATAAAACAGCCGATGCATTTCCTGATGTTGAGAGAAAGTGTAAAAATGGTGACAAAAATGAGATAATTCAAATTCATAACAAATCATTTTTGTCCACGAAATCCCAATTCCCGCGACCTCAGACTTCGAAATCTCAGAGTGAATACTGTGGTGTACCCTGCTGTTGCTTCTCTTGTTAAGAAATAGACTATCTTGGCATAAGAACCGCCAGTGATCCATCCGGAAGACTTTCTTCGGCCTCCGGTGGCATTATCGCACCACAGAGAGACTGCTTGAAGCCGAGTAATGTCGAGATCTTGATCTTCCTGCATAGTGATTTCCAGATAACGTGACATTGCCTCGAATCTTTCTACATTTCCTGATGCGTTCAGGCAATTAGAAAAGGAATCAGAAATATACTCTTCCTTTGCTGTAGAGGACCAACATCATTTTAAAAGAATCAATTAAAACCCAACGTTTCGTCTGCGAGTTTAGCCAGCAATTTAATCGTTGTAATTTTTCATTACTATTGTCACATTTCTGTTTTCATAAGAATTCCTGAGCTATCATTGAGACGTCCGGATTAAGTCTGATGACAGCCACTTCTAAGTGCTGCCAAAATAGAATTCAATGAGGTCTTTGCAATTCCGCTTCAAATTCTTTAGCATTACTAGAATTTTCCTGATACTCTATAAAATTTGCGCTGAATTAGAAAAGATGAATGTTTAATATGAAAGATAGATAACCTTCCTTCAAGATTTTGATTTTCTAAGTGGCTATCTCGCGACAATCTAGAATGCAAAACAAAAGATATTTCGCTTGAACATATTTTCCTTGAGTGCAACTTTTTAAAATGTTCTGCGAACCAAACGGTGCAGCGGTGTGGGCAAGTGCGGCTGGCGCACAGCCCTATTTGCTATTAATCGTAGCAAATCAAGATTATATCCAGCAGAAATAGCATTAAATTCTGAAATGATTGCTGCATGTGACGGTGTAGACAAGGGAAATTTCGACGTATTTTATCCCATCAGATATAGTAGAGAGCTGATCTGGTTGGTAAATCCAAGGACCTCAATAGGCGGACAGTGGGACGCACGTCAGTTGGTGGTTAGAAGAGAAGAGAAATATAGATTCATTCAAATGAAAATCAGGAATTGCATGAAATCAGGTCAACTTGTACAAGTTATTCACAAGCAAAGTTGACAAGACTGCGAAACTGTTCTGTCTACGCTTCGTGGATGAAAATTCAACACGTATTCGATCGTTCGCGGTTGGGTGTGCGGCGGTGTCAAAAAGGGAATGATCGGGATGATAGCATTTCTCATAAAACTTGTTGAAAATGGTTCGTCGACGATCGATAAAGCAGGCAAGTGTGTTACAACGATTACAATCCTAAGTACTTCTGAAATTACTCTCTCTCTCTCTCAGCCCTTCTAAAAAATATTTTCTTACCATATTGCAAAGGTTATTCAAGGTTCAATATACCAAATAGCGGCAAACAATAGAGAAATGGACTCTCAATATTGGCTGTAAAAACACTCCACAATTCATCATGAATGAGTACAGGTTTCAACACTCTCAAGATACACAATTTACGAGAACATTTCAATTCTAACTCATGAAAGTGAGTTGTCCACTTTAAATTGCTAGTCCACGTCACACCTAGGACTTTCAGTTCATCGTCAACATCAATAGGAACTGACGCAAGAATCTATGGCAAACATAGCAGCCTGAATCAGTTGCCCTTTTAGGCCTACTGAGTTGAAGCGGACTAACGAATCGATTTTTTAACTAACTTTTCCAATAATTCTTCGCGCCGCATCACCTGACTATTTTTGATTGGTTCGTAAAGGATTAACTTTTTTTCATTGTTGCAGATACACTTCTGAATTCTTTAGAATTAAGAAGATCATCTAATCGTCCTTAACACAGACTTCTCCAAAAACATCGGCATTCGTTCTGGATGTTCCCGGAACACTGTTCCGACATACTTCCCCTTTCGGTGTTTCACAACTTCGATCCAAGAGCGATTCTAGAGAAGTTTCCTGTCCAGATGCTAGCATTAAGAAGTCTATGCGCAGTGTTGTCAATCTTTGATGTTCTATGTTTATTGAATCATGCTGAACAACCTGCTATGATCACGATTGATGGATGGAAATTACATGTCAATCGGTTCGATATCTTGAATTCACGATTGGATATACTCAGAATTTCAGCTTACACTCGTTTCTCTATGACAGTTCTCAATATTCAGACTTCAAACTTTGCAAACAAAAACTTATGGGTATTTTGCATTTGTGTACAAAAAATCAGCTGAATCGAATGGAAAAAGACCAAATTACAAGTGTTTAGTTTCCGGGGCTTTTTTGGGACACCCGGCATAACTTTACTGTCAATTAACTGATATCATTTATATAAACACGCATCCTTCTCTTTGCTAGGGCATGCACCTCTATGTTTTAAGTATTAACTTAAATTTATGTGCTCTGGACTTTAAGAAACCTAATTTATAACACCATTTTCCACTAGAGAAGTTGTTTTAATTTTGTTTTCTTCCGCTCCCTGGATTCTTCGAATTTTTAACCGTGACGGGATTTAATTTAATTCCATTTCATTTCATGGAAAAGATTTAACAATTTTATCAATTTGGTAGCTTAAAATATTGGATTACTTCTAATTAGGTCCTAATGACAAATAAAACGTCCATGAATAACGTCTCTTAGAATTCAATAGCGAAATGACTCACGTTATACACAGCGATTGACTGTTCGCGTAAAACAAGAACCTATCTAGAATCCTAAATTTTCTGTATGAATTATGTAAAATCGATCGTGTTTAGTGTCTCATTCGTACTTAGTCATCAATAAAGCATAATAATCTAGGATAATCGTTAATTGGATTAACCAAAGTAGAATAAGCACTGACTAATTACGCAACCCTGTAATATGTGCTTCATTCTGTTTCAGTTGTCGCGATTGGAAGCTATGATTCAAGGTGTGGATGAGTCATCAAAGAAGATGAGATCGACTATTCGAAAGTGCTTATTATGTACATTAAGTCCAAAAACCTCTACCAGTGAACAATCAACGATTAACAAAACAGCCAGGGCGGTGTTTCGGTTAATAGCCCTTGATGAAGTATTTCAATATTATACACGGGAAGCTACAACGAAATCAACGAAAAATCAGCGAATGAATTTTCACTGATTCGCAAATATAATCTCAATGTCCGTCTTGTTAATACTACCAGTCCTACATTGTCCCGTTGTCTAAATAGTCGCAATAAACATAAAAATAAAAAACATAACAATTGCAACCTTTGTGATCGTTTGCCTGAAAAAATAAATTGTAATAGTTACAATGTCGTCTATGAGTTTAAATGTCGGATTTGTAATGCTAGTTACATAGGTAAAACTTCAAGATCTTTCAAAATTAGGTATCAAGAACATAAGCGGAGTATTATGAATAAGGACAGTGAGAGTGCATTGAGTGTGTATCTTCGTGATTGTACTGCTGTTGACCTTGATGATTTCGATGTGAATATCCTTCAGAGAGCGCGAAGTACGGTTGACACTGCTTTGATAGAAGCTCGCATGATTCAGGACAGATGTCCATCTATGAATCGTCGTCATGAGCTTGCTGGCTTGTAGGAGAACACAGGTCGCGCCATATAGATTTTTATTCAGCTTTTACATATATATGTCCAAGTAGCATGTCATATGCGCCTGTTTTAAACTCTATGAAGAAGGGTCTGTACCCGAAACGTCGAGTAAAAGCTAGTTTTTTCTTTACTATTTTAACTAACGGATTTGCAGAAATTCAAGGGAGTGCGTTTCTCGATTACGAGTACAGCCTATAATCATGATCCTCCCGTTTGCTGCCATCACTTATGTGATCTCCGCAGTCCTGGATACAGACTTGCGTGCATCTGCTAAAGGCTTCATCAATCTTCAAATGAAGTTTCTCAAAGTCAGTTGTGACATCATCTTCTTGGAGACATGCTTGAAGAACAGCACGATACCTACCTTCATCAACAACATGGTAAAAATTCCAATCGATCTACAACAAAGGAAAGCAACAATGAGAAAAGAAAAGTCCCTCAAGTTGGAGATTCTTAGAGAGAGCATACAAGAAAGAAAGAAGAAACAGTATGTGATTAATCAAGCAAGAGGATATGAATATCTGAAGCTATCAAGAAGACTCGAGGAGAAGGTGTTCTACGAAATGCTGCAACATCTGGCCGATGACCTCAAACGTGAGAACCGTAAGAAGTTCAACAAGCATTCAAACAAGTGGAACACATTGACTTCTACTGTGTATCCTGCGTACGACTACGACAACGTGTACAAGCCGTGTTTTCCTTTCGTCTTAGTTGATAAATTTCTATGTGGCGCGACCTGTACCAGTAGTAAAATGAGAGAAGTTGGGTATGCTGAAAGTGAGGCTTTCACTAATAATAGTGAATACTCGCTGCCTCAATCTTGCGTGAGTCTTCTTAAAAAAGGTCCTAGTTATCGTATTCCGCCTAAACTTGATGACAGTTTTATTGACGATATGATATTAAACTTGGATAGATTAACGTATAAACTGCGTTGGAATAATGTATTCGATACCACGAGTTATGAACAAAATAATAGCAATAATTTCAATATTCCGTTTGAGCGCAATACGGTTAGTTTTCCTAAGCATATGGATAAAGAATCGGAAAATATTCTTAATGCTTTCAAATATGAAGTCATAGAAGTTACTAAAAAAGAAGTAGCCTTCACTAAAAACAGTAATTCTTACCGAGAAATACAAAAACAGATTAGAAAAACTAAAACATTTGTAAAAGAACATAATCTAGAAATTGTTCCGACAGATAAATGAAAACGTTTATGCGTAACTGATAAAGAAAAACATAATCAAAATAACAGGGATATCTTAGATAATGGAAATACATATAAGCTATTGTCTAGATCTAAATGTGAAAACATACAACGACAAGCTAATAAGATAATTAACTCTTGCTACAAAAATAAATTAAGTAGAAATCAGTTAGAGCGTCTTCATGCATCCAACTCTCAACCGGCTGGATTTTACACTCTTATAAAAGACCATAAGCCTGAAAATAATGGAATCTATCCTATGAGACCAATAGCATCTACCATAAATACTCCTACTGAAAAAATCGATTGGTTATGTAGTAAAATATTAAATCAATTGGTTAACTTTGTCCCCTCACATTTAAGTAGTTCCAAACAATTAAGTGAGATTCTTGATAATTACACGGGAGTAAAAACTGGTGATATTTTCATATCTCTAGATGTTATTGCTTTGTATCCGAGCATACCGATTAGTCTGGCACTCGAAGTAGTCGTAGAATTTGCTCAAAGACATTGGGATGAAATAAATCATTTTGATCTCACGATGGAGCAATTTAGCAACTGCCTTAAGTTTGTGAGCTATAATTATGAGATACAGTATGGTGATGAAACATATCTCCAAATTGGTGGCGTCCCTATGGGCACACATTATGCTCCCCCCCCTTCGCCGTTATTTTCATGAACTACATAGAAAATAGAGCATTAAAAGAATTGAAAAAAATTAATATCTCACCTCCGATATTCAAACGGTATATCGATGACATCATTATGGGTCCTTTCTCATCTAGTTTTCAAGATAGTTATAAAATTCTCAACATATTCAACAGTATAAATAAAGATGTTCAATTTACTTTAGAAATCCCACAAAATTGTCTAAACTTTCTAGATTTGAGCATCTCGATTAAAAACGATTGTGTTTGTTACAAGCACTATAGTAAGCCATTAACTTCGGATAACTCTCTACGCAAAGACAGTTGGATACCACATCATGTTAAAAGTAACTTCATAGAAAATACTCTGAACACAGCCGATGAAAGATGCAATACGATAGCAGAAAAAACTGAAGCAATTCATAATGCTAAACAAAAACTTAAGAAAAACGGTTTCAAAGAAAAAGATTTTAAACGGAAATCGAAGAATAGGAAGCGTCATTCCAATGCAAGTAAAGATATTAATTTATCTATGCCTTTCGTTAACGATAGCTTAAACAGAAAAATTAATTCTCTGATTCGCAAATATAATCTCAATGTTCGTCTTGTTAATACTACCAGTCCTACATTGTCCCGTTGTCTAAATAGTCGCAATAAACATAAAAATAAAAAACATAACAATTGCAACCTTTGTGATCGTTTGCCTGAAAAAATAAATTGTAATAGTTACAATGTCGTCTATGAGTTTAAATGTCGGATTTGTAATGCTAGTTACATAGGTAAAACTTCAAGATCTTTCAAAATTAGGTATCAAGAACATAAGCGGAGTATTATGAATAAGGACAGTGAGAGTGCATTGAGTGTGTATCTTCGTGATTGTACTGCTGTTGACCTTGATGATTTCGATGTGAATATCCTTCAGAGAGCGCGAAGTACGGTTGACACTGCTTTGATAGAAGCTCGCATGATTCAGGACAGATGTCCATCTATGAATCGTCGTCATGAGCTTGCTGGCTTGTAGGAGAACACAGGTCGCGCCATATAGATTTTTATTCAGCTTTTACATATATATGTCCAAGTAGCATGTCATATGCGCCTGTTTTAAACTCTATGAAGAAGGGTCTGGACCCGAAACGTCGAGTAAAAGCTAGTTTTTTCTTTACTATTTTAACTAACGGATTTGCAGAAATTCAAGGGAGTGCGTTTCTCGATTACGAGTACAGCCTATAACCTGTTTTCTTGGCTATGGATAGCTAACGTATCTCCGCAGATAGTGGCCCTTACACCGCGGTTATTTATTTGATATCCTGTTATCTTGGTTATGGATAGCTAACGTATCTCCGCAGATAGTGCCCTTACACCGCGGTTATTTATTTGATATCCTGTTATCTTGGTTATGAATATCTACCGGTACTCTGCAGCGATTACTATCCTTCGTTGATAGCCGTCGGATATCACCTAACAGTAAGGAGGTGTATTACGGTGATCCGCTGATAGCGGACGCTACACCGTGGTAGTCCGCAGGTATCCGTCGGATCTCATAGTGTTATCCACAGATATCAGAAGGATACCTGAGGTACATCCTCTGCGGTTAAATTTTGTCGTACGAAAAAGCGCGTTTAATCCGCGGATAGTTCCATTCAGTCTTAGAAACGGTTAAGATACGGATATCCTACAGAGCTCTCCTTGCTCGGTGGGTAAAGATATAGATTTGTATGCAAAAAACACAAGTTTGTAAAGCATCTGCGAAGGCACAATTTGTGAACTTTCATAGTATTCTTGTAAAAAAGCAACATTTAACATCACATTATTAAAAGATTTACATGTTCTATAGGCAATTTCAGAAAGTCCGGTTTGATACTGAAACAGATTTTTAAACAAATTATCATAGACAAACATGGATTTGCAATCAATTTACATGATGACTTACATGGCACAATTAATTCACATATGACGACTTGTTCAAATACATTCAATGTGACAATTTGTAGGAAGTATGAAATAGATATTCAACAGATTGATTCGCACATAATTATGATATATTGCATGCACAACACAAGTCAAAAACATTTTAAGAGCGCAACTGTTCTCAAGTGCATATATTCGTATACTTCACAGTAGTCTCAGTAATAATTAAATTATAATTATTCCCGCGACTGTCGATCAATGTCATTCGCCACAACATATTCCAGGATTATTTACAAAGCATTCGGAAGCTCTGACATATGTGTCGGCATGAAAATTAAACGACTTACCTTTATATTTATAACCAGAATGACACGTGAGGTCGATTTCGTCAGCCATTTAATGTAGCTTGAGCATTTTATTACTTAATCAGGGGATGGGGGACCATTTGGATTAATGCAAGGGCATCATCATCTAAAAGAAAGCGAGTATGCACCTAATATTCGTCTCAAACATCTTTTATGAACCAAGTGCAGTGGCACTGTTTTCCGATTTACTTTCACCCCATGACCGCAGAATGTGCGCATTAATAAGATTCGTTTCAGTGGTTGAGAAAATAAGGTTTTATTCCAATGCCTCATGTGATGATTCATTTTATAAAGTGCCTATTGTAATAGGCTATCTTGTTTTTCATTTTCATTAATTCATAATTTTAGCAAGACAATTATAAAATTGATATTATCTCACTCACTAATTGCCAATTTACATGATTACCCTCTAACAAGATAGGCCTACTTAATTTCCTTACCTGATACTACTTGAAACTTTGATGCTGTAGACCCAATACGTAGGCCCTACCTTACATCCACCGGATGAATTATGAGGAAAACATAGGCATTTTTTTTTATTCCTACCCAGACTAAAACAGCCGTGTTACATTCTCCTATCTCTCGCATGCGGCATGACCAATGAATGCAACCCAGATCAGAGCACTTTGGATCGGAGTCAGAAAAGAAATGGAACCCTAAAATGAAGCACAGTATAAAAATGATCACACCGAAAATGATGTGATGCTTGACCTTCACATTGAATTTCAAAAAAATATTCACTGTGAGGATGTTTTTAATTTAAAAAAAATTAGTTCCGTAGGTCTAGGAAAGTATCTTCACTTTTTTTCGACAATCTGAAGCACATTAGACCAAAAAGGAAACCATGAAAGTGCACGTTTACGGCTAAAATACAATTTAACTCACATTTTATGGAATAATAACTTGGTTTGTATTCGAAAGAAGTTTCACGAAATCAGAGTTTGCCAATGCATAGAATCAACAAGAAAATTTACTGGCATCCAGTGATGCTTCACGATTCACTGCGCTACTGGTCGACTGAGGAACGCACGCGTACAAGTATGGCCAGACTATCAGGTCACGCATTGTTAAAAGAAACGACAGCAAAGTAAGTCAATGCGCGCCATAGACGGTGGGGGCGCTCGCACACTATGCGTGAGTCACTGTATAAGGCAATTTGATCTAAAAAAGTGTGAGGCAAGCTTGGCGTCACTCGATCGCATTAACAGAAGTAGTCCTCGAAAGACATGAAAAGGAGAAGCAAACGCTCATATTATTGTAGAACTTTGAGCATTAACAAAGTATGGGAAAGATGGGGTGCTGTTTGTGCTTGTCTGTGAAATAAAACTACATCGACTTCAATGTGATGTGAAGACCATTAGACAGACATGCTTCTGCTACGACGCTAGTACAAGTTACATGGTGAAACATCCCCCTAACCCGAGTAAAAAAATTATGTTTTGCTTGCTAAGCGTCATGGTACGCGCGCAGTTAACTTAGTAGGCGACATATTAACACGCAAAACCGCGATATGCCTACTAGGCACATATCAAACACCTACTAAATTGATTAAGCAAAGCAAGATTACCACATGCCTAGTAGGTCCATATCAAGCGCCTACTAAATTGGTCAGGCAAAGTTTGCTAGGGCATGATTACCATATGCCTACTAGACACATAACAAGCACCTACTAAATTGGCTAAGCAAGCAATATTTTTTTCTGTTCTTATCAAGCGTCATCAGCTTGAAGGGCTTCTCACGGCGTTAAATGATCAGACAAAAGCGGCATAATAATTTTGAATGGCTAATAAGCTCTTGCTGCTTTGCTTGATTCGTTTGGAATGAGGTAGATCAGTAAATATACAAAGCCAATCTGTGCCATTGTCATAAAAATGTTAAATGCTTCATTACTTATCCCTGTCAATTAAATATTTTCGTCACACGGAACTTGGGTGTATTTTACTGTACACCAGATCAATGCATATTAAACGCGAGAATAGTTGATAGCCCACAATTACAGTTGTGTTGCTGTAAAAGGCCTGCACCAAGTATAGACACACGTGATAGCGTAGGGAAAGTGATGTTTAAATGGCCAGTTGATGCGTGTGTTTCATCAAAATAATTATAGTACTATTTAAAGCTCTGGTATAAACATTAAAATGATCATGCGTAGAGCTTAGTATTCGGAATGATATTACACTTGTGAAAGCAGCTTATCGAAACCTCGTACTGTAGAAATTACATGTAGTTATGTACTTTCTTGATTGACAATCGACTATCATGGCAGTTGTCAATTTAGGTATCAAGACAAGAAGTCAAGATCCATCCCTTTCAGTCCGGGTTTCATTGTATTTCATAATTTCACCAACAATGTTATTGTTAAACCATCGACTGAGTTTTCTGAAGTCTGGCATATGCGTACAATATAGGAGGATAGGAGGTGAGTGAGTCAGCAGTCATGACGGAGAAGTCTATTCATGCAAAGTTGCTATGCTACCACGGATCGATCAACGACGTCTGCTCTTACTGCAGTCTTGGCCAAACGTATCAATGCGCCACGCTTTAAGCTGACAGCACTTGGGTGTCAAGTCGAAACTCGGAATTCGGCATTAGCACAGCGTGAAACAAAGTCATTTTCGGATGAACTGTTTAGGTTAATATTCGCTTTGCGGTTACTCAATGACTTTTCAACGGAAAGCCAATGCGAACTTAATTTACAATTGCTGTCTTCAAGTTTCACCTGACTTTGCAGCGTCGTGAAGGATTGCATTTCCGTCGAACAAGTGAGGAAGAGATCATATCCTATAAATCCTGTCAAACAAGATGCGGAATCGAATCTTCTTTATCACGTGCGCGGAAAGGGGACGGTTATCAAGATCGAATGCTCTTTTACATGACAAGATTCCAGACCAAGGTGAGAAAATATAATCAATCTCAATCATTTTATGCAATAAAAATAATACGATAAGTGAAAATGTAGGATACAAAAATTTAGGAAAATTACATGTATGTCAGCTTCCTATGTTTTGAAAGTTGCTGATAACCTGTTAAATTTAATCAAAAGCACGAAAACTTGAAGTGCTATTAGTTAAGTGATCGTGTGACTTATTCATCTGTTTACTGACATTCATTTAGATTTGCTAAGTCTTATCCCTATTAAGAAATAGCAGCATTATGTTTGAACTGTATGCTGTCTCTGCAGGCCAGATATTAAGCGCACGATGAGGTCAACAAACTCATTCCCCGACAACTCGTGAAGCGATGATGACCAGGCCAGATCCCTTACACTAGCATTTTTTCAACTAAAAAAGGTTGTGGCAAGGCAGTGGTCACGTGAAGATTTTAAATGGCAGTAGTGGATGAGAAGAAGAGGGAAATCGAGAAGGAACAATGTACACACGAGCAACAATAATGCGTCGAATAGACGAAGTCAAATGAAGTGGTTGACATCGCTGCGCTTCACGTTATCGTCTATAATGCAAAAAGTACTTGTCCGATCTGCATAAAGTTTTGATGTAGGTAGAAAATATGCTTAAGTAGGCCTACGTCTACCCGAAGCTTGGTGATGATTGATATATTTTTGCAGATTTTAGACGAATTTGAAAACCTGGGGATAATCGAGTTTCCGCACTCTTCAGATAGTGAATAACAATTTTGTGGATTAACATCTTTCAAACAGCAATTATCGAACAAATATGTAAATGTGGTCAAATGTCTGTAAAATGTCTCATGATCAAATTGAAAAATGACAATATGAAAAAAGCACTAAAAATTTCGCAAAATCCAGAGCTTTTTAAATATCATTTTCTCAAATTATATCGTGGTAAAGTATCAAGTTTCAAAGTCTTTTGAAATTATTTTGAAGAATACTCGAGAGCTCAATATGCTGACGCTTTATTGCTGACGCCACCTTTTATTCCTTACCTGATCATTCTTGTAATTGATGATTTATATCAAGATTAACTAATTATGAAGTAAGCGCTGAATAGAATGGTGATTTAGGTTTGACCGATCTAGAAGCTAATCATATTAAGTACAGACATGTCAACTGCAGAATGACACGACCATTCGAGTTCATCGCTGACACTCCAACAGCATAGTTACCGAAATGATCAGGTGAAGTATGCCCGTTTCAAATGCCAACAATCATATCCTGCAATTACATTATGCTTCCCCTTGGCAGGGAGTCTTCTGAGCATAGGATTCGCGAATTCTTTTAGTCATAGTTAAACTTGAGATCATTTTTTTCTTTTCCTTCAGAAAATTATTTGTTATGTAATAACGTCTGTTCATGCACATCTGTATGTCGCATGTTTAATTTCAACTTTACCAAATTTCTTGCTCTGTATTTTCCTTAAGACAGTAGGACATTATGCATTCTCTTGAAATAGTGTATGTGAGCTTAACTTAGGCTGTGCGCAGTGAAGCCATCTAAATAAATGTGTAAATGCGATTATAGCATTAAACGCTCGGTACCTGAGTTTTGCTCCCGCAATTGGCGCAGTATGTTGCTGATGCGCCATGAGAGATAAGCTACCAACGGAACTCAACGAACTCCTCGATCCTCTCTCACTAATGAATATTTGGAGATTATAATTTGTTAGTGAAATTTGTTCGACAAAATTTGATCAGATCTTGAAAAACTGCAGATAAAACTCTTAAGAGAGGTGCCGACATCAATCATTCAATCAACTTTCAATCATTCTTGACTTTTTGTACAAACAACGTTCAGTAGCCCTTAATTTCTTATGGCACCGGATTTTACAATAAGTCCCCCCCCCAAATAACAAGCTTCAGGATTTTCGCTTCCGGTAGCTTGCCGCGGAGTAAGCTTTAGGGAGGTATTCATTTGAGTGCGCTTGATCAATCTTTGCTTCACGCTGCTACGTCAGGACAATTGACACTTCTTCTCTGTTCTTCTTCTCAACCATGAGCCAACATGAACATTAATTTCGAGGGAAAATAGAAATCCTTTAACTTGAAGAGCATTATCAGCATAATTTCATCTTAAATGAACTAGGCCTACAACATTTGAAGCAATGCAACTGATTGGCATCATCTTCAGGATGGACTGAGAGTTTCAGGAGCTTATCATCTTTATAAACCATCGACCAAATCAGATCAGAAATAACTTTTTAGCATGACAAAATTGAGTTTGATACGATGAAAAAATCAGTTTCAAAGCGTCGAACCACTTATATTCTCTTTCTCCTGTGACTAAGCATCACCGGGATGGAACAGGCCGCGGGCACGGCCTTCCGATTAATTTTAATGGGCCTATATTGACCATTAACTATGCATTCCCTCTAGAGGAAATCGTTTAGTCAATCAAAAGGAAAACAGCATTATAGGAGCATGTATAGTTAGTGTAACATATTAAAAGATGCCTACCTAAACGTGCTCTATCATAAATGTTGCGAACTGATTCTTAAATAGTAAAAAAATACTAACTTTTGCATGTAATTAGACATAACTTATCTCAAATAAAATTGTCAGAATCCTATATTCTAGCCTACATGAATTTTTATAGCAGCAAATCAAAAATCAAGCTCCACCATTCTGCTAAGGTCCACATTGTTTCTATTGACTTTTAAAAGCGCGGGACGCCGAAGCGCGTCAACTTCTGCTTAATTTTAGCGCCAGTAGGAATCGACCGCTCAAAAGAAAGGGGATCTTGATTTTTTTCTGTGCTGCTATAATGACTATGATCTCCTGCCGTTTGGTCAACTGTGTGAATTTTGTAAGAATTATGTATTCCTTAGCCTATCTATCCAATGATTATTTCATATCTCGATTAACTGGAAATAATCTGGAGGAATCAAAATGAATGATTGGATTTCAATGCAAACACATGTACGAGTAATGATAGTAGCGCCTACTAGCCTGCATGTGAGTAGCAAATTCTAGCCCCTTTCCGCCGCATTTGACCTTCAGTACATGTGTACTTTTATCGGAGCACACGCCCACGCATCAGAGCACGGAGCACACGCCCACACATCGGCGCACTTGGGGTATGAGCACGGAGCACCAATCGGAGCACGCGGCGCCGAGCACGTGTGATGAGTCACCGCACGGTATATAAGGAAGGCGCTGCCAGAGAAAATCATTCTCATTCTAACCATGCAGTACACGTGTGAATTCTGCCGTCAGTCCTTCTCTCGCTTTCAAGACTGTATTGCTCATGGAGCAGCGGAGACGGGTCGCAACTATTGTTGGACATGCTGTAAATGGTATGGAGACGAACACGATTGCCGCGCGTTTAATTATGGTGATGACAATGACTTGCTGTGTTTGGATTGCGACGGACGTTTCGACGTGGAGGCGTACCATAAGCATGCGTGTGTAGGACGGTGTCGCTACTGTGATGCAGTGGTGAATGCTGAAGCGGAAGGATGGGATGAACATTTGTATCCCTACCTGTTTGAGTTCATGCAAGAGGGCGGTGCAGCTGTGGAAGAAGAACGGATCATGGACGGTCGTGGATATAATTATAGATTTACCCCTCATCAAGCCACGAATGAATGGAGGACATATTTAAATTCAATGTATGCGGACTTGTATCGTGTCATTGTGCAACAACACCCCCACGAGGATGTGAAAGTGTTTGTGAGTATGAAACTCAGGTTTGTCAAGATTGATATGTCGACGGGTGAAGAGGAAGTGAGAGACATCACCCCACCCTCATACATTCACGAAGGCGTCCAAGCACGTAACTTTGATACATGGTTCCGTGACATGGTGTCAAAGATTGAAGAATTTATTGAAGACTATCGAGAAGACGGATCAGGATTTGCGGTGAAGGAAGTGTTGGAGTTACTAGTTCAAACAAGTTCCTTCCCTAATTTTCGCATGGGCGCACCCATTCCTATCCACCGAGATATCAAGCTCTGCAAAGGCATATGTGTGTTTGAGCGCAACACCTATACATCACATTGTTTTCAAGACAGTGTCCTCTATGCACTTGCCTACCAAGACAATCGCATTCCTCGACGTGCTAATTCCCACACCAAGAAAACCTATGACAGATATCTGAATGAGCTTCCTACAGTGCGCATGTTGAATTTGAACCAATATTATCATCTAGACTTTTCCATGATGACGTCAGAGGGGTTGATGAATACACGGGATATTCAGGAGTTCGAAAAGAAGAACAATGTCATTGTTCGTATCCACGTACATGACAGTAAAGGATTTGTGGGCCAATTATACCCGGTCCGTCAAGCTGTGAAGGAGAACACACGCATCGTTCATCTGGTGATGGTGACGCGGTACGATATGGAGGATCAGTCTGGACATTTTCTTCCCGTGACGGATTTTCAGAAATGTGCTCGCATGTGGTATCGGAACATGAGCCAAACGCAAGTGAAACGTTTTGAAACATGCGAGTTATGTAGTTTACGATTCAATTTCTACGAGAAGGGGATAAAGTATGGAAAGACAAAGGACATGGCGCACAAAGAACGTCTGGAACATCAAGCCAAATGCGATGGAGGATTTTTTCAGATGGAAACGACCCCGAAAGATACGAAACCGCACGAATTTATCGACCACGCGAAAACCACTCAACCCCTCGCTGTGATGTATGCGGACATTGAGAGCATGATTGATTCCGTGTCCAAGAAGCATACGGCAGCGTATGTGGGATCCTATGTGGTGTGGCATCCGGCGCCGGACGTGAAAGAATCGGTGGTGGTCCATAAGGGGACGAGTGCATTCCTGCCTTTATTACACACATCAGACAGGTGATCTTGTCTATGTTTGATCACATGGAAGCGACGAAGCGTAACATGACGCTGACGGAGGATGATATGCGGGACTATGAACAGACAGCTCAATGTAACATGTGCGGATGTGATGTAAAACCCCAGAAGCAAGGTGAAAAGAATGGGCCTACGACAAAGGTGCGAGACCACGATCATATCACGGGCAAATATTTGCAAACCCTGTGCAATGCATGTAACCTGCGACGACGTCAATCCCGGAACACATTAAACATCTTGTTTCACAATTGGAAGGGATATGACAGTCACCAGGTGATTGTGCAAGGGTTTACCAAGCTGGATCACAAGTATAAGATCGAGCCCATTTATGTGTCAGGAGACAAGACGTTGGGAGTGACCATCTTTCTTCCCATGCCATCCAATACCCTATATAAAATCCGATTCATCGATTCATGTCAGTTTTTGAAAGACTCTCTAAGCAATTTGTCAACGACCATCAGTGACTTTCCTCACTCAAATCACATATTGAGCAACGTCTATCCGAATTGCGATCACACATCTATTCGGAAAGGATATTTTCCCTATACATATTTTGACTGCTGGGATCGTATCCACGAGACTCAATTGCCTCCGAAGGAAGCATTTTACAATGATTTGAGTGAGAAGGAGTTGGAAGAGGATGAGTATGCTGTGGCACAAAAGGCGTGCACAGAGACGGGGTGCAGCACGTTTGAAGATTATATCCACTATTATTTGACAGTGGATGTAGCCTTGCTCGCAGACATCTTCGAACAATTTGGAAGTGAAATACGCGACGTGTCTGCATTGGACCCCATCCACTATTTCGGCACACCTGGCTTGACCTATTCAATTTTCTTTAAAAAGACACAGGTCAAGTTGGAGAAATTGCATGACGTGGATATGTACCGCGTGTTTGAAGCAGGGATTCGTGGAGGGATGACATTTGTGAATCAGCACCGCGCTCAAGCAGAAGAAGGTACTCACCTGTTTTATGTCGATGCGAACAATTTATACGGTGCGGCCATGATGGGACCTTTGCCGAAGGATTGTTTTGCCTGGGTACGACCGGAGGTCTTGGTGGACATCAACGACGAATGGGTGAGACGATACAATGTCAATGGCACCACAGGTCATGTACTGTGCGTCGATTTGGAGTATCCCCCACACGTCCAAGATGCCACGGAAGATTTACCATTGGCTCTTTACCGCGGGACGGCGAAATGGGAGGACATGTCTCCCTATATGCATGAACTATGGCAAGAGTTGAACGGGAACCGACCCTTTCATTCAGCCAACAAGTTAATGATGACGCACGAAAATCGCAAAGAGTATGTGGTACATATCGCCGCTCTCAAGTATTATGTGGAGAAGGGCTTACATATCACCAAGGTTCATTACGGGATCTCCTTCAATCAAGAACCGTATATTCGCCCCCATGTTCAATACCATACGCAAGAACGCGCCAAGGCAACCACGAAAATGCGCCGCAATCTCCACAAGTTGATGGTGAACGCACTCTACGGCAAGACGATGGAGAATATATGGGAAATATGGGAAATATGGGAAGCACTATTTTGTACGATCACCGAATTTATTTAGCAAATGGACACGTCATCCCTATTGCCAATCCTTCTTCAACATCAGCGACAAAGCCGTGGTGGTGAATGTGCGCAAGACCAAGGTAGACTTGAACAAGCCCATTAATATCGGGCAATGCATCCTGGACAACAGCAAGATTATTATGTATAAGCTGTTTGACCAGTGGAAAGCCAACAAGACGTGCACCTAAGTTCAGCTCATTGGTCGGGACACAGACTCCTTCTTCCTCAAAGTCCGCAGCCGGTATACACGCGAAGAAGTACTGCGTTCGTTTGAAAACATCCCAAATTTTATTGATACGGAGGCGAAAGGTGTTCTCGATACCTCAAATTATCCCGTGAGTCATCCAGAGAGACGTACCGAGAATGCGAATCGTTTGGGATGTTTCAAGGACGAGTGTGTGGGGGATAGGGTGAAGGAGTTTGTATGTTTGAGTGCCAAGATGTACTCTTACATTGTCCTCAAAGGCAATGAGGAAGAAATCCACGACTGTCACATGAAGGGAGTGTGTCAAGCAAAGAAGCGACAAGTGAAACATCAGAATTATGTGGAAGCATTTGAAAAACATTCAATTACCTCAGTGTCACAAACCCTCCTCCAATCCCAACACCACGTGATGAGAACAGTGACGCAAGTGAAGAAGGCCTTAAGTATCTGGGAGGACAAGCGGTGTTGGTATTTACCCAATCAGAGTCTTCCATACGGTAACCATCGCCTATATGAAGAAGGGTATCTACACCCCGCTCTCAAAAATGTCAAGGATCTGCAACCGCATGGTGGAGCTCACAGCATCCTCCGCAATACCACTGCAGACATTGTTACCGCAACTCCCTCTGGCCACATACCGAGCATCACGCCCTTGTCGAGTCTATTGGAAATGGAACTCTTCGGTTGCTGTACAGATTTTTCCACGGGGGTGTATCCAAATTTTGGGCAACCACTCTCTGGAAACATACGATCGTATTTGTAAAGAGATGCGCCAATTACTCGCCCCCTACGGATTGGACGTGAGCGACCCAATCACAAAATCCTGCACAGTTCAATGTCAATGGAACTATACAAAAGACCGCATGCAAACCATTCAACAGTTGCCATCGACATCGGTGATTTCCAACGAGCGCGGCCTGTTTCCCGGAACGTTAATACGCAAAGGTAATTTGCATTGTTCCTTCTTTTCCAACGGAAATGTGATTGTGACGGGTGTCTTATCGATTGCAGAAGCGGAATCGTTGGTGGAAGACATTCTCAAATCCCTATTCGAAGGAGATTCCCTCAATGAATCGGACAGCAACTAGTATCCCAACGTCGTGGGTTGTCGCAAGAGACCTGGGATATTCATTCAAAGCTATAGAAACTGTAACACATCTCAATGAAACGATCACCGCTGGTGAATTAGTGGATCGACTCATGGATCTCGATGAGCATGCTATGAATCACCATTTGGAGCGTAGGTGGATAGAGGATGACTCTCTGCTACACTGCAATACAATGACATTGGCGCGATCTGGAGTGAAAAAAGTGAAAAAAGTGACTTTTGCAATGGATGTGTCAGATAACTCTTCCCATAAAAGTGACTTTAGAAAGAAATTAGAAGAAGAGACATTTCAATTATTATGTGAACGGAACTGTGTTACATGTTTTAAACAGGAACGGTCCCTTCTCTTTTTACCATGTTCTCATAATGTTATGTGTTCTACATGTTATGTACCCTTTGAAACGTTATCTTGTCCCCTTTGTGATCAAGACATTGCTTCAACAGTCACTGTCTATCGTGCATGATGTATAGTGTATAGTGTGCTATCACGAGTGACTGAACCTTGTACAAAACCTTGTGGTATTATCCTCTGTAAAAAGTTCAAAGGTTCCATTGAAATAAAAATACAATCATTGACATGATTCATTTCTTTATTGACTTCAAAACATGGGATAATGTAGAATACAAATAGGAATAGACAATTTTATCATTGAAGGACAAGTAGGTTTGAATGAGTTCTTGATCTTTCTCGTGAGCATCCAACGTTCGAAAGAAGGTCAGTGCTTTATCCATAGACCTGTTAAAAGGGCGATGGTTTAAAAAGTAAGTACAGTAAGCACCACAATAGGCTTTAGGACCTTGTATACGCAGAGGGCGACGATAAAAGGATAAGGTGTTGTCGATAACCACTCGGTCACATGTGGATAGTGAGATGGAGTGAGTCCATAAGAGTCAAAGAATTCGCACACGCGTTGATCCGCATTTTGATAAAAGGCCAACCAATGCTTGCCAGGTTGATGAGAGCGATCACTATTGACAATAAGTGTCTTTGATTCCGGGGAATGAGCAGGAAGTAGATCAGCAGGAAACACACCTTGGAAGGGAACGTAAGAAGATTGGAGGAGGCGATGAGCAAACGTTTGACAACTACACTGAATAGCACAGAGAAAATCATCTTCGCACATGCAGGCATTGAGTAAATGTTTCTCTTGTAATTGATTCATACCCTGCATGATTCCTTCGATTTCCGTGTTGCTTAACCATTCTCCCATTCAGCCAACGCTGAGCTTTAATGAGACGATGTTGATAAAGAGATGTCCAAGCGATAGGAGCAACGTGATACTCGGGTTCTTTCACCATGTCTTATGATGATGTCAATGCGCGCCAACACTTAAATAGCGGGTGGGATATACGCACTGGAGATGACAGGATTCTCCGATGTGACGGAGAATTGTTCGTCATGAATGACAAACATTAATAAATCCATATTTTGCGTGGTCGTATTCTCAAATTGCAATTCCAGTCCATATTGACGTGTATTGGTGGGTTGAACACTATCGATTTGTTTATCCAAGGTACAGTCAAAGGCGATAAAGTAACAGTATTTGGTAAAACTCTCCAAATCAATACCACATGATTCATTCGTGTTATAAACTTGAATCGCACGATTGAATTGGCTGTAGGCAATCACGTCATCTTTGCAATTGATGGTGCCTCCTGTCATGATGGCTCCATTGGTGGTCATGGTGACTTGAGAGAGTCCATGCCTTTCAAAATAGAGTTTACGACTTCCTGGATCAAACCAAGAGTTACTGGGAACAACCGCGAAAAAGATGAGTTTAGGACTCAATAGAGCGGCCACATTGGAAAACGTCTTCTTTTGTATTCCACGTTCAATCGTTTGTCGTTGGACGGTCATGCCATTGTAGCGATAATAAATGGCTTCTGTCTTGCGTCGATTCGCAGTTTTCAATTGCAGTTCTGCATTCGGTGTGAGCATAGGCATATACAATTGGAAAGAGGTGATTTTGAACCTGTACTTTGTAGAGGTCGTCCCTGCAGCATGTGCCATATCATAAATGGCATATTCCGGTTTATTCAAGGTGAAAATGAGATCCAGTTGCATGCCTGGGGGCAGAGCAATCACTTGTTGGAACAAATTACATTTCAGGGGAAAGTCAAAGGTACGTTTAAATTTGTAGTCTACCCATTGTTTGAGAATGGCTTGATTGAGTGCATTCTCTTTATCTGTAAACTCTACCGCCTTAGACTTTACCGTCTTCGTCCCTGCATCAAACTCCGTGTCATACATCACTTGAGGAACTGTAAATCCTTGTGTGACCATGTGTGTATTCTTCACATCATTGGTATATTGTAAAAGATTGCTAAGGTAAGCTCTCAAATAATACAAGTCATTGCCTCCTTCAATGGTGCGTTCATTCAAGCGGATAGTAATGTCGGAAAAGAGGGAGTGGGCCGTATTGTTGATAATAATTGCCTTGTCTGACGACTCACATGGCACGTCTGCTCCTTTAGCCGCATCATGTTTCATGAGTTGTACTTCCACGCGAAAATAGGCATTGCATACATCCATCCAATGAATGGCTAGTCGAGGGACCGTGAATTGAATGGTACCGGGATTTTCCAATCCATTCACTGGTGTCAGAACGCTCGTATGCTGAGAAGTACTCGAGACATCGACTTTATCACTTTGGAATACATCGTAACGCGCATCCAATAAGGCAGGTGTTTCCGCCATGCTTGATGGAACGGATGTCCTAAGATTGCTTAGTTCTTAAAAGAGCATGCGTTGTTTAGCACCTCCGCGATAACGCCCCATCAAACTTCCTTTCCCCCATTTCGTATGATGGGCAATGTCCACATGACCACGACGACGTTTAGGAGCAGGTGCTTCCACCCTATCCCCTTCTTCATCCGTGAAGACGCGTTTCCGACTCACTTTATTTTGAATAGCTTCTACAACACGTTCGGGAGCAGTCTGTCAAGTGCGTTTGGCGAGTGCTTTCACACCCTTTTTGAGACGATCAACTCCTTGTGCGGTAGAGCTGACAGCATCCGTGACAGCTTGTTTCGCAGAATTGAGAAACTCTGTCGTACGTAACGATTTTCCCAACGTTTTCTGTACCGTATGTACAAGTCCTTTTTGCGATGTTTTTTGCGATGCTTTTCGCGATGCTTTTCGAGAGGGTTTTCGAGAGGGTTGTCGAGATGGGTTTCGAGATGTTTTTCTGGGAACTCTCTTTTTGAGTGATTTGGGCAGACGGATGGATGGTGTCTTGACACCAGTGACACGTGGTCTAATCATGCGTGTTTTCTGTCCAATCACTTTATTCCATCCACCTCGTTGCATAAATGAACCTCTTCCAAACAATCGTCCAGAGGAATGTTTTCGGTTACGGATTAAAAAGAGATTTGTCATCATGTCTTGATGTGCTTGGGAAAAGACAATTACTTAATTGCGCGACGTCGAAGATGCATTTTTACATAGGACCGTCCGTCTGTCATAGCGATGGGATGACCTTCATCCGACATGAGTTTGATTTCAATATCTTGCACATGTTGACTTTTCACAGGGAGATAGGTGACATTCTGGAATTCATGATGAATACTATCTCCATAATCTTTCCCCGTGTAGGGAATCACACACATACAGTTTGTTTTCATACCCCCTACATAATGATAGCCTACAATATTACAATACAGGAGAATATTGTAGGTAAAGGCATTCAAATTCAAAGGGGCAGTCGCTTGCTGTGAGGAGGTGAGTAAGTCTGTTTTAAACCCAAGAATATCTTTGAGAAAAGGATGGAGTTTCATACTGTAGTGTGGGGGTACGACCACTGAGACAACATGGACATGAGGCGCCAATGTAGTGATAGAAAAGTGCAAATTGTGTCCATGCTGTCGATTCTGATTCAAACACTGCATCAACGTCTTCTCCGAATAAATACCGCGTGGAATGTTGAAGCGCGTAAACATGCCTCCCTGTTTTCCTTGTTTGTCTTGTTTGCCTTGCTCTCCCTGTTTGCCTTGTTCTCCCTGTTTGCCTTGCTCTCCTCGCGGTGAATCCGTTTTGATGGACATGATAGAGGACGTATAGACGGTCGGAATCGTCTCAGGATGATCCTTCAACGTCCCCACACTAAAGCTGACATCCACGGGTATTGTCTGCAGGGTATTAATAAAATTGACGACGGAGATACCGGCTTCCCATTGATCCCCATGGACCATGGGCATGGAAGGAACCAAGCGATTTTTGAAATGATTGGCTCTATTTTCAGGAAACAAATTGGGCTGAGCATTACTTAACAAGTGAATCGTTTCCTCATGCATGGTTGAGTGTCACTCTGCCCCCATTTACCTAGTCTCCTTACGGCGGAGATGGAGTTTGAAATAGGATCGTCCTTCATTAATCGGAATAAATTCACCATCATCACCACGCAACTGAATTTCAATCTCATCAATAGCTGATGTAAAAATGGGGTAATAATCAATATTGGACACTTCATACGACACCATTTCCCCCAAACGTTGTTTCTCTTCAATGGGGTGAATTTTCAAGATTTGTTCACGTTGTCCTCCCACAATACTTTCCGCCACAATATTACAATAGACGATAATGTTGAAGGAATTGGGGGTCATGCTGAGGGGAGAGAGTGTTGTCATCTGTGTATTGGGTCCATAATAGGATTGGGGTAGACCTATACGATAACTCAACGCTTCTCCAAAATCAATAAAGGCATGTTCCGCGGTTTTCACCGTCAAATAATGATCTTTCGAGAGAGAGAGGGATACATCAGTCCACGCCTGTAAATTCACCTGAAGTTTGGAAAAGAGTCCTTCCAAGGTATAACTCCCTTTAGGAATGAGGATGCGATGAAACGAGGTAGAAATGTCCAGGGTGGGGTTGATGTAACCTTGCCGAATCATGTGGTCATAGATGTGCAACGGTTTCATGGTCTTGCTATAGAGATGAAGAAAAGGGCGAGGTGTGGGATTTGTATTCACCATCACCGATTGAATATCTTGTTTTCCCACATCCACTCCCAACACCATACCATCCATTAGATAAAACATGTTTTCTTGCCAGCGTTCCATCATGGTCGTCATGAGCCTTTGCATATCCTCACTGAACCATCCAATAAAGGAAGTCAATCTATCTTTGCAGACTTTCAGGTTGGATCCTTCTTGATACGCGACAGCGGGTGAATACAATGTCTTATCAGAGAGTCTATCTCCAAACAAGTAGGATTGTAAACACGTATTGGCCAACAGCTCTTTCGATTCGTAAGCATAAGGGAAATAGGATTTCTGAAACAAGCGATCCAATTCCTTCCCTTTCCATGGGAAGAGGGTGTCGAGGGTGTGGTTCCATCCTTTGGCATAATCAAAGGTATATTCCGGTAAACCATAGATGTGTAATGTCATCCCATGGGTGACATGTTTTGGACGTTGTTGATACCGACGGTAACTTGCAGAACAATGTTCCGGCGTTTCCGAGTGTATACAGGTTTGTTCATGATAGGTGAACATACCATATTAATGACTATGATTCAACATGTGTTGCCAGAGTTGTGGGGGATTGATTTTCAACCCATACCCTTCCGCGATTTTAAAGTGAAGCACGTAAAAGACACCCACTGTGGTATACGTCACCCACACTATATCAGGCAGGGGGATGGCTTGATTGAAAGCGTGCACAAATGATTGGAGGGTATAGTATTTCGTGGGTAAATTGAATCGTAATGGACTAGGAATATGAGATAGGGTATGAAACATCTCAAAAGAGTCACCATGTTTGATGTTGAGAATATTGGGATGCTTCTTATCCTCGGTCTTTTACTGTTGTGTCGGTTTTCCGTTTCGATGCAAGACATGGGTCCCATTCAATGCATAGGGGACACTCTTCTTTTCAAAGAGAGCGTCCAATTTCATGGTTTGTTTCTGAAGGATAAAGGAGGGAACATGAATCGTGCTGAGGGGGATTTCCAAGATCCATTCGTCCCACACGTAGGTAGCCACTTGTTCTGCTTTGAAAATCTCATAGGCTTTAGATTGCCGGTCCATCTTGATTTCCATATCGTCCGTGCAATCGATGGTCAGTTCATAATGATAGGACATGGATGTGATGGTCCATGTCATGGGGGCGGGGAAGATGGCATTCAAATAGGTTTCCAACGAATAATAAACTGTGGGGACGATAGAACTCCACGTCTTATCACTCTCTACATTCTTGTAATAAAACGATTCAGGTCTAGACACATAAAATAACAGTTTGTTCTCCTTGGTTAATTGACAAAGATCCGTTGTCAACACAGTCACTTCTGCATTCACCCTATCTCGTTCACGAACAATCTCGTCAAGATTGTCAGTTCCTGCAGTGGGTTTGAATGCTTTCACCCTCCTTCTTAACGTTGTCAACCGTTCCTGTTTTACTTCAAATGCATGAAGAATAGTCCCATACAGCTCCATCAAATCCACCAAACTATGATAGGCAAATACATTATAAGTGTTGCAGATATGATACTGTTCCGTAGGTGTGAAGGGAAGGGCATGTTGTCCCGTTTCGTGCTGCATATCCGCACCACTGGCCAATACATTTTCTTTCCCATCTTTAGGATGGGAATGAACTAAATGATGAATAATAGGCCGTTTCGTGGCTTGTTCCTTTTGAATCGATTTTCGAAAATTTTTCAATAAGACCGTATCAAACAATCGCTTCTTGGCTCCGAATCGTTTAGAGACTAAAACACCTTCCATCTTGTATTGACGTAGGATTCGCATCATGTTGCGGTACTTTGCATTCAGTGTGTTGATATAGGTAGGCAAGAAACGGGAGGTGACTAAATCAGGAGCATCGGCTATATGGAGGGTAGGATCGATTTTGTGTAACTGTGTATCAATCCTGTCATACAATTGATCAATACGGTTTCTGAACCATGACACATGTTTTTTCTTGGGATGTGGATACTTCTTTTCACGTTCTTTTGGAGTGAGTGGATTGAGGAACTCCACTGGGAAAATAAATTGATTTTTCGTGGTGCGTGTTGGTAAAGCAAACCATTTTTTAGAGACCAAATGTTGCAATCGGAAAAAGGTGTGTTGATACATTCTCACGGCTTTCATCAACTGTCCCAGTTTAGGAAGAAGGATGCGAAGATTATGAAACAGGCCTATATGCCCTCTGGGAATAGGAGGTGCCTTTGCATTGAGTTTGAGAGAGCTCACAAAGGTATCGGTCCTCATCCACACAGCACGTGTCGTATCATCACTCAGGGGTTGTATATCCTTATAGGTCACTGGGGGAGCCATGGTAACAGTGGCTATTTTCTGCAAATCGGAGAGGATTCCATAATCCATCGCAGACAATGTATAATTGGAAGCATGCGTCACATGAAAGGACAAACTGCTGGACGAATGAAACACTAATTTCCCCACACCAAACCATTCTAATTGTTTGAATAAATTGAGCACTGAGATTTCATTTCCCAACAACCTTTCAATCCCATGTTTGGCAAAATGACAGCGGTGTAAGGAAATCACACTGAACCAATAGTCATGGGCGGGATATTTCTTTACGTCACATTCCTTTCGATGAATGGATAGACGTGTATGGATCCGAACGACATCCTTCAACGATAAATGATAGACACATTTGTCCAATAAGAGTGAGGCCGCCAAATGAGGGGAAAACACAAGGACGTAATGAAATGCGGAGAATTCCTTGATTTGAAACAGGGAAAATGGGACAATGTCAATCACATAGACATCTGCTTCCTCTATACCATTGCATCCATAATACAAGTAGGATGGATGTGTCGTGACAGTCATCATGTTGGAAATGGTACGGCGTGTATATAATTCTAACGCTGTGATCATGGGGACTCTTTTCACTTCCTCATCGGATTCAAAAATGGTGTGACGACGGACCACATTGGTCCCTTCCATCGTATAATAAGGCAAATAGGTCTTCAAATCTTTCGTATCCACCATTTTCCCCACGGTAATATAACAATCTTTGGGAATCGTATCCACATTATTCACATACCCAAACTCTTTCAAGCCTACTTCCCATGTTTCTCCTTTAGGAATAAAAAGTGGATTTTCCAGTCGTGTAAAGAAATGATTGGCTTTATTGTCATACAAATGGGGTTGAGTATTGCTCAACAAGTACACATGTTGTTCCTCATGCAGTTCCTGCATGATTACAAAATCAATAGCGGCGTTCATTACCTAGAGGTTCTAAGTCTGTCACTCATGAGTTCATCGAGGCCGGATAACCTTGCCAGTGCGCAAAATATTCTGTACGCCCATTCCGACGTCGGGTCTTGAGCACTTTGTCCACTTGATATACTTCTTCCTCCCGATGAATCACTTGTAATTCCTGAGCATAAAAGGATCCTTTGATCTCTTCTCCACCCAAGTCTTTGATCTTGTACATTTTGGTACCATGGGGGTTCTTGAGAATGTTGGAGACAGTGAACTCTTCCGTCGACCAATTCGCTTCATACCCCCGTCCAAACGTTCCTTTATCACGTGAAATACGTACCCGTGCTCCCACAGGGATAGACTTCCCCGGGACTGCAACCTTTTTATAGTTTTGTCGGAGACGTTTCGCATTGTTTCGTTTCACTTCCTCGGTATTGGAGGCATTCACATCCATCGGGGTGAAACCTGTGGATGAATGGGTGCTGTGATTGTATGCATACATGACATCTGCGATATAATCCACCCAATTCTTGTGATTGGTGGCTGTAAAGATACGTTCCAATTTATTCTTGACAGTACGGTTCAATCGTTCGACATGGGCACATTTATAGGGACTGTAGATGGAAAACAATTCAATAGCGTGCTTGTCCAAGACGTCTTTCACCGGTCGGTTATAAAATTCACGGCCTTGATCCGTTTGTAGTCGTTGCGGGGTGGGAATGGTTGCGAAAATGGCTTCTAAAACCCCCGACACTTCTTTGGCACTCTTGGTCTTGAGAGGGAATGCCCAGGCTTTGCGTGTAAAGATGTCCATCACCATGAGAATATACTTGTAGCCACGATTATGCTGTGCATACTTTTGATAATCGACAATATCCGCTTGAAATTGAATTTGCGGACCGCGTACACGATACGGGTGCAAAGGCTTAATACGATGCAATCGAGATTTGCGAAGGGTGTAGGTCGGTTGACGCATTAACCATTGTTTGACTTTTGTTTTTGAATAATATGAAGCAGCAGCAAGTGCATTGACGCTTCCGTAGCCAGCGGGATGTTTGGGATTGTAATAAATCTTGTGCAACACCTCCTCCATCGACACAATCTGCTTGGTATTGACGTGGGGGTTGAAGATAGGCGGGTTCCCGTTGGAACAACAATTAAAGCTCGCCGTGATGGTGTACTGTGTCTCTGCGCTGTCGTCTGCGTTGCCTTGGCCGCAACAACGCCCAAAGATACGTGATAAGAATGAGGAGGCAATTGGCGCGGCTGCCGTTGCCATTACTTGAATGGTGTGCCATAGGATCCCAATTCAAAAACTCCTTTTTTACTTAAACGAGTATTGATGGTCGATTTCAATGGGGATCGCTTCGTCTTGGGAGAGGTGACAACCGAAGGTTTGACGACTTTCCCTTTCGATCTCTTGAGGACGGGTAGATCTGCAACGTGCGTGAGTGGAGGTTTTGCGGCATGAGTGAGCGGAGGTTTTGTGACGTGCGTGAGCAGAGGTTTTTCCAATCGCTTCCCATGATCATCGTCCAAATTGAAAAATTGGCGACGAAATTTATCGAACAAATACATCCGAGCGTTCCATGCAGCGATATTATTGGCGGTAGGACGGTGACGCACAATCTCTCGTGCAATACGATCAAGATGGGCTTGTTGAGGAGCCATCATCATGGTTCTCACCCTCTGATCTTCCGCTTGACGTTGTAACATGGTCGACATCAGTTGGGTACTGTCACCACCACCACCCATTTGCTGTCCGCCACCGGTGTGTTCATTCATGTCAGATTTGGGAACCACTACTAATTCACTAAAGTCCATTTTCGTTTTATTGGGTCTTTTGCTTAACTTAAACACAATCATAGGTGGGTTAAATAAGTTTGTGCGAAATCGGTACTCAAACGGACAATTCGTAGTGAAATCAATAAAGAGGTAGGCATAATTCCCATACTTTTGAACCAATGTCGTTAACATATCATGCACAACGCTCATATTGCCTTTGGGGAGCATTTTCCCCATGAATTGAGCTAATTGTTGTTGATTTCTCGGATTATTGAACGCGACCAAATAATGGACATTGCCATTACAAATATTTTGTTCTTTATCACCATACAAATACTGTGTGATTTGCACTGCGAAAAACCGTTTATGATGAGATCCTCTTAAAAACAATCCCGTCACAGTTTCATTGTTTTGAGATTCCTGTTGTAAATCATCGAGAATAATTAAATCATTTTCTTGCAATTGATCAAAATCATCTTGGGTAGGGACACCCATTTTCAAGATCACCTCTTGTAACTCTTTATGAAGTGGACTTTCTATCCCATAATACCACCAGACTTTACGAATGGGCTTTTTAAATAAAGTATGACGGTTCTTGATCATATTCGCCACAAACGTGGACTTTCCCGATTTACTACGACCCGAGACAATCATGGATGAGTCATTCTCTAAACGGAAATCCATCTTGTCGAATCATAAAAGTCAGACATATATTCCATGCATCATGTATTAAACATAACTTAAAATTGTTTCCAGAACATAGAATCATTTCCAGAATAAAGAAGAGGTGGAATAAAACGTCCACGTGTACATGTCTTAAAGAGTGAGTTTTCAAGAGCAGTCACCATTTCACTCATCAATGTCCTTTCCATGTCATTGGTAAGAGGATTCATATTGTACCGTGCAAATGCTTCCTTCAACATGTTGGGAAAGGCGCGACGATGGATTTCGTAGGCACTACGCACAATGAAATAATGTTCAATATAGTTCAACACAGACCACTTCTCATTGACACACTGTCCTGCTTTGTACCATGAGGATGACACATACCACTGACTCTCCTGATTATGTTCCACCATATCCTTGAACATTTCGAGGAATCGATTGATCCATTTCTCGGCTTGTATTTGATCACCGTCAAAGATATGCAGCGCGTGTGACTCTTCCCGGATGCGAATGTACACGTCGAGTGCTTGCGCCTTGGTATAATCCGTCCGCATCCTCCTCCAATCCTCCTCCTCCGTGGGTTGAGCACTCCACCTTTGAGAAAGCATGCTTGTCATCTCATCCTCCTTTCTTTCATAAGTACAGTTCTATCCTCTGATTGGGATAACTGATCGAGATCCTCTATAAAGTGATTGAGTTCCTCCCAATCAATGTCCTTTTTAGGTTGCACCATGTGTATCAGATTAAATAAACCACTTGAGGGAATGGATGCCTTCTTTATATCGAGTGTCAGCTTTGTCTTCTTCTTCTTTTCCTCCACCGCTATGCTCTGACCTTCCTCCACCTGTTTGATACGGACTTGGATTTGATCCACAGTAAAACACAGTTTCAGAGTCTTTGTCTGTGGATTACAGTATATGCCTGTGACGCGGAAGATGGTATTTGCTTGAAGGAAGGTATTCGCCTTGAGATTGGAAAGAAGATGTCCAAGAGTGGCCAAACAAACCTTCTTGTTCTTTCCATTCTCCTTCATCAGGAAGATGGGTGTGTCCTGCTTCAGCTTCATAAAGACACTGTCGTAGGCCGATTTCTTGTGTACATAACCGAGACAGGAGGTGAGGTTGTAGGCAGATTCGGGTTGGACTTGTTTGTAGAGGGATTGTATCGCATCTTCCAACGTCTCCAAATCGCGTGAGACGGCTTGAGAAATGGTGAAGAGGGAGGAGAGTTGATCGGAACCGTACCCAGCGTCATTGTATGTTTGTGCACGCCATCCATAAAATCCCGTGGCAAACACGAGTTTTGAGATGTCTCGTCGTGATTGCCAATCCATCGCATCCATCATCGCATTCTCTTCGCGAATGGGATAATATCCAGTGATACCCCATTTCTTGCCCAATACCAGACGTGTGATGGGCAGAGGCTCCAACTGTGGATGTGCCTTGGTAAGGTAGTTCTTCTCGGCTTTCCCATTCGTATGGAAATAGGGTTCCGTCGCTTCAACAAAGACTGGCTTCGATGTCGGTGTATCTGACGAATACGTGACTTTCGCCTTCTTCGCGAGAGTAGCTTCCAACGTGTTCGTACGTTTACCCATGACTGAATGAAAATGATTGAAATGGCTCAGCTTATATAGAGTTGAGCGTGGGAAAATTTCTTCTCATTGGTTGACGCCCACGCATACAAGTGCTCTGATTGGTGCTCCGTCAAATTCACGATGAATCATTCATTTTTGGTGGTGTACGGGGCTTGTCCCTTTTTGTAGGTCAAATTCACGAGATAACGCTTGATTTCATGAGAATTTGCTGAGTCATTTTACGATAACATTGGTCGATTTGGTGTGGAAAAGTACCTCAGAATTCTCGATAAATCACCTGATTTTACGAGGATTTGTAGCAGAGTGTGTTCTTCAAAGTCACAGTGAATCGATTGATATCATGGGAAAATAACACATCAAATCCGTAGTATTTTTAACGATGTCATGGGAAAATCAAGCTTTAAATCTTCGGTAGATCGTTTGATTTCATAGGAATTTTACTGTGTGAACGTGTCTTATTCACACTCTTCGATAAATCGTTCGATTTCATGGGAATTTCATTTTGCGGTTTGGTGGGATTGAGTATAGGTGTTTTGGACATATCATAGTTGACGACTTCCACATCGAGTAAGGGTTTTCCACTATCTTTACGTTTTTTGATATCTTTCATCATTTTTCGACCAGATAAGAGGGTAACCAAAATGAATATGACGAGTGTAAAGAATTGTGATAGGGTTTCTTTGAATGAACCAATGGGTGAACATTTTAAATCTCCTCCGTTGGCTGTTGAAAGTGTGTTCGCTATGGATTGAACAGTGTCCATGATGACGCTGTTGATGACGTGGGTATGGTTTACTTAGTGTTTGGAACCGATCGATGCATGTAAGGCTTGTTTGAAAGCTGCTGGATTATCGTGATATGCCATGGCATAGGCTTGTGCGAAGGGAGTTTGTTTCTTGTTAAATTTCCGTTTTTGACCCAAGTATTTGCGAGTTTGAGGGGGTGGTTTCACAAATTTGCGGAGAATTCCTTTGTAAGATTGAATAAACTCGTGCTGTAAAGGTGTTAATTTCCCTGGATTCTCTCGCATTTTGCTCATGAGTGCTTGCATATCCTTGACATATTCCTCAGGCAATTGATCGACATGACGGTTAATTTTCTTTTTCGAACATCCTTTCCCTGAACTTAGGGATTTCAGTACATTGGTAAAGTCCTGACGTCGACTTGAACATATTTCACACTGACACGTCATTCTTGTCTATCATCCTCTATCCCACATAACTTAGTTTACATGGCGTTCACCAAATTCATGTAGCGTGCGTGGACGTCTGCATTTTGGTTTGTTAAGTGGGCAATAAACTCTTCCTTTTGAGTCAGCAAGTCACGCATGCTTTCTAATGTCTCATCCAAATAGTCTCCATTGCCATCTGTACGATTGGGTTCATGAATGTGTTGATTAAATGCCTCTTCCAACACGTGCAAGATGCGTTTGCGAGCATTTAAATGACGTTCATGGAGACGAATAGAATCGTTCAACAGTTGAACAATGGCGCTGTTTTTCAAATTGTTCAGTTGAATAATGTACTCGTGGGAGTTGTCAATGACAGGTGAATTGACTGGGTAAAACATTCTTTCCGCCACGGGGTGTGTGTCCATGGGTTGTTGAGTGGTTCCTACCCCCACTGAGTGTTGTTGTTGAGGGGTTCTTACCCCCACTGAGTGTTGTTGTTGAGGGGTTCCTACCGAGTGTTGTTGGAGAGGTTCTCTTGATTCTTGTACCTCTGGATTTCCCACTGTGTTCGACATGGCTTGGACATAACTGTTGTGATCATTGACCGGACCTGGGTAGTTATCAAATGTCACATGACTTAGTGTAGGTTGAATATTCTCTAACGATAGAGGACTCATATCAATCTCATTCGCAGCCATGGCTAACACATCTGGCGGCAATCGATTCTATTCTTCTTGTATTTGATGGACCGTATGGGTGGGATCCGGGGGAGCACCCACTCTGGCTCGATCTTCAACCATACTTTTCACGACAGCTTGCAGCATAGTGTGAGAAGGATCAGGTGTTGCTTGACGTGATGTTAAGGCGCGATGATCGGCTGGAGAGGGTCGAATGAGTGCTTCTAGACTATCGTCTGCATCCAAATCTGTATTCATAGGTTGAGGGGGTCGCAAGGGGGTTGCACGACGTGAGGCGGGTGATAATTGTCGATCTTGTCCTGTCAACATAGATGACATCTTCAAAGAGGGTCTCGGAACATGCTGTTGAATAATATAGTTGAGTTTGCTCACATTTTCTCCCTCCATTCGCTTGTTTAAAATATGGGTATGTTGACGCGCAAATTGTTGAGCTGTCTTCCTATCCATCGTTCCATCGAGTGTTTCCCCGCATAGACATGCATAGATGAACTCTTGAATTGCTTTTATCTCTTCTTTTGTCTTATATTTTAGATTGTGTGAATTATAAATATGCCTTCTCAGACGATCTTTTTGATAAGGGCATTTACAGACAGGACATAGGGTTATTCTCAATTTTCGCAACGTCAATGTCTCTTCACTTTCACGCGTTCCTCCCTTCATGATTGATTTCTGTTGTGTGTTCCTGTGCATGCTTAAATACATTCGTTGGCCATTGAAACAAAATACTGAAATGAGCACAGATACGATTCAATGTCTCTTTGATATAAATAAGACTTGCTGCTGAAATCACACGTTTATGATACAGCTCTTGTCAATATGTCAAATGTTTCTCATTCATAAACCTCCATAGTGTGTCCTCATACAAATCGTCATCCTCAAAAATAGCCATGAGTAAATACACACGTCCCACGATGGAATAGCGGTCATTCAGTACCAATTGATTCAAATAGACGGTGGACGTGTCGGTAAACTCTTCTAATGTGGGGATATCATTGCCTCGGATGCGTTCATCGAACCAAAAATCAATAAGGATCTTCATCCGCGCTTAGTGCGAAGGAGTGGTCGAACTTTCTGTGGGCGTGATGTCCATCTTCCACAAGATCGTCTTTTTCGAGGGTGTCTTGTCCGAATAGGGCGATGTCGTCTTTTTCGATAATAGGGTAGGAGTAACATGATCTTATTTGAGAGAGTGTGACGATCCATAACTTAAATAGTCACTCATCGCGGTGAGTATGCGTACAATCTCTCTCAGAAGAAAAAGGAGTACAAGTAGCATGTTTTTCCAAATCTATCAACCCCAATAGCAGAATGCTTATAATATGGAAAAGCAACATGATTCATACAACGACATTCTTTTTTCATACTTAGTCTGCGTCGCTTACATATTCTTCTTCTGATGTCCATCCAACAGAGATATATTCAAAATTAAACGTTATACAATAGACACCAAGAATCTCTTTGTTATCTTTGTCCATAAATTCATAGTCCCATACGTTCTTTAGTGAGGCTAAATAGTCATCCATTTCTTCGACGTCACTTTCATAATAACGTTCACTAGCGCCCATCAATGGTGGAGAACCATTTCTTTTATATTCATAAATCATGAATGTATCCATGGAGAGTTCACATTCAGGCTTCACTTTGATCTTCTCCTTCACATAGGGAATCACTTTCTCCAACATCGCGTGCGGTTGACATGTCGTTTTCGGGTAAATAATGAGCTGATTTGGATAGGTGTACACGTGAAAGTCTTCCATCATGTATGTGTCTTGATCGTTTCTCCATTTTTACCTAGTTCTCCAATCGATAGGTGCTCCGATATGAAATGCTCCGTTCTGTGCTCCGATATGGAATGGGGCACACACAATGCTCTGTTCTGTGCTCCGAACATGGAATGGGGCACACCCAATTCTCGGAGCAGGGGATGGGATATTTGCAAAACTATAAAGCCAAGTCGAAAATGTTCCACCTTCATAACACTCGCGAACATACAAGAGGATGGTCGATCTCAGCGGAATAAGGGTTCGGAACGCATTGGAAGAAGAGACGATTGTGATCCCAGACACTCCACCACCGACCCCAGGAAGTCCGCTACCTTCCTCACCAGCCAGCCCACTACCTTCATTAGCAGCCAATTCAGAAGACGATTTCCCAACGGATCTCCCATCCCACTGGGGTTCCATTCCTGATCCCGATGGACCATATTCCCTACCTCCGACGCCACCCACCATCGATGGACCTTACGTGTTGCCACCGTCACCTACCTTGACAACAGATCTCGAACCACCAAGTCTGTTCATTATATATCGGGCACTTGACTCAATTAAGGAGAATCTTCCTCCTAGCTCCGATGACTATCTTGAACTCGATCTTCGACCCACTCAACGTCCCTTTCGCGAACCTCTTACGGATATCAGCAGTAGATTCAATCGTCGCACTAAATTGGAACTCATTGACGAAGCTATCGCCAACTTGGATACAGTGGACTTTATAAGTGAAGTCAGTGACTGGGTTTTTTAAATGTAATCATTCTTTCTATCTTGATTTCTTCTCAATAAACATACATGGTAAGCTATGATTATTTTTATTCAAGGGTGAAATGGGTTATAGGACATATCATGATAGAAGTTAAAATTAATGTTAAAGATTGAATTTTAAGATTGGAAATCGTTCATAAAATTTACACGTTAGCATTCATAAAATTGACAGTGCTATCATTCCCAAGTCAATGATTATCAAAAATAACAGGTCATTGGAATAACATTTATTATAGAGATGCACTGTCTTGAGTTATTACACAACGTGCATTATTCTTGCACAAGGTACGATGTTCGGCATAGTCACTGAAGTTACAATAATGAACAATGTAAGACTTATAACGAATCCTGCACAGTACTACCGCAAAAGTCAAAACTATAACAGTACGCGAGGCGCCTTTCGACCGAATCGCTCGGACATCATCAGGCGTATGATTTATTCATGTCGTAACATTCAATTTAGAAATGGGAATACATAATACATCAATGAGTCATTTGATCAATTCATTCCATGCTTGGCCGATGTCATGGCACCTGTTGTAGCCCCCTAATCTGTGCGTCCAAATTGCCTCCTTCACTCGTCTCTTCCCTGTCATTTCTAAATTGAATGTTACGACATGAATAAATCATACGCCTGATGATGTCCGAGCGATTCGGTCGAAAGGCGCCTCGCGTACTGTTATAGTTTTGACTTTTGCGGTGGTACTGTCCAGGATTCGTTATAATTTACAATGACCACGCTGAATGAGTACAATGTAAGACTTGTGGAGTTGTCCATTGTCCACCGTGGTTGATTCATGCATCACAGTGATGTGGTCAATCTTGGTCCAGGCCCATGCAGCTTCACAGGAATCATAATTTAAATACAGCGTATGCACATAAAGTCGATAGTGTAGTTCAAAGCAATAATGAAGGAGAATCTCGACCACATCTGACAGCGCACAGTGGTACCCATACTGTACTTTGGCAGCTTGAGTTTCTGTAAGTGCTTTCCCTCGGCGTAAATGTAACAGAGCTCGACGGTACGCTTCTTTCCCTTCATACTGGGAATGATTCATCCAGTGACATCCGCGACGCATATGTTCCTTATAGCCAAGTCTATACAGTTCACTATCCCGCATACATGAGGCGAATATATTCCAATGAGAGTCAATGCGTTGAGACCATTCGGGGACGGAAATACTATCCATGGTCACTTTTTCCAAGAGTTTTATGCTTTTCAACCAAGCTCTTTCCATCTCCGATAATCCATTCCCTACAATCAGTTCCGCATCTCCATACTCGCGTGTCATTTCATGGACCCAGCAATTAAAACGGTGAATAATCACACTCTCTTCTGCACCACATTTCCCAATCACACGTGGGTTGAGGCCATGAATAAATTGAGTCGCAAAAACATCACACACCGATGTCTCATGATTGATAAAGTCATGGAAGCGCGATGTAATGGACACATATCCACTCGGTTTATCGTCTCTGGGCGTATAATGACACCAAATGGCAGCAACTTCCTGCATGGGATCTCCTTCCGTATCAAATACGATGAAATTGCGCACCGGCTTCTTCTGCTCCACCCACCATTGTTGTACTTTAGGATGATCAAATGTAATGGTATAAGAACCTTGCATGAGCTCGCCCAAATGCTGAATCCGACGCATCGTGAAATGAATCTCACCTTGTGTGTCTCGACTTATATACCCGTCCCTAGGGTGGTGTACAACATGATTGGTTTAGCGATGATGACGTCTCCTTCGACGTTTTCCTCCTGACATTTTATTCGCTATAGCACTTGCGCCTGCGGCACCGGCTGCACCCGCTGCTCCCAACGCTGCAGCTTTCCCTGCGGCAATAAGTGCAGGGACGAGGGGGAGTAAAAATGGGAGGATACCTCCTCTTTGTTTACGACTTCCGCGGTAGATTCCACCCTTTTGTCTTCGACTACCACGGTAAATGCCCCCTTTTTGACGACGGCTTCCGCGATAAATACCTCCACGTTGCATGATTACCGTGATAGGCTAGATGTCCCTACTTAGTTCTTCATTAATAGTTTCCCTAACGTCTTTAGCTTTCCCAACTTGTTCCTAATTAGATCGTGTTTCAACCGTTGCCATTCTTCCTTTATCATTTGATTATTGGATTTATAACGTGGTCGCCACGCTGCTGGCAACAACGTATTGCCCAAATGACGTCGAATCAATTCGCCTTTATGTCTCTGAAAAGCTTCACGTCCTCTACGATGCATTTGAGATTTTATATACCGTTTCACATGTCTTACAGTTCCTCCTCTCTGGCGTCGTTTACGGCGTGTCATGATTAATGTTTACGCTTCCCAATCATAACTTAGTCACAACAATAGGAGAATGATCACTACATTTATTCATCATCCAAATCTACATTATACGTGAACCAATTCAATTGGTTCTTCAAAACAATGGGTTTCAGAGGTCTCCCTCGTTTCTTACTAAAGTCAAATAAATATTTGCGTGGGTCCCGATTTCTATTCTCTGGTCGAAGCGAGGCTTGGGGGACACTATTCACTTCCTTGGGCGGATTCGGTTGACTCTCATATATCCGTTTCAAATTTTCGCGCTGATTTCTCCAAATTTTCTTGCCCATATGCTCCTTATGCAGCGAGACAAATTGACGGACCTTCTCTTCCTCCACGTCACGGTGCAGCATCTCACCACAGACACACATATAGACAAAGTTGTCGCATGCCTCATTCGTCTTGCTCCATGTCGGATTCCTTCCACGCACCTCCTTATGATGTCTGCAAACATGTTCCCATAAGAAGAGTGCTTGGTACATGTTATGACACCAGGGACAGCGCGCCAACTTCACTTTTGACAAGTCGTACGGATATGAATTCGTACTCTCCGACTCCACTGGGCGATTCGGGTCCAAGGGTTCGGTGGGCATATACATGCTCAAATAGGGACATAAATGTTCATTCCATTCATTCTCCTCCTCCTGTATCTTCTCATCACAGTACCTGCACCGACCCACACATGGGTGTTTATGGTAAGCTTCCATATTATAGTCTTGTTTGCAAAGCATACAGGTGAACTCACTCTCCTTGTCGCCCCAATAACCCCTATCCAGTGAGCACTGATGATCGGTAGTCCACCATTTCCCACAACGATCGCAATACTCCTTCCCTATCTGCTTGCGTCCATGACGGATGCATTGTGAAAACAGTCGGAAGCGTTTATTGCAAAACTCGCACTCATAATAGGGTTGAGGGCGGGGGCGGACTGTGGTTCGCCTCTTCTTTGTTGGTGGCTCCATTATATCGTGGTTCAGATAATGTATCTTACGTAAACAATGAACCAAACCCAATGTCAATCTGCATACACAAGATTCCTCCAAAATAACGACACTCCAATTGAGAACGTAACTTCTTCTGCAACGAATCAATCAGTTCTTCCACGTCCCAATCGTCACCAATGTTCAAATAGCGATAGGACACGTCCAGTGCACCTTTGGGGAACTTTGTAGATGTTCGAATATCAAACAAGAAGCGCGGTCCATACAGTATTACATTCAGCAACTGAATACGAAGCTCTGCAATAATCTTCTCTAACGACACACTCTTCTCCTTTGTCGGAATAATATACAGTGTATTACAGTCTCGTTCCACAATAAAGTCTTTCGATGAATAAGGTGTATAGGATATCTCCTCATTGGGATGACGTGTCTCAGCCAGAGGGCGTAATCTACCCGTTAATGTTGTCGACATATGATGAGAATGATTTTCTCTGGCAGCGCCTTCCTTATATACCGTGCGGTGACTCATCACACGTGCTCGGCGCCGCGTGCTCCGATTGGTGCTCCGTGCTCATACCCCAAGTGCGCCGATGTGTGGGCGTGTGCTCCGTGCTCTGATGCGTGGGCGTGTGCTCCGATAAAAGTACACATGTTCTGAAGGTCAAATGCGGCGGAAAGGGGCTAGAATTTGCTACTCATGTGCTCTTGACAGTCGATGGTAGAGCAGTGTCTGAAGTTAGCGGCATGCGATCAATTTTGATTGACATCGTACGTTGTCAACCCCTGCTGGCTTTGATTACTCCGGCCGGTTTCAGCCCTGACTCATTTATATTATTTATATTGATAGAATTTTCTAGCAATGCATTCCCAATTTAATGTGTATTTAACTAACTTTTGTAAAATGCCTTAAAAGTAGGTTTCGTTATAGATCGCAGATTTCCTTTGTTAAGACTGGCCACTTTGGCAATGTTTTCCACGGTTTTTATGCAAGTATTTGAGCATTCCGAAATCTTGCTCCTGTGCAGAGTTGTGGGTACAATTTTTGTGCATGGTTTATATTTCTTAAAACTATATTTATCACTGTTCTAAACTTGCGGAAAAGCCCTAAGCATGCTAGTATGTTTAAATGAAAACAGAATATTTTGGAAATCGTAAAAACAACCACAGTTTAAAATTTTGGTTAAGCATCGTTTTTGATAACAAATGTGCACATTCAGCATCTGCTTTTGGTTTCATCTTTTGTTAAAAAAAGAAGTTGCAGAGGCCTGCTCCTCACAGCAGGCCTATTATCATTTCAATGATTCTGATTTCTGTAGTAACCTACTATAGAATTAGCTGATCACAAAGCTAATCATATCCATGATGTGGCCCACTACTAGAACCGTTTTTAACACCTTTGAGGTGGATGATTCGCATGCAACATGCAAAACTTGCAAGTCATGGCATACATGTATACATGTACATTTGAAAAATTTCTCTTCTTTGTCCATGACTCGGTCTCCTACGAAATTTGTTTTATGACTAGCTAGCAGTTTTTCTACTTAAAGCACATCGACAGCCTTATGCAAAAATGGCCTAACTGCCACTTAGGCCAAAATTGAACTATTATACAGCAATAATCCTTATTTTGTTTGTCATCGATTAATCATCAACATTTAAAAAAGTTATCGTTGGAAATGCTAATTTTTAGCACAACTGCATTTTGGCCTATCTAACATTGTCAGTTAGGCCATTACGCAGAAATAACTCAGGTTCACATGTAGGGTACTTCGACAATTGCCAAAACTTAAATTTGTTCGGCATCGTTGCAGGAACACGTAGCGACCATGAAACTCATATTAACAGTAGCTTTTTCTAAATAGATGCCAAGCGTGCTACTTCTTCATTATGACGCACGCTGCCTGTGGGAAGATAGTGGTCGCACACTGTGCACTCAAAATTGCGTTGTGTGACAGCACGCAGTAGCTTGTCGATAGAGATGAGAGCCATCAGACAGAGGATCATTCTGACATTGATCAGCCTGTTGTTGACCTTGACTTTCCTACATTCAAGCGTGTTAGGTATATCAATATCAACTCGATTGTTAAGTGTGGACTTCGTTTATCGTGGATATGAAAAGTAGAGGGATGCTCATGGTACAGGCAGCCTGTAAAAAACGACGAATTGGTAAGTTTTTAACAATCGGCCCATTGATGTTTCAGTATTACCGATAGTACAAGAAATATTTGTCAAATATCTAAGTTATGTAGGGTAGTTTATAAAACTCTTAGTATAATATTATAATCAGTGCTACATGTTAGAATAATGTATCATAAATTAGGCATTATTCAAATAGTATATCCAAATAATTTCAATTTAGAATCCTTGAATATTCATTATTTATGATTTTATTTTCATTATGACATTAATTTCTACGTACACATATTATTTTAGTTTGCAACTTTATAAAGCATGTACATACCATAAATTGATTTTTTATTGAGTTCTATATCCATTTTATGAATCATTTCAATAAATACATATGGTTATAATACTTGTATCGAACACTGATCAATCTAGACATTTATATGTAGGCAGGTATAGCTAAGAAGGAATCAAGAACGTGATAACTTCAATATCAAATGTTTAGTTGACATCAAACAAATGTCTGTTTTTACAGGCATATTTTACTTTCCAGAATTAACTGTGAACCCCCGCTCAATGCCCTTGACGCCTAATGAAGTTTTCCGGACGTTATTACACGAGCAAGGTATGTAGAAACTAACTTTTCATTTGTGCTAAGAAACGAATAAATAATTGAAATGATATTTTTCTTCCAATGAAATTATGCATTTATGAAAATCAAATTTGATAGATATGCAAAAGTATTCTAATTAAAGAAATATAGTCAACTATTTAATATATCATTGCTATATTTTTGGCTTTGCAAAACAATGAAATACATAGCTGCCCGCTATATGTTTCGTAACATGTTTCTAATTGATATTTAATAGGAACTTCGTGAACATTTATTAAAAAATTCAGGTTAAGTACAATATATTACAATTATATTATTGAGTACATCATATATGACCATAGATAGCTGTGCATAGCCCATTGATTTTTACAACCTTTTTAGTCAATAGCTAAATAAAGATAATTAACTTTTATTAATATACATGTATTTTGCGTCCTGGTGGCCGGAGGCTATGATCAAATTATGATTTTCATTTTTAGATACATATATTTTGCGTCCTGGTGGCCAGAGGCTATTGTCAAATTATGATTTTCATTTAATTAGCATGCTTTGTTCTACACAATTAAAATATACATGTAATAGTTGAGCATTTAGCATCCATTGTTACTATTGTTTGTTTTCCTTTCAGATACAAATCATGGAGATGAGATGTCCGTTGTCAGTCATGGAGATGAGATGCCCGTTGTCAGTCATGGAGATGAGATGCCTACAGTTGGCAAAAGAAAAAGGAAGTATGAGCAAAGAAGACCTGACCTGTGGAAACGAAATCGAACCAAGCGTCTAAGGGAAATGGGAGAACCATACAACAACAAACCGGCTCGATCCATGGGAGGGCCTTGTACATCGAATGGTTGCAAAACCTCATCAAGAGCTTGCTGTAATATCACAGAAGAACAAAGAATGAAAATATTCGACAATGTTTGGGGTAAGATGAAGACATTTCGAGAAAGGAAAATATACATCAAAAGCCTCATCAAGTCAGCAGAACCAAAACGCCGTACATCAAGCAGTGATTCTCGCAGATCTAGGAGCTTTTCGTACAATTTGGAAGTGGACGAAAATTCTTATCATGTCTGCAAGAGCCTGTTTTGTTCAACAGTTGGCATTCCACAAAGAACTATTGTGCATTGGATGTCAGAGGAGGCTAATGAATCTCTCATATCACCAGAATCGACCAGTTCTGCTCGAACAGTCGCAAATAGGATCACTGAGGAAGTCACCGCTAACCTAGAGACATTCTTGAATAGTATAACTACAATGCCATCGCATTATTGCAGAGCAATATATCAGGACCAGAAATTTCTTGAATCTGGGAAGACATTGTCCGGTCTATTCAAAGAATACCAAACGAGTGCACAAGCTCTAAACCAAAAGCCAGTGGGTTACAGTACGTTTCTCAAGAAGTTCCACTCCATGGGGTTCAGAGTCTTTACTCCGAGAAAGGACCAATGCAATGAATGCATAAAATATAAAATTGGCACTCTATCATCAGAGGATCACTCCAAGCATTTGACTTTAAAGGATGCTGCCCAAGCCGAGAAGGCAAATGACAAAAATGAAGCAAAAAACAAAAGTTTCAGTATGGACTATGGACTTGCAGGCAGTCCTGTTATGTCCCAAAACACAAGCAAGCTGCATGTATTATAAGACAAAATTACAGATGCATAACTTCACATTATACTGTTTAGAAACCAAAGAGGGACATTGCTATCCTTGGACCGAGGTTGATGGCGATCTATCCTCTGAAGTGTTTGCCTACCTTCAGTATCAACACTTCAAGGATTATCTCAATCGTCATGACAGTGTTGAGAAACTAATTATTTGGTCCGACGGTTGTGCTTATCAAAACCGCAACGCAACTGTCAGCAATGCCTACCTACACTTGGCTAAAGAAAAAAACGTAACAATAATACAGAAGTATCTCATCAGCGGGCATAGTCAAATGGAGGCCGATTCTATGCACAGCACAATTGAAAGAAGAATTAGGTGCGAAATCTATTCACCAAGTGACTACAAGATGGCGATGAAATTGGCCCGCCGAAACCCTGAACCATACGTTGTTCATGATTTGAACCATTCCTATTTTAAAAAGGGGTTTCAAAGCCTATATGTGAAGTCAATAAGACCCGGAAAGAATATCGGAGACGCAAAAGTTAATGAACTATCAGCATTGAAGTACACAATGACAGGCGAAATGTACTTCAAATTAAAAGGAGAAGAGGAGTGGTCACTTTTACCACAAAGAATAAATCGTACATCGACCCTTCTCTTGAACCAAATGTTCCCGACGCATCTGGAAATATCGGAGCGGAAGTATCAAGATCTTCAGGTACTCAAATCAGTGATCCCAAGTGAAAATCATGCATTTTATGATAGCCTTCCTCACTCTTGATAACTTTTGCAATCTTTTGAATAGTTTTTTGTTTACATTCTAACTAACACAAGTAAAGATGAAAAATTAATCGTTTTCATTGAGCTCCTTTTTAGATTATTCTCGATTAATGGGTGAAATGGAGTAAGATGGTTTCAATATTTACTTCCTGATGTGTTTGAACTGAAAGTAACAGCCATGTATACAAATCTTTCATTATAATAATTAAATTTTCCCCATAAAATTAGGCCCACAATTAGATTATCTTTTCAAGTCAATACTTATAGGCCTAAAGTATGTAATTATCATATAACACACAAAATACTTATCTAATTTTGTAAGATAATATGAAAATATAAATGAAACAAATCATCTATTCTAATTTTGTGCAAAAATGGCCTATCTACAGAAAATTAATGCAAAATTGGCCTATCTGCAAAAACAACCTATTGTCGAACCAGTATAGCGAAAATGAAGTGATCCCCTGTTAGGTATACTAATCTTGATATAACACACGAAAAAACTATATTGTTTACCTGGAAAATAAAAAATAGGAAAGTTTATTTCAATTTTCTCGAAAGTGGAAAATTGCAGATAGGCCATTTTTGCATAAGGCTGTCGACATGTACATGTACATGTATGCTCGCTGCCAGAACTACATGTGCATATATTAGTTTTGCAATTTCCAATTCATACAAGCAGTGGCAGTAGCAACGCTCGCATCACCTTGGCCTCCAGACAAAAAAAGTGCGAACTGAAGTATAGGGCGCACAGATCTCTCCAAATGTGCACCTATAGCACAATGCAACTAATATTTAAGACTCACAGTTTACGAGCAATCAAGAAGGTCAATCGTTTTGCAAACTTCAATTTTCAGCAAATACACTTTGTCATGTCTTAATAGTTGTTTCCTGTAACGTAAGTGATGCAATTGCCATTCATATCTTGACATCCACTCCACTTTCTGTTACGTTTTTATTAATTCACATGTTTTCCTGACTACAAGTTTTCAACTGCACAAACCAAGAAAAGCAACTGCACATTTGAATTTAGAACTGCCGAAATTGTGTCCAGTTGTACGTTAAAAAACCCTATAGCTAAACAACAGTGCATGAGAGTGAACATGATCTACCATGGACGTTACTTAGTGAACGTCTGCCGCGATGATAGGTGTGGTACATTCGAATATACTGTACAACAACGGTTTCTATTTCCTAAAACTGAGGATTCGCGTTGTTGTATTTCACTTGGAGAAGGCATTAAGTGAATTACATGTGCTTGTATGTCGGCCATCCTTATTAGGTACTAGTTTCAAAAGGGTATTTCGGTCTATCTTTCAGTATTTGTACAAATCTCATGGTTCCTATTTCATCAAAGTATAGAGCCCTAATGATTGTTTAGGTGGAAGTTGCTTTGAAACCTTTGCATTTATCAATTTAGGAGATAATAAGAGACAAAAGGTCTGATCAACTCAAAACATAAATTCGTTATGCTGAAATCACATTTTTTAACTTCATTTAAGTTAGATAAAAAAGTACAAAAAATATCATGCGAACAGAGATAACTGAAACTACAATCCCAAGTTGCATCAGTAAAGAAAAATGCCTAATATAGTCATTTTGCCTTCTTTGACTAAGGATGATTTAAATAAACTAGAGCTGTAATTGGAAATTTACAGCTCTAATCATCGTTTCATGGTATTATGCTGATTGAATGACAACTGATTTGTCAATAAAGAACATTAACGCCCTTGATTCCCCGACCGCTTCCTATGGTAGGTTCTAATCATTGTATTTGACACACGTGCTGAAGTGACAGCAAGCAAGGTTGGACCTAGGGTTTTGGGTCGACCTTGGGTAAGTGATGCAAAACTTGGGTTTTCTATTAATGCTGAATATATACAGATCAAGTTACAAAAATTAATATTTTGATTTGAATCTTAGGAGAGCTACAGGATAAGTGCATAAAGTTCTGATATTTTATCAAATTTCCAATGGATTCACAGAATATTTCAAAAGTGATTAGCTATTTCATTCTGGGCTTGACGATTACCGCACATTGAAAGTTCATAGGCCTGCATATTGTATCTACTGTAAGTTTACATGTCTTTTGCTGCATTTTTGCATATTGAATTTTTATATATTCCGCATATTTTACATCTTCGCAGTTATCTTCTCACCCTTAACTTTCTGCGATGGCCGACATTTATCCAAAAATTAAAATCATTCCGATTTCGCATTCCATTCACTTACTGCGCACCTATAATATTTATCAAGCCTGTTTATATTTCTGAATGATAAAATGAAAACAATTGCGTTGCTATGAGCAATGTGAAACTCAATCATAATTAAATCATAGATCTTCAATTAGTCAGTAGGTTGTATCAGTGTTGGTTAAATCAAAATAAAACTTTATGACGTAATACATGTACTTAGGCGACTAATTACATTAATTATTGCAATAATAAATCGTTTCCCACTAATACCTCACTTCTCATGGGCCCAATAGGAATTTTGGCCTATAGAAGAATCTTTATGTCAGCACAAAATACAAAGAATGCACTTCGTCTACTTGATTTCATTCATTTATTTAAACTTGGATTTTGGGTTTTGACCCCAAGTTTTTGCCCAACCTTGCAGCAAGCGGCGAGGGTGAGAGTTGTCATCTCAAAGTTCAAGAGATGAGATTTTCGTCTCTAAACTGCAGAGGGAGGGTTTAACGTTTGCAGAGTTTGAGTGTAGCCTACTTTTTAATACCGTAATTACTAATTCTTCAATTGTCTGCTTTATAATACGTTAGTTGAGGTTCCCAAATTTCGTGTGCCTGTGCAAAAAATTAAGCTTTATCGTGTAGTAACCCTATGTTGATGTTGCTTATCTCAATTTTAGATGCGGATATCCCCATGTTCGGCTCGAGGCTCATGCGACTGATCTTCACAAGACGATATTTCCTATCGAAAAGCCGCTACGTTTGGGAGGAGATTCTCATCGACAACCAAGTGCTGACAAAACAATGTTCATGCAGTGTTAAAGGTATGTGGCCTCTGCCTTCTATAAGGAGACTTCCACTATCAGTGCCTCTCGATATGCACTTGCGTACTGCTAAAATATTGTTGCAAACATTGTTCGATAAGAAGCTTTTAACCGTTGACATGGTCTCTTCACTGTATCATCTGTCAAAGTTCACCACTATTTTTTGAAGGCGGCCCAGAAATGTATTCCAATATATATATGGAAAACGTAAGAGCATAATCTTTTGCAGTACCCTACCTTCTCTCCTTTGTCTTTACATATCCAAATTTTATTCAAACAAATATATCGAGGCAGACACCAGCTTCCTATATTAATGTGTCGTGCCGTCGATATTTTGCTTTCATGTGAGATGATAGACATTATTGTAATTATTAATATTGAAAATTGTTATATATTTTTCAAAAACTTTTGATCAGAATTTTGATGAAGTTGTGAAAATATATTCTCTACATGCGTTGAGTCATTTGTTAGACCAGACGAAAACCTTGCTAGACTGTCCGCGACGACGGCGAAACTGCTATAAGTAATGCAGCTTGGGGTCCTTTAAAAGACTTTCGAACTGCTTTCTTAAACTTAAGGAAGTATTTCACTGCAGAGACTTAGAGGGCCAGACATTTTTATCCAAATTTGAGGAAAGTCCATGCATTTGACTTCTAATTTTTATTCTTTAGCGAGGCCTTTCAGTCACTAGGAGGCTAAGATAGCCGAAGACAGCTTCTTGTAGTGATGAAAGGCCTCGCAAAAACAATGTAAATTGGAAGTCGACAACATCTCTCGCTTTCGGGCTTTCCTCAAATTAAGGAAGTATGTTTCTCTTACCTTTTATATGAATGTTTACTTTTATCTAGTTATTTATTTCAGCGCATCGTAGAATTGGAACAACTGCATGCATATGCTCTTATCTGATGTGAATAAATTTTTTCCACTATCCATTTGTATATTGTGCATGAGTCCTAGCTGTTGCTATGTTAATACATGAAAAGTTCCATTATTAATTGTTTTGTAAATTTCATCGGCAGCAACTGCGGGAAGCGCACTGATCTCAATGATGTTGTCATATTTAACACACAGCTTGCTGGGTCTAACAGTCCCATTCTAAGCAATTAATATCAAACTTCGCAGTTTATTTATAGTGTTTATGTTAGGCAGAACATTGACAGCCTACGCAGCACCATACTAGGCAATTATCATAAAACTTGGCAGTTTATCTATGGTGCTTACTAGGCAGAACATTGGTTGCCTACGCAGCACCACACTAGGCAATTATTATAAAACTTGGCAGTTTATGTATGGTGCTTACTAAGCAAAAGATGGATAGCCTACGCAGCGCCATACTAGGCAGTTATTATAAAACTTGGCAGTTTATCTATGGTGCTTACTAAACTACCTATTAAGCAGAGCATATTTTTTTTACTCGGGAATGGATGTTCGAACGTAGCAGGAGACAAAACAGCTTCCAGCTGATGTGGTTCTGTACAAATGATACCCCTTTTAATTTGCTGACCGACAAGTCAGTCACTCTAACTTCAGAATTGTAAAAAAAATGATTGCGTATACTTAATTAAATTGGGTTAATCGGAATCTATCAAATTCAAATGCATCGAAGCAATTAATTAATTGCCATTATTTGATGGCAGCCATCAATTGTAATTGCAATTCTTAATGGCACCAATTAGTTAATGGCAATTTAATTGTTCACGTATTTGTCTTGGAGATTCGGTTCCGTTTTGACACCAGCTCCTGGCCAGTGATAAAAAGTTGTGATTTTTATATCATTTGACGTAAACATTCTTATCAGGTAGCCCAACAGATAAGTTCAGAACTCACTGCCCTGTTTAGATAAGCATATAAGTATGCAGAAATATTTTTGTTATTTAGACAAATTAATTTCTAGATATTTGTAAAATGTTTCAGATTTGAACATTTAAGTGATTATCATAATTTTTGTCAAATAATAATCAAATATGTATCAAAAATTATTCAAAAATATCAAATATGAAGTATTTGATTGTTTTATAAAACAATTACCTAATTTTTATAAAATCTATCACCATCAATTATATATTAGATAAATTATCTCTGTTTTTTCAACCCGGGTACATCTCATCCTCCATATTTCATTCATTGTATATACTGTTTGTCAATCACGTCCAAATTTTATCAGCTTGGTGGTAATATCAGATAGGAGAAAGTGTTTAAAAATCGATTTGAATGAAGATAAATTTAACTTCTCCAAATGTAAAGCTTCAATAACCACTCAAACTTTATGTTTCTGGTGTATTTCCAGCATCCTAGTAAGCCTACCATAAATGTGCCATAGATATTTAGATTGGAAAAATTATGTTAAAAACATAAAGTAAGTACATTTAGGTAGAGTGTCGACTCAAAAAAGTATCTGTATACAGTGAAAATATTTATTTGAAAAGATTCAGTTTTTTGCGGAGATTACGTTCCCGTGTCCCAAAAAATTATTTGAGCACTTTTGAAAAAAGTCAAAATTTATCAATTTATATACTACCGAGCTATGACTCTCTTCTATAAGTAGTATGAAACAAGTTGGATATCAAAAGGAATGAATATTTGCTAATAAGCATTCTAACTGAGCAGAATTTAAGCTGATTGTCGACTGAATTTCATTAAAGTCCTCATGAAAAAGTCGCGATATAATTCGTGCTTCCTTGAATGAGTTTCAAGTTTTTAATTCGATTTTCATCGGTATGATTTTATGATTCACTACATTTACCGGTATATTTTTCATTTCTTGAATCTGAATAATGATGTGGACCATTACATCTTTCAAAGTTAATTGAAATCATTGCCTTTGATAATGTGATTTTGTTCTGCCAGTGGCAAGTTGCCTGTGACATGATCACGCTTAAGAAAATACTCTTGAGGTTGAGCATGAAAGTAATAGGAATTCCATCGAATTGCTAATTTAACAAACATTAAGTTTCCTATCCAAGGCTGCCATGACACTGAGAATCTGTAGAATAATATTATTTCTTTCTGCATTTATCATACCATCATGATCAGTCAATTCCGTTGTAATTTCTTCAAAACTACAAAAATTTGCATATCTCACATTTGGTGACAATACCACCTGTTTCCCACACGAGTTAATTTAATAAAATCGAAAGTGTATGCACATTGGGGATTTAATAAATGCGGAGTTACCACTCTACCAACTTCTCTATGGTTTATCCTGTGTTATCACCTTGCACTGACGTAGGATGTCCATCTGAATCTCTGTATATGTCAACTGTCTCTTTCATCAGATAATTGGGAGACTGGCTCATTATACTTGGACTATTCAAGTCGACGATTTTACAATAGCACCGGCTTATTGCAGATTGAAACATGACCATATCTCAATGACCGATAATTGATTGTCAGGCAAGAATGAAAGACGTCTTCAGTCTAGGCTAAATCGAAATTTGACTCGATTCGGTCTTCTACTAACATAAAACATTTAATTTCCGACTTGTTGTTAAATATTACAACATCATTCACAACATCCTCTACCGCCGTAGCCGTCGGACGCATTCATGTGCTGCTCGTACAGGTTGTCAGCGCAGCAAGGCAAATTCATGTTTTTGACACTCTACGCTTGTTTTTTTCTCGTCGATCTTTACGTCTTTCGATTCGGAAACTCTTGCGCTATCCAGCGATGTCCTTCGCTTAAATGGTTTCCGCAACCCTGCTCTGCAATTAGCGTTTTTTTCAATTTTTAAGTTGTCCATCAATTAGTCAGCATTCCTGCTTTCCACTCTGCATTCATCTTGCCTCCCATTCCCATGACGTCATCCCCACGAATCACCTACGCGCGGTCCACTCTTCTGCAGCTGAGAGGAAACTACCGACTGCCTCGCAAACAAAGACGCGCTCTCTGGTTCCATCGCCTCCTTCTTCCCAAAGCGATAATTACATCATCGAATTCCTGCAAACAGCCAACTTCTCCCTACTCATCCCCGACCGCCAGCACCAATGCTGTGACCAACGGACACGTGAAGTTACGCAAGCCGAAATCCCCACAATATCAAGCCCCATCTATTCTTGTGTTCAACGCGAGGTCTCTTTTTAATAAACTTGACGATATTCTTATTAGAACCTCAAAATTCGACGCGGACGTTGTAGTGATTACGGAATCCTGGCTTGACTCTAACATCTCTGATCATGCCGTCTCACTTCCAGGATGCGAATTGGTTCGACAAGATCGTGATTCGAACGGAGGAGGTATTGTGTGTTACTGTAAATCACATCTGAAGATTTCTAGTGTAAGTAATACCCATGTTTCTTCTTTCAAATCAAACATTCTTTGTATTTGCATGGACAACTTTGATTTGACTTTATGTGCTATTTATCATCCTTACTGGGGTAAAGTCGCTGCACATTCATTAGTTTTGGACTTCGTTCAAGAATTGATAGATAACAGTGAAACCAGTCATTTTATGATTGTTGGTGACATCAATGATTTGAGACTTTATATTGATGATTTCTTTGCTTTGAATAATTTGAAACAGCTTGTTAATGTATCTACGAGAGGTCGTAACACTCTTGACATTGTTGCCACGAATATGCCTAAAAAATTTATGTCCCCTCATTGTATTTCGCCATTGGGACGTTCAGATCACAAAGGCATTTTTCTTAATAAATCAAGTGTGATTTCTGTTATCACCAGGAAAGTTAAGGTCCGGTACTTCTCTCCATCATCTTTCGCTGCATGTTATCGTTATCTATCTTCGGTTGATTGGGATGATTTCTTTCTTCATGTGGATGATGTGAATGTTGCTGTTGACCATTTTCACATGTTCCTTCGCTATGTTTTTCTTCTCTACTCGACTGAACGAACCGTCCGTATGAGAAATGTTGATCCTGTTTGGCTGACCCCTACCCTGAAACTCTTGTCTGATGATCGTGACCGTGCGCTCTCTAAAGGGAATTATCCTAAGTATCTTCAGCTTAGAGAGAAATTTCGTAACTCTGTGCTTTCCGCCAAATTCCAGCATTTCTCTCATTTGACGTCTGACTCGACCTCCGACAGATGGAAATGTATCAATGCTCAAATAGCTGGCAAAAAACAACAATCGGCTTTTGACTTCGCTGATGTCATCAATCTTAATGATTACTTTCAGCGTGCATTTTCTCCTCCCGACATTCATCTCTTTAGTGATTCACGTCCTTTAACCAAACCCACCCCGTTTCGAGTCACTGAATCCTTGGTTGTCAATATGATTAAAAAATGCAAATCGAACTCTGTTGGTCCGGATGAAATTCCCGGATTCTTTTTCAGATCTTTCATCGATGTACTTGCTCTGCCTCTTACAAGACTTTACAACCAGTGTCTTCAAAGCGGCGTTTTCCCCAACCTCTGGAAATGTGCGAACATCACTCCGATTCCAAAGGGCACAAATGACCACAGACCCATCTCCATCCTACCCTTTTTGAGTAAAGTTCTGGAGCGGCTTATCAGAGACCATGTCCTATTACCTTCGTTTAATCATCATTTTAACAACAGACAGTTCGGGTTCATTTCAAACGGTCTTGGTGGTTGCACCAATGCTTTGGTAGCCATTCGCCTTTCTATCATTGAACACATCACTAAGAACCCAACTCATTATGCGAAACTTCTCGCCGTCGATTTTCGTAAAGCGTTTGATTCAGTTAGTCATTCCCTAATCCTCCATAATCTCAAGACAAACTTCGCCTGTGACCCCTTCACGATTAAATTCATACAAAGCTTCCTCAGCAGTCGTTTTCAGCGTGTTTCCACGAGTGGCCTCGTAGCTCCATGGAAAGAGATCCATAGTGGTGTCCCCCAGGGTTCCATTCTTGGCCCCATCCTTTTCATCACCCTGATTGATGACCTTCCCGTTTTGCAGGATACGAAAGTTGTTGTGTATGCGGATGATGTCACGTTGATTTTTTTGGGCGATGAGAATGCTGTTGATACTTTTCAGAATGTTGTGAATGTCTTCAGTGATTGGTGCGATGAGAAAAAGCTTACGATAAACTCGGAGAAAACAAAATGCATGACTGTCGCTCGAAAGCTGCGCACTCCGCCAAATTGCCCTGTCCTGATCAACAATAAACCAATCGAGCATGTGAATTATATTAAGATTCTTGGTGTGTTTTTTCTGATGATGCGAAATGGGACATACAATTCTCTTCCCTGTACAGCAGATGTTGTCGCTCTATGTCAGTTGTAAAACGCTTGCGAAACAACCATAACTCAGGAAATGTATTGTGGCAGGCTTACATAAGTTTCGTTTATTGTCATATTGATTTTTGCTGGCCTGTTATCTGCGATATCAACAGCAACTCCTTCCGCAAACTTGAACAACTTCATCGCATGGCCATGAAATGGTCTGGTTTTTCTTGTAAGTCGAGTCTCATCGATATGCTCGACAAGTGTTGTGCAAAGCTAATCAAGAAAATTGCAAGCCAAAAGGACATTCATCCCCTTGCTGATTTCTTCGTCACTCGTTCCCATGCTGCTAACGTGCGGAACCCCCGTGTGTTACTCCCTTTCCGAAGACGTTCGGCCATGTATAACAAATCTTTTGTTAAGTACTGTGTTCACTCATGATTTGTCTTTCTGTACATATTGTCATTACCGCCATTTGTTTTTGACAAATAAAGAATTATTATTATTATTATTGTGCTCGCATGAAATTAGGAGTTAGACTTATGAATATTAATAACAAAAGAGAATTTTAATTTTATGTGCCGAGACCGAAAGTGCAGTACAACTTGCATTAAGTATATTCACTCCCCCAGAAATTATCCCAAATAGCAATAAAAGCACATAACAGTTGATACTAAGATGCTATAATGTCTCAAATCCAATCATTAGTTTTTATAATTGAAAGTTAGATCAAATGCCTTAAGAAACCACTACACTGCAAGCCGTCAACTACCAAAGGAAATAAACTTCGTTGCGGAAGCAACTCATAAAAAATGACATTTCTCCCAAATGAAGACGGCTTGCATTCCTTGCTACCAGACCGTGTTCATATCTAACTTTTCACATTTAGTTTATATTGAATACTACTTGTAAATGAACTGAACAGTAGTTGACATACACTTTCGATTTTATTAAATGAACTTAAGGGAGATACAGGTGGTATTGTCACCAAATGTGAGATATGCATATTTTTGCAGTTTTGCAGAAATTACAGCGGAATTGAGTGATCATGATTGCAATGTAAAAGGAACGATGGCATTTTACAGATTCTCATGACAGCCTTAGAGATTTAATGTTTGTTGAAAGAGAAATTCGATGGGTTCCTATTATTTTCATACTCAACCTCAAGAGTATTTTCTTAAACATGATCATGTCACAGGCAGCCTGCCACTGGTAGAGCAAATAATCAAAGACAATGATTTCAATTAACTTTGAAAAATGTAAATGTTTCCACATCACTATTCAGATTCAAGAAATGAAACATGAATTTAGTGAATCATAAAATCATGCCCGTGAAAATTGAATTAAAAACTTGAAATTTCAGCCAAGAAAGCACGAATGATATCGCGACTTTTTCATGAGGACTTTCATTATAATACAATTCATGAAATTCCCTTGATGATCAGCTTGATTTCCGCTTAGTTGGGATGCTTTCATTGAGTAGGTATGTTAGGTAGAGTGGTAACTCCGCATTTATTAAATCCCCAACATAGAGTAGGTATATTAGGTAGAGTGGTAACTCCCCTGTGCAAACGGAAAGTCGTCCAAAGTCTGGGCCGAAGTCGCCCGAACGCGACGTGTCCGGACGCCCCTAAGTCGGCCCAGATTCGGCTGGCCGACTTTGGCCCGTAGTGTATTGATCGCATGTAGCGGGTCGATTTGTGGTGGCTGAATCCAGTCCGCGAGATCTGCGTTGGCTTGCCTTTACCTAACCATATGTAATAAGCAATAATAACTTCTCAGATGATGAAACTTGTTGATTGTATGTGAAATGGTTGTATACTGCATGTTGCATGGTGAAATGGGATGAAATGGTTGATTGTACCTCAAACAAGTTTATATCTTGAATACAATGGATAATAACAATCATATCCAATGGTATTCAAAACTATCGTAGATGAGGTTCACTCTGCTCCTAAATTTTGATGTCTGAAACCAACAAAAATACATTATAAGCGAATTCAGATAGTAGAACGCAGACAAACTGTGAACAATGATGTAAAACATAAACCATGTAGAGCTCTATAACGATCACGGGAGCTGTAAATATGTTTCTGGGTTCTCCCTTCATCAGTACGGCACACCCAGACTATCACATCTTGCCCCGCCGAGCAAAAAGTCATCCGGCGGAAGTCCGCTGAATGTCTTTTTGGTGTCCGTTCGCGGTCAGTTAACGGATAGTAAACGGTGGACAAATTTTGTCCGCCGAGGACATCACAAGGACATAGGGCGGAAATGAAAGGACAAAGAACGGGTAGCCTAAGGCATTAGAACGGACTTCAAATGAACAATAGCGGACATTGTTTGTCCGCATTAAAATAATCTGACGGACAGTTGACGGATATGATGAATGCGCGGATTCTGAACGGACTGACCACAGATAACCAACGGACTAATTACGGATTCTGACGGACTAATTATGGACTCTGACGGACTAATTATGGACTCGGACGGACTAAATACGGATTCTGACGGACTAATTATGGACTCTGACGGACTAAATACGGATTCCAACGGACAAGTTTAAGATCGTCGACGGGTTAGATTACGGACAGATTACTTAGGATAAGCGGGTCCTGTACGAGCTAACTACGGATCAGTTACAGATAAATTGCCAATGTTTCACTGATGTTGAACGAATTGGCTACAAATATCTAGCGCTTCCGGAAATATAGACAGGTAAGTCATACATATTATAATCGGCAATTCAATTAAAATACATTAAACAAAGTGGTCGTCTCACGAAGCTATCCCATTTGTTTGTAAAATTTCAAGGAAAACCAACAACTTTACACGAGATATCTGTTGAGCACCAGAGACGACAAATTGAGAAATATGTATACCAACAGTTAACATTCGTTAAACAAATAACAAGGGTAAAACAATTATCGACTGGTCTGGAAAGCTTGTAAACTTGCCAAAATGGGAATATGTCAACATTCATGGACAATCGCAATGTTACTATTAGCCTATTGGTAGTCTTATTGTGCGAAGTTACAAGTTTTTCTAAGGCAGCCGTTTTACTAGTAGGTATGAGAAGAAAATCATTTTATTTTCATACTAGACGGATTATGCAAATCTTTATTTCATAATTTAAAACAGGAGAAATAATTGCATATCCAACTTTAAATGTTAACCTATCAAATGAAGTACAAGCATCATCCGACAAATGGCACACGAAAAACCTTACTTATCATTGACTTTATACCCAAAACATACTATTGTATGATATCATACAGGCCTAATAGTGTACGTACGAATAATTAATATATTATAAAATATATAATATTATATATATATATATATATAATAAATATAAAAATTAATTATCAAATATAAATTTATATATATTATATGTTAAATAACGTTTACTCAACATTGAAACAGTAACTGCCGAATGGCGTTTGAAATGATAAGTCACACAGAAATTTTTCCCTTTTGGCAACGATTACAAACTTCCCAAATACTTCCTTGTAATGTGTGAGTGGAAATGATTGAAGTTTCGTACAGAAATACATATGATCAAAACTTATATAAAAAGAATTACTAGATTGATAAATGAACAATGGACGACGTTTGATTTAATTGTGACACTCGTTCTTTCGACGCTTTTCGATCACACGTGACACCATTTGATCATAATTTCCGGCCAGGTTTGCACATACTCGTATTACGGATATCACAACTAGATAAAGTGTCGGAAAAGATGTTGGAAAACATCTCTTCGAGAATTTCCACTTTGAAAACTTGTCGTCTCGGATGAAAAATTGCATCAACTCGTTCGGTGCAATGAGTCGGCACACTTTGCGAGTAACTAACAACGGTTGAACCTGAGATGATTAGTTGATTTGTGGAGAAATTAGTGCTTTCAGAACGAAGGCGTCCAGGGCGATTTGCAATCTCACACGTTCCGGCTTCACCAACTTTTCTTCCAAGGAATTGAACTGAAATTAAGAAGTCTACTGAAATCACCTTAATCACTGAAGAGTGGATATTTTTGATAATCATCATTGCATGTGTTAGAGGGGAAATTATTACGAGAATTCGAGTGATACATGGTAGGTGATTTGACACAAATTTTGTGAAAACGCTGCCACTGCTTAATGAATAAAAGAAAAGTGCTGATATTACAACCACTGTGTCATCAATACCTAAAAATTCTTGAAAGTTTCATTCATACATGGTTAATAGAATCTATATTTTTGTAATCATAGCAAGGTATGATTTGGCATACGAGTAAGGAGACTTGGGGACTTAAGACTTTACGGCTCTTTTAAGTTAAATTAGCTTTCATTTGACTTTATAGTAGTGAAGTGAGCGATCAACCAATCGCTAATCGGTTCATTCATTATGACCCTGTTCAAATTAACTTATTCCATGCATTTTAAGATAAGTTAAGTCGAAAACAAGAGATACATAATGTGCAGTAAAACATTATGATAAAATATTCCATAATAATATTAGCAATAATATTGCTAATTTTTATTACAATCAATTATCTTCAATTTGGTAGTAGGCGTATTCAAAGATTATGTATATTATCTTTGTGATTATTATATTATCCATTGTTTTTGGGCGTATTTTTATACGCATGCCACTTAATTACATTATTTGAAATGTTATGTTATCGCAGCAAGATATAATGTTGTTTGTCGGTTACCCATGTTAACGGATTGACTAATTCACATCAGTTAGTAGTACAGCCTAGTCCCCGTTCGCACCATTTGCACTAAAGTACATGACCTTGCCCCGGGCATCGGAGCACACGCCCACGCATCAGAGCACGTGGTTGCTAAGAGGACAGGAAACGGAGCAGTCGGAGCACACGCCCACGCATCGGCGCACTTGGGGGTTAAGAGGACAGGAAACGGAGCACCAATCGGAGCACGTGGCGCCGTGCACGTGTGATGAGTCACAGCAGGGTATATAAGGAAGGCGCTGTCAGAGAAAATCATTCTCATCATATGTCGACAACATTAACGGGTAGATTACGCCCTCTGGCTGAGACACGTCATCCCAATGAGGAGATATCCTATACACCTTATTCATCGAAAGACTTTATTGTGGAACGAGACTGTAATACACTGTATATTATTCCGACAAAGGAGAAGATTGTGTCGTTAGAGAAGATTATTGCAGAGCTTCGTATCCAGTTGTTGAATGTAATACTGTATGGACCACGCTTCTTGTTTGATATTCGAACATCTGCAAAGTTCCCCAAAGGTGCACTGGACGTGTCCTATCGCTATTTGAACATTGGTGACGATTGGGACGTGGAAGAACTGATTGATTCGTTGCAGAAGAAGTTACGTTCTCAACTGGAGTGTCGTTATTTTGGGGGAATCTTGTGTATGCAGATTGACATTGGGTTTGGTTCATTGTTTACGTAAGATACATTATCTGAACCACGATATAATGGAGCCACCAACAAAGAAGAGGCGAACCACAGTCCGCCCCCGCTCTCAACCCTATTATGAGTGCGAGTTTTGCAATAAACGCTTCCGACTGTTTTCACAATGCATCACTCATGGACGCAAGGAGATAGGGAAGGAGTATTGCGATCGTTGTGGGAAATGGTGGACTACCGATCATTGCTGCTCTCTGGATAGGGGTTACTGTGGCGACAAGGAGAGTGAGTTCACCTGTATGCTTTGCAAACAAGACTATAATATGGAAGCTTACCATAAACACCCATGTGTGGGTCGGTGCAGGTACTGTGATGAGAAGATTCAGGAGGAGGATAATGAATGGGATGACCATTTATGTCCCTATTTGAGCATGTATATGCCCACCGAACCCTTGGACCCGAATCGCCCAGTGGAGTCGGAGAGTACGAATTCATATCCGTACGACTTGTCAAAAGTGAAGTTGGCACGCTGTCCATGGTGTCATAACATGTACCAAGCATTCTTCTTATGGGAACATGTTTGCAAACATCATAAGGAGATGTGTCGAAGCAATCCGATGTGGTGCAAGAGCAAGACGAATGAGGCATGCGACAACTTTTTCTATATATGTGTCTGTAGTGAGATGCTGCACCGTGACGTGGAGGAAGAGAAGGTCCGTCAATTTGTCTCGTTGCATAAGGAGCATATGGGCAAGAAAATTTGGAGAAATCAGCGCGAAAATTTGAAACGGATATATGAGAGTCAACCGAATCCGCCCAAGGAAGTGAATAGTGTCCCCCAAGCCTCGCTTCGACCAGAGAATAGAAATCGGGACCCACGCGAATATTTATTTGACTTTAGTAAGAAACGAGGGAGACCTCTGAAACCCATTGTTTTTAAGAACCAATTGAATTGGTTCACGTATAATGTAGATTTGGATAATGAATAAATCTCCTATTTTTGTGACTAAGTTATGATTGGGAAGCGTAAACATTAATCATGACACGCCGTAAACGACGCCAGAGAGGAGGAACTGTAAGACATGTGAAACGGTATATAAAATCTCAAATGCATCGTAGAGGACGTGAAGCTTTTCAGAGACATAAAGGCGAATTGATTCGACGTCATTTGGGCAATACGTTGTTGCCAGCAGCGTGGCGACCACGTTATAAATCCAATAATCAAATGATAAAGGAAGAATGGCAACGGTTGAAACACGATCTAATTAGGAACAAGTTGGGAAAGCTAAAGACGTTAGGGAAACTATTAATGAAGAACTAAGTAGGGACATCTAGCCTATCACGGTAATCATGCAACGTGGAGGTATTTATCGCGGAAGCCCTCGTCAAAAAGGTGGAGGTCAGAAAGGAGGTATTTACCGTGGTAGTCGTAAACAAAGAGGAGGCATCCTCCCATTTTTAGCCCCCCTCATCCCTGCACTTATTGCCGCAGGGAAAGCTGCAGCGTTGGGAGCAGCCGGTGCCGCAGGCGCAAGTGCTATAGCGAATAAAATGTCAGGAGGAAAACGTCGAAGGAGACGTCACCATCGCTAAACCAATCATGTTGTACACCACCCTAGGGACGGGTATATAAGTCGAGACACACAAGGTGAGATTCATTTCACGATGCGTCGGATTCAGCATTTGGGCGAGCTCATGCAAGGTTCTTATACCATTACATTTGATCATCCTAAAGTACAACAATGGTGGGTGGAGCAGAAGAAGCCGGTGCGCAATTTCATCGTATTTGATACGGAAGGAGATCCCATGCAGGAAGTCGCTGCCATTTGGTGTCATTATACGCCCAGAGACGATAAACCGACCGGATATGTGACCATTACATCGCGCTTCCATGACTTTATCAATCATGAGACATCGGTGTGTGATGTTTTTGCGACTAATTTTATTCATGGCCTCAACCCACGTGTGATTGGGAAATGTGGTGCAGAAGAGAGTGTGATTATTCACCGTTTTAATTGCTGGGTCCATGAAATGACACGCGAGTATGGAGACGCGGAACTGATTGTAGGGAATGGATTATCGGAGATGGAAAGAGCTTGGTTGAAAAGCATAAAACTCTTGGAAAAAGTGACCATGGATAGTATTTCCGTCCCCGAATGGTCTCAACGCATTGACTCTCATTGGAATATATTCGCCTCATGTATGCGGGATAGTGAACTGTATAGACTTGGCTATAAGGAACATATGCGTCGCGGATGTCACTGGATGAATCATTCCCAGTATGAAGGGAAAGAAGCTTACCGTCGAGCTCTGTTACATTTACGCCGAGGGAAAGCACTCACAGAAACTCAAGCTGCCAAGGTACAGTATGGGTACCACTGTGCGCTGTCAGATGTGGTCGAGATTCTCCTTCATTATTGCTTTGAACTACACTATCGACTTTATGTGCATACGCTGTATTTAAATTATGATTCCTTTGAAGCTGCATGGGCCTGGACCAAGATTGACCACATCACTGTGATGCATGAATCAACCACGGTGGACAATGGACAACTCCACAAGTCTTACATTGTTCATTATTGTAACTTCAGTGACTATGCCGAACATCGTACCTTGTGCAAGAATAATGCATGTTGTGAAATGACTCAAGAAAGTGCATCTCTATAATAAATGTTATTCCAATCACCTGTTATTTTTGATAATCATTTACTTGGGAATGATAGCACTTGTCAATTTTATGAACCATTTTCAACATTTAAATTAATGCTAACGTGTAAATTTTATGATCGATTTCCAATCTTAAAATTCAATCTTTAACATTAATTTTAACTTCTATTCTATCATGATATGTCCTATAACCCATTACTATCCCCAGAATAAAAATAATCATAGTTTACCATGTATGTTTATTGAATACATGTATCAAAAATATGAAGTAGAAGAAGAAAGATACACAAGTTAAAACACCCAATCGTCAACAAAGTCTACGTCGTCCCAAAATGCAACCGCTTCATCCAAGTTTTTTTAGTTCAGTTCTAATGTTATACCGACTACTCAAATTAGTCAGTGGACGGCGAAAGGGTTGACGATTAAAAGTCAGTTCTGGATAGCCAGCTGCATTCGGCGGGGTATTCTCCTTCTCATCTGTCAAATAGTCCTCCACCTGACCATCGCTCATACTCGGTGGTCCGAGATCGTCGAAACTAGACGTAGAAAGTTCAGGGGTTGGTGGGATGTAATATGGCCCATCGATGGTGGGTGGTGTTGGCGGGAGGGAATACGGTCCGTCCGGATCGGGAATGAAACCCCAGTTCGAGGGGAGGTCCGTTGGAAAGTCATCTTCATCACTTGAGGGATCTGGACTGGCTGGCGATGAAGGTAGTGTGCTTGGTCTTGGTAGTGGGCTGAGATCGACCATCCTCTTGAATGTTCACGAGTGTTATGAAGGTGGAACATTTTCGACTTGGCTTTATAGTTTTGCAAATACCCCATCCCCTGCTCCGAGCATTGGGTGTGCCCCATTCCATGGTCGGAGCACAGAACGGAGCACTGGGTGTGCCCCATTCCATGTCCGGAGCACCTATCGATTGGAGAACTAGGTAAAAATGGAGAAACGATCAAGACACATACATGATGGAAGACTTTCACGTGTACACCTACCCAAATCAGCTCATTGTTTACCCGAAATCGACATGTCAACCGCACGCGATGTTGGAGAAAGTGATTCCATATGTGAAGGAGAAGATCAAAGTGAAGCCTGAATGTGAACTCTCCATGGATACATTCATGATTTATGAATACAAAAGAAATGGTTCTCCACCATTGATGGGCGCCAGTGAACGTTATTATGAAAGTGACATCCAAGAAGTGGATGACTATTTATCCTCACTGAAGAACGTATGGGACTATGAATTTATGGACAGTGTTAACAAAGAGATTCTTGGTGTCTATTGTATAACGTTTAATTTTGAATATATATCTGTTGGATGGACATCAGAAGAAGAATATGTAAGCGACACAGACTAAGTATGAATAAAGAATGTCGTTGTATGAATCATGTTGCTTTTCCATATTATAAGCATTCTGCTATTGGGGTTGATAGATTTGGAAAAATATGCTACTTGTACTCCTTTTTCTTCTGAGAGAGATTGTACGCATACTCACCGCGATGAGTAACTATTTAAGTTATGGATCTTCACGCTCTCTCAAATAAGATCATGTTATTCCTGCCCTATTATCGAAAAAGACGACATCGCCCTATTCGGAAAAGACGCTCTCGAAAAAGACGACAACGTGGAGGATGGACATCACGCCCACAGAAAGTTCGTCATTCCTTCGCACCAAGCGCGGATGAAGATCCTTATTGATTTTTGGTTCGATGAACGCATCCGAGGCAATGATATCCCCAAATTAGAAGAGTTTACCGACATGTCCACCGTCTATTTGAATCAATTGGTACTGAATGACCGCTATTCCATCGTGGGACGTGTGTATTTACTCATGGCTATTTTTGAGGATGACGATTTGTATGAGGAAACACTATGGGGGTTTATGAATGAGAAACATTTGACATATTTACAAGAGCTGTATCATAAACGTGTGATTTCAGCAGCAAGTCTTATTTATATCAAAGAGACATTGAGTCGTATCTGTGCTCATTTCAGTTTTTTGTTTCAATGGCCAACGAATGTATTGAAGCATGCACAGGAACACACAACAGAAATCAATCATGAAGGGAGGAACACGTGAAAGTGAAGAGACACTGACGTTGCGAAAATTGAGAATAACCCTATGTCCTGTCTGTAAATGCCCTTATCAAAAAGATCGTTTGAGAAGCCATATTTATAATTCACACCATCTAAGATATAAATCAAAAGAAGAGAAAAAAGCAAGTCAAGAGTTCATCTATGCATGTCTATGCGGGGAAACACTTGGTGGAACGGTTGATAGGAAGACAGCTCAACCATTTGCGCGTCAACACACCCATATTTTAAACGAGCGAATGGAGGGAGAAAATGTTAGTAAACTCAACTATATTATTCAACAGCATGTTCCGAGACCCTCTTTGAATGTGACATCTACGTTGACAGGACAAGATCGACAATTATCACCCACCTCACGTCGTGCAACCCCCTTGCGACCCCCTCAACCTATGAATACAGATTTGGATGCAGACGATAGTCTAGAAGCACTCATTCGACCTCTCCAGCTGATCATCGCGCCTTAACATCACGTCAAGCAACACCTGATCCTTCTCACACTATGCTGCAAGTGAAAAGTATGGTTGAAGATCGAGCCAGAGTGGATGCTCCCCCGGATACCACCCATACGGTCCATCAAATACAAGAAGAATTGAATCGATTGCCGCCAGATGTTTTAGCCATGGCTGCTAATGAGATTGATATGAGTCCTATATCGTTAGAGAATATTCAACCTACACTAAGTCATGTGACATTTGATAACTACCCAGGTCCGGTCAATGATCACAACAGTTATGTCCAAGCCATGTCGAACACAATGGGAAATCCAGAGGTTGATCAACAAGAATCAAGAGAACCTCTTCAACAACACTCGGTGGGGGTAGGAACCACTCAACAACCCATGGACGCACACCCCGTGGAGGAAAGAATGTTTTACCCAGTCAATTCACCTGTCATTGACAACTCCCACGAGTACATTATTCAACTGAACAATTTGAAAAACAGCGCCATTGTTCAACTGTTGAACGATTCTATTCGTCTCCATGAACGTCATTTAAATGCTCGCAAACGCATCTTGCACGTGTTGGAAGAGGCATTTAATCAACACATTCATGAACCCAATCGTACAGATGGCAATGGAGACTACGTGGATGAGACATTGGAAAGCATGCGTGACTTGCTGACTCAAAAGGAAGAGTTTATTGCCCACTTAACCAACCAAAATGCGGACGTCCACGCACGCTACATGAATTTGGTGAACGTCATGTAAACTAAGTTATGTGGGATAGAGGATGATATACAAGAATGACGTGTCAGTGTGAAATATGTTCAAATCGACGTCAGGACTTTACCAATGTACTGAAATCCCTAAGTTCAGGGATAGGATGTTCGAAAAAGAAAATTAACCGTCATCTCGATCAATTGCCTGAGGAATATGTCAAGGATATGCAAGCACTCATGAGCAAAATGCGAGAGAATCCAGGGAAATTAACACCTTTACAGCACGAGTTTATTCAATCTTACAAAGGAATTCTCCGCAAATTTGTGAAACCACCCCCTCAAACTCGCAAATACTTGGGTCAAAAACGGAAATTTAACAAGAAACAAACTCCCTTCGCACAAGCCTATGCCATGGCATATCACGATAATCCAGCAGCTTTCAAACAAGCCTTACATGCATCGATCGGTTCCAAACACTAAGTAAACCATACCCACGTCATCAACAGCGTCATCATGGACACTGTTCAATCCATAGCGAACACACTTTCAACAGCCAACGGAGGAGATTTAAAATGTTCACTCATTGGTTCATTCAAAGAAACCCTATCACAATTCTTTACACTCGTCATATTCATTTTGGTTACCCTCTTATCTGGTCGAAAAATGATGAAAGATATCAAAAAACGTAAAGATAGTGGAAAACCCTTACTCGATGTGGAAGTCGTCAACTATGATATGTCCAAAACACCTATACTCAATCCCACCAAACCGCAAAATGAAATTCCCATGAAATCGAACGATTTATCGAAGAGTGTGAATAAGTCACGTTCACACAGTAAAATTCCTATGAAATCAAACGATGTACCGAAGATTTAAAGCTTGATTTTCCCATGATATCGTTAAAAATACTACGGATTTGATGTGTTATTTTCCCATGATATCAATCGATTCACTGTGACTTTGAAGAACACACTCTGTTACAAATCCTCGTAAAATCAGGTGATTTATCGAGAATTCTGAGGTACTTTTCCACACCAAATCGACCAATGTTATCGTAAAATGACTCAGCCATTTCCCATGAAATCAAGCGTTATCTCGCAAATTTGACCTACAAAAAGGGACAAGTCCCGTACACCACCAAAAATGAATGATTCATCGTGAATTTGACGGAGCACCAATCAGAGCACTTGTATGCGTGGGCGTCAACCAATGAGAAGAAATTTTCCCACGATCAACTCTATATAAACTGAGCCATTTCAATCATTTTCATTCAGTCATGGGTAAACGTACGAACACGTTGGAAGCTCCTCTCGCGAAGAAGGTGAAAGTCACGTATTCGTCAGATACACCGACATCGAAGCCAGTCTTTGTTGAAGCGACGGAACCCTATTTCCATACGAATGGGAAAGCCGAGAAGAACTACCTTACCAAGGCACATACACAGTTGGAGCCTCTGTCCATCACACGTCTGGTATTAGGCAAGAAATGGGGTATCACTGGATATTATCCCATTCGCGGAGAGAATGCGATGATGGATGTGATGGATTGGCAATCACGACGAGACATCTCAAAACTCGTGTTTGCCACGGGATTTTATGGATGGCGTGCACAAACATACAATGACGCTGGGTACGGTTCCGATCAACTCTCCTCCCTCTTCATCATTTCTCAAGCCGTCTCACGCGATCTGGAGACGTTGGAAGATGCGATACAATCCCTCTACAAACAAGTCCAACCCGAATCTGCCTACAACCTCACCTCCTGTCTCGGTTATGTACACAAGAAATCGGCCTACGACAGTGTCTTTATGAAGCTGAAGCAGGACACACCCATCTTCCTGATGAAGGAGAATGGAAAGAACAAGAAGGTTAGTTTGGCCACTCTTGGACATCTTCTTTCCAATCTCAAGGCGAATACCTTCCTTCAAGCAAATACCATCTTCCGCGTCACAGGCATATACTGTAATCCACAGACAAAGACTCTGAAACTGTGTTTTACTGTGGATCAAATCCAAGTCCGTATCAAACAGGTGGAGGAATGTCAGAGCACAGCGGTGGAGGAAAAGAAGAAGACAAAGCCGACACTCGATATAAAGAAGGCATACATTCCCTCCAGTGGTTTATTTAATCTGATACACATGGTGCAACCTAAACAGGACATTGATTGGGAGGAACTCAAACACTTTATAGATGATCTCGATCATCTATCCCAATCAGAGGGTGACAGCGATGTACTTATGAGACAAAAGGAGGATGAGATGACAAGCATGCTTTCTCAGAGGTGGAGTGTTCAACCCACGGAGGAGGAGGATTGGAGGAGGATGCGGACGGACTATGCCAAGGCGCAAGCACTCGGCGTGTACATTCGCATCCAGGAAGAGTGCATATCTTTGACGGTGATCAAATACAAGCCGAGAAATGGATCAATCGATTCCTCGAAATGTTCAAGGATATGGTGGAACACAATCAGGAGAGTCAGTGGTATGTGTCATCCTCATGGTACAAAGCAGGACAGTGTGTCAATGAGAAGTGGTCTGTGTTGAACTATATTGAACATTATTTCATTGTGCGTAGTGCCTACGAAATCCATCGTCGCGCCTTTCCAACATGTTGAAGGAAGCATTTGCACGGTACAATATGAATCCTCTTACCAATGACATGGAAAGGACATTGATGAGTGAAATGGTGACTGCTCTTGAAAACTCACTCTTTAAGACATGTACACGTGGACGTTTTATTCCACCTCTTCTTTATTCTGGAAATGATTCTATGTTCTGGAAACAATTTTAAGTTATGTTTAATACATGATGCATGGAATATATGTCTGACATTTATGATTCGACAAGATGGATTTCCGTTTAGAGAATGACTCATCCATGATTGTCTCGGGTCCTAGTAAATCGGGAAAGTCCACGTTTGTGGCGAATATGATCAAGAACCGTCATACTTTATTTAAAAAGCCCATTCGTAAAGTCTGGTGGTATTATGGGATAGAAAGTCCATTTCATAAAGAGTTACAAGATGTGATCTTGAAAATGGGTGTCCCTACCCAAGATGATTTTGATCAATTGCAAGAAAATGATTTAATTATTCTCGATGATTTACAACAGGAATCTCAAAACAATGAAACTGTTACGGGATTATTTTTAAGAGGATCTCATCATAAACGGTTTTTCGCAGTGCAAATCACACAGTATTTGTATGGTGATAAAGAACAACGTATTTGTAATGGCAATGTCCATTATTTGGTCGCGTTCAATAATCCGAGAAATCAACAACAATTGGCTCAATTCATGGGGAAAATGCTCCCAAAAGGCAATATGAGCGTCGTGCATGATATGTTAACGACATTGGTTCAAAAGTATGGGAATTATGCCTACCTCTTTATTGATTTCACTACAAATTGTCCGTTTGAGTACCGATTTCGCACCAACTTATTTAATCCACCTATGATTGTGTTTAAGTTAAGCAAAAGACCCAATAAAACGAAAATGGACTTTAGTGAATTAGTAGTGGTTCCCAAATCTGACATGAATGAACACACCGGTGGCGGACAGCAAATGGGTGGTGGTGACAGTACCCAACTGATGTCGACCATGTTACAACGTCAAGCGGAAGATCAGAGGGTGAGAAACATGATGATGACTCCTCAACAAGCCCATCTTGACCGTATTGCACGAGATATTGTGCGTCACCATCCTACCGCCAATAAGATTGCTGCATGGAACGCTCGGTTGTATTTGTTCGATAAAGTTCGTCGCCAATTTTTCAATTTGGACGATGATCGTGGGAAGAGATTGGAAAAAACAACACATCCTCCGCTCACTCACGCCGCAAAACCTCCACTCACTCACGTCGCAGATTCACCCGTCCTCAAGAGATCGAAAGGGAAAGTCGTCAAACCTTCTGTTGTCACATCTCCCAGGACCAAGCGTTCTCCATTGAAATCGACCATCAATACTCGTTTAAGTAAAAAAGGAGTTCTTGAATTGGGATCCTATGGCTCACCATTCAAGTAATGGCAACGGCAGCCGCGCCAATTGCCTCTTCATTCTTATCACGTATCTTTGGGCGTTGTTGCGGCCAAGGCAACGCAGACGACAGCGCAGAGACATAGTACACCATCACGGCGAGCTTTAATTGTTGTTCCAACGGGAATACCGCCTATCTTCAACCCCCACGTCAATGCCAAGCAGATTGTGTCGATGGAGGACGTGTTGCACAAGATTTATTACAATCCCAAACATCCCGCTGGCTACGGAAGCGTCAATGCACTTGCTGCTGCTTCACATTATTCAAAAACAAAAGTCAAACAATGGTTAATGCGTCAACCGACCTACACCCTTCGCAAATCTCGATTGCATCGTATTAAGCCCTTGCACCCGTATCGTGTACGCGGTCCGGAAATTCAATTTCAAGCGGATATTGTCGATTATCAAAAGTATGCACAGCATAATCGTGGCTACAAGTATATTCTCATGGTGATGGACATCTTTACACGCAAAGCCTGGGCATTCCCTCTCAAGACCAAGAGTGCCAAAGAAGTGTCGGGGGTTTTAGAAGCCATTTTCGCAACCATTCCCACCCCGCAACGCCTACAAACGGATCAAGGACGTGAATTTTATAACCAACCGGTGAAAGAAGTCTTGGACAAGCACGCTATTGAATTGTTTTCCATCTACAGTCCCTATAAATGTGCCCATGTCGAACGATTGAACCGTACTGTCAAGAATAAATTGGAACGTATCTTTACAGCCACCAATAACAAGAATTGGGTGGATTATATCGCAGATGTCATGTATGCATACAATCACAGCACCCATTCATCCACAGGTTTCACCCCGATGGATGTGAATGCCTCCAATACCGAGGAAGTGAAACGAAACCATGCGAAACGTCTCCGACAAAACTATAAAAAGTTTGCAGTCCCGGGGAAGTCTATTCCTGAGGGAGCACGTGTACGTATTTCACGTGAGAAAGGAACGTTTGGACGGGGGTATGAAGCGACTTGGTCGACGGAAGAGTTCACTGTCTCCAACATTCTCAAGAACCCCCATGGTACCAAAATGTACAAGATCAAAGACTTGAGTGGAGAAGAGATCAAAGGATCCTTTTATGCTCAGGAATTACAAGTGATTCATCGGGAGGAAGAAGTATATCAAGTGGACAAAGTGCTCAAGACCCGACGTCGGAATGGGCGTACAGAATATTTTGCGCACTGGCAAGGTTATCCGGCCTCGATGAACTCATGAGTGACAGACTTAGAACCTCTAGGTAATGTACGCCGCTATTGATTTTGTAATCATGCAGGAACTGCATGAGGAACAACATGTGTACTTGTTGAGCAATACTCAACCCCATTTGTATGACAATAAAGCCAATCATTTCTTTACACGACTGGAAAATCCACTTTTTATTCCTAAAGGAGAAACATGGGAAGTAGGCTTGAAAGAGTTTGGGTATGTGAATAATGTGGATACGATTCCCGAAGATTGTTATATTACCGTGGGGAAAATGGTGGATACGAAAGATTTGAAGACCTATTTGCCTTATTATACGATGGAAGGGACCAATGTGGTCCGTCATCACACCATTTTTGAATTCGATGAGGAAGTGAAAAGAGTACCCATGATCACAGCGTTGGAATTATATATACGCCGTACCATTTCCAACATGATGACTGTCACGACACATCCATCCTACTTGTATTATGGATGCAATAGCATAGAGGAAGCAGATGTCTATGTGATTGACATTGTCCCATTTTCCCTGTTTCAAATCAAGGAATTCTCCGCATTTCATTACGTCCTTGTGTTTTCCCCTCATTTGGCGGCCTCACTCTTATTGGAAAAATGTGCTATCATTTATCGTTGAAGGATGTCATTCGGATCCATACACGTCTCTCCATTCATCGAAAGGAATGTGACGTAAAGAAATATCCCGCCCATGACTATTGGTTCAGTGTGATTTCCTTACACCGCTGTCATTTTGCCAAACATGGGATTGAAAGGTTGTTGGGAAATGAAATCTCAGTGCTCAATTTATTCAAACAATTAGAATGGTTTGGTGTGGGGAAATTAGTGTTTCATTCGTCCAACAGTTTGTCCTTTCATGTGAAGCATGCTTTCAATTATACATTGTCTGCTATGGATTATGGGATCCTCTCCGAATTGCAGAAAATAGCCACTGTTGACATGGCTCCCCCAGTGACCTATAAGGATATACAACCCCTGAGTGATGATACGACACGTGCTGTGTGGATGTGGACCGATACCTTTGTGAGCTCTCTCAAACGCAATGCAAAGGCACCTCCTATTCCAAGAGGGCATATAGGCCTGTTTCATAATCTTCGCATCCTTCTTCCTAAACTGGGACAGTTGATGAAAGCAGTGAGAATGTATCAACACACCTTTTTCCGATTGCAACATTTGGCCTCTAAAAAATGGTTTGTTTTACCAACACACACCATGAAAAATCAATTTATTTTCCCAGTGGAGTTCCTAAATCCACTCACCCCAAAAGATCGTGAAAAGGAGTATCAAAATCCCAAGAAAAAACATGTGCCATGGTTCCGTATTGATCAATTGTATGACAAGATTAATACACAGTTACACAAGATCGATCCTACCATCAATAAAGCCGATGCTCCTAATTTAGTCACCACCCGTTTCTTGTATACCTATATCAACACACTGAATGCAAAGTACCGCAACATGATGCGAATCCTACGTCAACACAAGATGGAAGGTGTTTTAGTCTCTAAACGATTCGGAGCCAAGAAGCGATTGTTTGATACTGTCTTATTGAAAAATTTTCGAAAATCGATTCAAAAGGAACAAGCCACAAAACGGCCCATCATTCATCATTTAGTTCATTCCCATCTTAAAGATGGGAAAGAAAATGTATTGGCCAGTTGTGCGGATATGCAGCATGAAACGGGACAACATGCACTTCCCTTCACATCTGCGGAAAAGTATCATATCTACAACACTTATAATGTATTTGCCTATCATAGTTTGGTGGATTTGATGGAGATGTATGGGAATATTCTCCATGAATTTGAAGTGAAACAGGAACGGTTGACAACGTTAAGAAGGAGGGTGAAAGAATTCAAACCCACTGCAGGAACTGATCATCTTGACGAGATCGTTCGTGAACGAGATAGGGTGAATGAAGAAGTGACTGTGTTGACATCGGATCTTTGTCAATTAACCAAGGAGAACAAACTGTTATTTTATGTGTCTAGACCTGAATCGTTTTATTACAAGAATGTAGAGAGTGATAAGACGTGGAGTTCTATCGTCCCCACAGTTTATTATTCGTTGGAAACCTATTTGAATACCATCTTCCCCGCCTCCATGACATGGACCATCACATCCTTGTTCTATCATTATGAACTGACCATCGATGGCACGGAGGATATGGAAATCAAGATGGAGCATCAATCTAAAGCCTATGAGATTTTCAAAGCAGAACAAGTGGCTACCTACGTGTGGGACGAATGGATCTTGGAAATCCCCCTCAGCACGATTCATGTTCCCTCCTTTATCCTTCAGAAACAAACCATGAAATTGGACGCTCTCTTTGAAAAGAAGAGTTTCCCCTATGCATTGAATGGGACCCATGTCTTGCATCGAAACGGAAAACCGACACAACAGTAAAAGACCGAGGATAAGAAGCATCCCAATATTCTCAACATCAAACATGGTGACTCTTTTGAGATGTTTCATACCCTATCTCATATTCCTAGTCCATTACGATTCAATTTACCCACGAAATACTATACCCTCTAATCCATTGTGCACGCTTTCAATCAAGCCATCCCCCTGTCTGATCTGGTGTGGGTGACGTATACCACAGTAGGCGTCTTTTACGTGCTTCACTTTAAAATCGTGGAAGGGTATTGGTTGAAAATCAATCCCCCACAACTCTGGCAACACATGTTGAATCATAGTTATGAATATGGTATGTTCACCTATCATGAACAAACCTGTATACACTCGGAAACGCCGGAACATTGTTCTGCAAGTTACCGTCGGTATCAACAACGTCCAAAACATGTCACCCATGGGATGACATTACACATCTATGGTTTACCAGAATATGCCTTTGATTATGCCAAAGGATGGAACCACACCCTCGACACCCTCTTCCCATGGAAAGGGAAGGAATTGGATCGCTTGTTTCAGAAATCCTATTTCCCTTATGCTTACGAATCGAAAGAGCTGTTGGCCAATACGTGTTTACAATCCTACTTGTTTGGAGATAGACTCTCTGATAAGAAATTGTATTCACCCGCTGTCGCGTATCAAGAAGGATCCAACCTGAAAGTCTGCAAAGATAGATTGACTTCCTTTATTGGATGGTTCAGTGAGGATATGCAAAGGCTCATGACGACCATGATGGAACGCTGGCAAGAAAACATGTTTTATCTAATGGATGGTATGGTGTTGGGAGTGGATGTGGGAAAACAAGATATTCAATCGGTGATGGTGAATACAAATCCCACACCTCGCCCTTTTCTTCATCTCTATAGCAAGACCATGAAACCGTTGCACATCTATGACCACATGATTCGGCAAGGTTACATCAACCCCACCCTGGACATTTCTACCTCGTTTCATCGCATCCTCATTCCTAAAGGGAGTTATACCTTGGAAGGATTCTTTTCCAAACTTCAGGTGAATTTACAGGCGTGAACTGATGTATCCCTCTCTCTCTCGAAAGATCATTATTTGACGGTGAAAACCGCGGAACATGCCTTTATTGATTTTGGAGAAGCGTTGAGTTATCGTATAGGTCTACCCCAATCCTATTATGGACCCAATACACAGATGACAACACTCTCTCCCCTCAGCATGACCCCCAATTCCTTCAACATTATCGTCTATTGTAATATTGTAGCGGAAAGTATTGTGGGTGGACAACGTGAACAAATCTTGAAAATTCACCCCATTGAAGAGAAACAACGTTTGAGGGAAATGGTGTCGTATGAAGTGTCCAATATTGATTATTACCCCATTTTTACATCAGCTATTGATGAGATTGAAATTCAGTTGCGTTGTGATGATGGCGAATTTATTCCGATTCATGAAGGACGATCCCATTTCAAACTCCATCTCCGCCGTAAGATGACTAGGTAATTGGATACAGAGTGACACTCAACCATGCATGAGGAAGCGATTCACTTGTTGAGTAATGCTCAGCCCAATTTGTTTCCTGAAAATAGAGCCAATCATTTCAAAAATCGTTTGGTTCCTTCCATCCCCATGGTCAATGGGGATCAATGGGAAGCAGGTATCTCCGTCGTCAACTTCATCAATACCCTTCAGACATTACCCGTAGATGTCAGCTTTAGTGTGGGGACATTGAAGGATCATCCTGAGACGATTCCGACCGTCTATACGTCCTCTATCATTCCCATCAAAACGGATTCACCGCGAGGAGAGCAAGGTAAACAGGGAGAGCAAGGCAAACAAGGTGAACAAGGCAAACAAGGCAAACAAGGCAAACAAGACAAACAAGGCAAACAGGGAGACCAAGGCATGTTTACGCGCTTCAACATTCCACGCGGTATTTATTCGGATAAGACGTTGATGCAGTGTTTGAATCAGAATCGACACCATGGACACAATTTCCACTTTTCTATCACTACATTGGCGTCTCATGTCCATGTTGTCTCAGTGGTCGTACCCCCACACTACAGTATGAAACCCCATCCTTTGCTCAAAGACATTTTTGGGTTTAAAACAGACTTACTCACCTCCTCACAGCAAGCGACTGCCCCTTTGAATTTGAATGCCTTTACCTACAATATTCTACTGTATTGTAATATTGTAGGCTATTATTATGTAGGGGGTATGAAAACAAACTGTATGTGTGTGATTCCCTACACGGGGAAAGATTATGGAGATAGTATTCATCATGAATTCCAGAATGTCACCTATCTCCCTGTGAAAAGTCAACATGTGCAAGATATTGAAATCAAACTCATGTCGGATGAAGGTCATCCCATCGCTATGACAGACGGACGGTCCTATGTAAAAATGCATCTTCGACGTCGCGCAATTAAGTAATTGTCTTTTCCCAAGCACATCAAGACATGATGACAAATCTCTTTTTAATCCGTAACCGAAAACATTCCTCTGGACGATTGTTTGGAAGAGGTTCATTTATGCAACGAGGAGGATGGAATAAAGTGATTGGACAGAAAACACGCATGATTAGACCGCGTGTCACTGGTGTCAAGAAATCATCCATCCGTCTGCCCAAATTACTCAAAAAGAGAGTTCCCAGAAAAACATCTCGAAACCCATCTCGACAACCCTCTCGAAAACCCTCTCGAAAAGCATCGCGAAAAGCATCGCAAAAAACATCGCAAAAAGGACTTGTACATACGGTACAGAAAACGTTGGGAAAATCGTTGCGTACGACGGAGTTTCTCAATTCTGCGAAACAAGCTGTCACAGATGCTGTCAGCTCTACCGCACAAGAAGGAGTTCACCGTCTCAAAAAGGGTGTGAAAGCGCTCGCCAAACGCACCTTACAGACTGCTCCCGAACGTGTTGTAGAAGCTATTCAAAATAAAGTGAGTCGGAAACGCATCTTCACGGATGAAGAAGGGGATAGGGTGGAAGCACCTGCTCCTAAACGTCGTCGTGGTCATGTGGACATTGCCCATCATACGAAATGGGGGAAAGGAAGTTTGATGGGGCGTTATCGCGGAGGTGCTAAACAACGCATGCTCTTTTAAGAACTAAGCAATCTTGGGAAATCAGTCCCATCGAGCATGGCGGAAACACCTGCCTTATTGGATGCTCGTTACGATGTATTCCAGAGTGATAAAGTCGATGTCTCGAGTACTTCTCAGCATACGAGCGTTCTGACACCAGTGAATGGATTGGAAAATCCCGGTACCATTCAATTCACGGTCCCTCGACTAGCCATTCATTGGATGGATGTATGCAATGCCTATTTTCGCGTGGAAGTACAACTCATGAAACATTATGCGGCTAAAGGAGCAGACGTGCCACGTGAGTCGTCAGACAAGGCGATTATTATCAACAATACGGCCCACTCCCTCTTTTCCGACATTATTATCCGCTTGAATGAACGCACCATCGAAGGAGGCAATGACTTGTATTATTTGAGAGCTTACCTTAGCAATCTTTTACAATATACCAATGATGTGAAGAATACACACATGGTCACACAAGGTTTTACTGTTCCTCAAGTGATGTATGACACAGAGTTTGATGCAACGGCTAAGACGGTGAAGTATAAGGCGGTAGAGTTTACAGATAAAGAGAATGCACTCAATCAAGCAATTCTCAAACAATGGGCAGACCACAAATTTAAACGTACCTTTGACTTTCCCCTAAAATGTAATTTCTTCCAACAAGTGATTGCTCTGCCCCCAGGCATGCAACTGGATCTCATTTTCACCTTGAATAAACCGGAATATGCCATTTATGATATGGCACATCCTGCAGGGACGACCTCTACAAAGTACAGGTTCAAAATCACCTCTTTCCAATTGTATATGCCAATGCTCACACCGAATGCAGAATTGCAATTGAAAAATGCGAATCGACGCAAGACAGAAGCCATTTATTATCGCTACAATGGCATGACTGTCCAACGACAAACGATTGAACGTGGAATACAAAAGAAGACGTTTTCCAATGTGGCCGCTCTATTGAGTCCTAAACTCATCTTTTTCGCTGTTGTTCCCAGTAACTCTTGGTTTGATCCAGGAAGTCGTAAACTCTATTTTGAAAGACATGGACTCTCTCAAGTCACCATGACCACCAATGGAGCCATCATGACAGGAGGCACCATCAATTGCAAAGATGACGTGATTGCTTACAGTCAATTCAATCGTGCGATTCAAGTCTATAACACGAATGAATCGTGTGGTATTGATTTAGAGAGTTTTACCAAATACTGTTACTTTATCGCCTTTGACTGTACCTTGGATAAACAAATCGATAGTGTTCAACCCACCAATACACGTCAATATGGACTGGAATTGCAATTTGAGAATACGACCATGCAAAATATGGATTTATTAATGTTTTTCATTCATGACGAACAATTCTCCGTCACATCGGAGAATCCTGTCATCTCCAGTGCGTATATCCCACCCGCTATTTAAGTGTTGGCGCGCATTGACATCATCATAAGACATGTTGAAGGAACCCGAGTATCACGTTGCTCCTATCGCTTGGACACCTCTTTATCAACATCGTCTCATTAAAGCTCAGCGTTGGCTGAATGGGAGAATGGTTAAGCAACACGGAAATCGAAGGAATCATGCAGGGTATGAATCAATTACAAGAGAAACATTTACTCAATGCCTGCATGTGCGAAGATGATTTTCTCTGTGCCATTCAGTGTAGTTGTCAAACGTTTGCTCATCGCCTCCTCCAATCTTCTTACGTTCCCTTCCAATGTGTGTTTCCTGCTGATCTACTTCTTGCTCATTCCCCGGAATCAAAGACACTTATTGTCAACAGTGATCGCTCTCATCAACCTGGCAAGCATTGGCTGGCCTTTTATCAAAATGCGGATCAACGCGTGTGCGAATTCTTTGACTCTTATAGACTCACTCCATCTCACTATCCACATGTTACCGAGTGGTTATCGACAACACCTTATCCTTTTATCGTCGCTCTCTGCGTATACAAGGTCCTAAAGCCTATTGTGGTGCTTACTGTATTTACTTTTTAAACCATCGCCCTTTTAACACGTCTATGGATAAAACACTGACCTTCTTTCGAACGTTGGATGCTCACGAGAAAGATCAAGAACTCATTCAAACCTACTTGTCCTTCAATGATAAAATTGTCTATTCCTATTTGTATTCTTCATTATCCCATGTTTTGAAGTCAATAAAGAAATGAATCATGTCAATGATTGTATTTTTATTTCAATGGAACCCTTGAACTTTTTCAGACAGAGGTTAATACCACAAGGTTTTGTACATGAAACAGAGTTCAGTCACTCGTTATAGCACACTATACACAGAGCTTTTCCGTACATCATGCACGATATACAGGGACTGTTGAAGCTATGTCTTGATCACAAAGAGGGCAAGATGACGTTTCAAAGGGTACATAACATATAGAACACATAACACTATGAGAACATGGTAAAAAGAGAAGGGATCGTTCCTGTTTAAAACATTTAACACAGTTCCGTTCACATAATAATTTAAATGTCTCTTCTTCCAATTTCTTTCTAAAGTCACTTTTATGGGTAGAGCTACCTGACACATCAGTTGCAAATGTCACTTTTTTCACTCCAGATCGCGCCAATGTCATTGCATTGCAGTGTAGCATGGAGAAATCCTCTATCCACCTACGATCCAAATGGTGACTCATAGCATGCTCATCGAGATCCATTAGTCCATCAACTAATTCACCAGCGGTGATATTTTCACTGAGATGTGTTACAGTTTCTATAGCTTTGAACGAATATCCAAGGTCTCTTGCGACAACCCACGACGTTGGGATACTAGTCGCTGTCCGATTCATTGAGGGAATCTCCATCGAATAGAGATTTGAGAATGTCTTCCACCAACGATTCTGCTTCTGCAATCGATAAGACACCCGTCACAATCACACTTCCGTTGGAAAAGAAGGAACAGTGCAAATTACCTTTGCGTATTAACGTTCCGGGAAACAGCTCGCGCTCGTTGGAAATCACTGATGTCGATGGCAACTGTTGAATGGTTTGCATGCGGTCCTTTGTATAGTTCCATTGACATTGAACGGTGCAGGATTTTGTGATTGGGTCGCTCACGTCCAATCCGTAGGGGGCGAGTAGTTGGCGCATCTCTTTACAAATACGATCGTATGTTTCCAGAGAGTGGTTGCCCAAAATTTGGATACACCCCCGTGGAAAAATCTGTACAGCGACCGAAGAGTTCCATCTCCAATAGACTCGACAAGGGCGTGATGCTCGGTATGTGGCCAGAGGGAGTTGCGGTAACGATGTCTGCAGTGGTATTGCGGAGGATGCTCTGAGATCCACCATGCGGTTGCAGATCCTTGACATCTTTGACAGCGGGGTGTAGATACCCTTCTTCATATAGGCGATGGTTACCGTATGGAAGGCTCTGATTGGGTAAATACCAACACCGCTTGTCCTCCCAGATACTTAAGGCCTTCTTCACTTGCGTCACTGTTCTCATCTCGTGGTGTTGGGATTGGGGAGGGTTTGTGATACTGTGGTAATCGAATGTTTTTCGAATGCGTCCACATAATTCTGATGTTTCACTTGACGCTTCTTCGCTTGACACACTCCCTTCATGCGACAGTCGTGGATTTCTTCCTCATGTCCTTTGAGGTACATCTTGGCACTCAAACACACAAACTCCTTCACCCTATCCCCCACACACTCATCCTTGAAACATCCCAAACGATTCGCATTCTCGATACGTCTCTCTGGATGATTCACGGGATAATTTGAGGTATCGAGAACACCTTTCGCCTAAGTATCAATGAAATTTGGGATGTTGTCAAACGAACGCAGCACTTCTTCGCGTGTATACCGGCTGCGGACTTTGAGGAAGAAGGAGTCTGTGTCCCGACCAATGAGCTGAACTGAGGTGCACGTCTTGTTGGCTTTCCACTGGTCAAACAGCTTATACATGATAATCTTGCTGTTGTCCAGGATGCATTGCCCGATATAAATGGGCTTGTTCAAGTCTACCTTGGTCTTGCGCACATTCACCACCACGGCTTTGTCGCTGATGTTGAAGAAGGATTGGCAATAGGGATGACGTGTCCATTTGCTAAACACATTCGGTGACCGTACAAAATAGTGTTTCCCATATTTCCGCACATTCTCCATTGTCTTGCCGTACAGTGCGTTCACCATCAACTTGTGGAGATTGCGGCGCATTTTCGTCGTTGCCTTGGCGCGTTCTTGCGTATGGTATTGTACATAGGGGCGAATATACGGTTCTTGATTGAAGGAGATCCCGTAATGAACCTTGGTGATATGTAAGCCCTTCTCCACATAATACTTGAGAGCAGCGATATGTACCACATACTCTTTGCGATTTTCGTGCGTCATTATTAACTGGTTGGCTGAGTGAAAGGGTCGGTTCCCGTTCAACTCTTGCCATAGCTCTTGCATATAGGGAGACATGTCCTCCCATTTCGCCGCCCCGCGGTAAGGAGCCAATGGTAAATCTTCCGTGGCATCTTGGACGTGTGGGGGATACTCCAAATCGACGCACAGTACATGACCCGTGGTGCCATTGACATTGTATCGTCTCACCCATTCGTCGTTGATGTCCACCAATTCCTCCGGTCGTACCCAGGCAAAACAGTCCTTCGGCAAAGGTCCCATCATGGCCGCTCCGTATAAATTGTTAGCATCTACATAAAACAGGAGAGTACCTTCTTCTGCTTGAGCGCGGTGTTGATTCACAAATGTCATCCCTCCACGAATTCCTGCTTCAAACACGCGGTACATATCCACGTCACGCAATTTCTCCAACTTGACCTGTGTCTTTTTAAAGAAAATTGAATAGGTCAAGCCAGGTGTGCCGAAATAGTGGATGGGGTCCAATGCAGACACGTCGCGTATTTCACTTCGAAAGTGTTCGAAGATGTCTGCGAGCAAGGCTACATCCACTGTCAAATAATAGTGGATATAATCTTCAAACGTGCTGCACCCCGTCTCTGTCCACGCCTTTTGTGCCACAGCATACTCGTCCTCTTCCAACTCCTTCTCACTCAAATCATTGTAAAATGCTTTCTTCGGAGGCAATTGAGTCTCGTGGATACGATCCCAGCAGTCAAAGTATGTATAGGGAAAATATCCTTTCCGAATAGATGTGTGATCGCAATTCGGATAGACGTTGCTCAATATGTGATTTGAGTGAGGAAAGTCACTGATGGTTGTTGACAAATTGTTTAGAGAGTCTTTCAAAAACTGATACGAATCGATGAATCGAAGTTTATATATGGTATTGGTTGCCATGGGAAGAAAGATGGTCACTCCCAACGTCTTGTCTCCTAATACACAAATGGGCTCTATCATATACTTGTGATCCAGCTTAGTAAACCCTTGTACAATCACCTGGTGACTGTCATATCCCTTCCAATTGTGAAACAAGATGTTTAATGTGGTCCGGGATTGACGTCGTCGCAGGTTACATGCATTGCACAGGGTTTGCAGATACTTGCCCGTGATATGATCGTGGTCTCGCACCTTTGTCGTAGGCCCATTCTTTTTAACCTTGCTTCGGAGGTTTCACATCACATCCGCAAATGTTACATTGTGCTGTCTGTTCATAGTCCCGCATATCAGCCTCCGTCAGCGTCATGTTACGCTTCGTCGCTTCCATGTGATCAAACATAGACAAGATCACCTGTCTGATGTGTGTAATAAAGGCAGGAATACACTCGTCCCCTTTATGGATCACCACAGATTCTTTCATGTCCAGCGCCGGATGCCACACCACATAGGATCCCACATACGCTGCCGTATGCTTCTTGGACACAGCATCAATCATGCTCTCAATGTCCGCATACATCACAGCGAGGGGTTGAGTGGTTTTCGCTTGGTCGATAAATTCGTGCGGTTTCGTATCTTTCGGGGTCGTTTCCATCTGGAAAAATCCTCCATCGCATTTGGCTTGATGCTCCAGACGTTCTTTTTGCGCCATGTCCTTTGTCTTTCCAAACTTTACACCCTTCTCGTAGAAATTGAATCGTAAACTACACAACTCACATGTTTCAAATCGTTTCACTTGCGTTTGGTTCATGTTCCGATACCACATGCGAGCACATTTCTGAAAATCCGTCACGGGAAGAAAATGTCCAGACTGATCCTCCATATCGTACCGCGTCACCATCACCAGATGAACGATGCGTGTGCTCTCCTTCACAGCTTGACGGACCGGGTATAATTGGCCCACAAATCCTTTACCGTCATGTACGTGGATACGAACAATGACATTGTTCTTCTTTTCGAACTCCTGAACATCCCGTGTATTCATCAACCCCTCTGACGTCATCATGGAAAAGTCTAGATGATAATACTGGTTCAAATTCAACTTGCGCACTGCAGGAAGTCGATTCTGATAACTGTCATTGGATGTCTTGGTGCGGGAATCAGCACGTCGAGGAATGCGATTGTCTTGGTAGGCAAGTGCATAGAGGACACTGTCTTGAAAACAATGTGATGTATACTTGTTGCGCTCAAACACACATATGCCTTTGCAGAGCTTGATATCTCGGTGGATAGGAATCGGTGCGCCCATGCGAAAATTAGGGAAGGAACTTGTTTGAACCAGTAACTCCAACACTTCCTTCACCGCAAATCCTGATCCGTCTTCTTGATAGTCTTCAATAAATTCTTCAATCTTTGACACAATGTCACGGAACCATGTATCAAAGTTACGTGCTTGGACGCCTTCGTGAATGTATGAGGGTGTGGCGATGTCTCTCACTTCCTCTTCGCCCGTCGACATATCCATCTTGACAAACCTGAGTCTCATTTTCACAAACACTTTCACATCCTCGTGGGGGTGTTGTTGCACAATGACACGATACAAGTCCGCATACATTGAATTCAAATACGTCTTCCATTCATTCGTGGGTTGAGGAGGGGTAAATCGATAATTATGCCCGCGACCGTCCATGAAACGTTCTTCTTCCACAGCTGCACCGCCCTCTTGCATGAACTCAAACAGGTAGGGACACAAATGCTCATCCCATCCTTCCGCTTCAGCATTCACCACTGCATCACAATAGCGACACCGTCCCACACACGCATGCTTATGGTACGTCTCCACGTCGAAACTTCCATCGCAATCCAGGCACAGCAAGTCGTTGTCGTCGCCATAATTAAACGCACGGCAATCGTGTTCGTCTCCATACCATTTACAGCATGTCCAACAATAGTTGCGACCCGTCTCCGCTGCTCCATGGGCAATACAGTCTTGAAAGCGAGAGAAGGACTGACGGCAGAATTCACACGCGTACTGCATGGTTAGAATGAGAATGAATTTCTCTGACCGCGTCTTTCCTTATATACCTTGCCGTGACTCATCACAAGTGCTCGGCGCCGCGTGCTCCAATTGGTGCTCCGTTTCCTGTCCTCGTCGCCCCCAAGTGCGCCGATGCGTGGGCGTGTGCTCCGAGTGCTCCGTTTCCTGTCCTCTTAGCAACCACGTGCGCCGATGCGTGGGCGTGTGCTCCGATGACTGTCAAGTGCTCTGATGTGTGTGCTCCGATGCAAGGGCAAGGTCATGTACTTAAGTGCAAATTTTGCGACAGGGGGCTAGGCTGTACTACTTCAGTTAACCTTTGAAAAAGAAATTTACGGGTCCTATCTTGACACCCGAGATTTTCACTACGCTGTTTACCATTAAAAAACACTAAAACCAAAGGCCGACGTTGGTAGAAACGAATTTCATTAAAACTTACCTAAAACACCGTAGTATAAAAAAGCCTTTCACCAGTCAGTCTAGTAGATGTGACATCGACAGAAATTTTTAGAATTATAAAATGAATTCGATGCACGAACTGACACATCGATTCAAATGTATTCACTGTCTTTACGCATGTCCTATCAAGGCTGTGTTCGAGGCGGCCTATTTGAAAAGTGCCTCCGCCTCAGACCTCAGCAATGATATTGTAGAATATATACCATATACTGTAGTTATAATAATAACATGGTATAAACGTGATATGATGCTATACGATAAAATTAATTTTTCGTTGTCGGTCTAGTTCTACACACTGATGATTAATCTTGCTATTCTTAACACGGTAGACCTACAGTAGTCTACAAATTTGGTTGGGTACTGCTGTCATAGATGTTCATCTTTGACCCCAGTACCCAACCAGATTCATGCACTCCGGATTATTGAACAGTACTATAGAAGGCTACTAATGTAGTAGTAGCCTTCTATAGTACTGTTAAATAATTCGGAGTGCAATGGCAATCCATTTTTCATGAACATCATGCGTATAGCTAGTCCTCACGTAGTCTGGTAAAGAAACATAACAAATATGACGCTCATATAAAGATCGGATTATGGTCGATTTCTATGAGTTCATGTTCTCTCAACCAGCCTAGATCTACATTTCATTAATCAGAAAGTTTAATGGATCTACTTCACAGACATGGTCGGATAGCTGTTGCCTATACAATACCCACTAATTAATGAAAATTCATTCATTAATCAAAGGAAACGACGGTGATGGTGTCCAAACGCCGAAGTAACTAAAATCACAATAGCCGAATTCGCACCATATGTTTTCATAGATTTACTTCTGTTATTGAATAGCGGACACTACAACTACTAAATACACTACAGACGACTGATGAATTACTTGTACGGTAGTAAACCAATGGAATCTATTCAATGGAGGACATGTACGGCATCTAAACTTCATTCAGTAATTTTTTATATTGGGTGGCATAAATTGCATCTATAACAAATGTATATCAAACAACATCAAATATATGCATCAAATAATAGGACTATATCATATCACATCATTCATTAAAATTTCGAAAGCCATAGGCGGCCAATTTTTTACGCCTCCGCCTCCACAGCCCTGTGTCCTATAGTTTGTCTATGTTGTCCTTGTATGCCATATTCGTAATTTCAACTATGTTGTAAGACTTCGATCATGTATAAGATTTCCACGATTGTCCCATACTGTGATGAAATGAAAAATTGAAATCTATTAGCAAAAATCAATCCTTATAATTTTTCAATTCCATACGTATTGCGTAATGACACAATGAAAATTCAAACGTTTAGTGGAAAATCCAGTTGTGTAGTTCATGAAATAGTTAAATTATGATTACACTGTATGTACCAGTCACCATGTCAATCATAATGTGAAATCCGCCCCAAGAACTGGGAAAACTATTCAAATCGCATGAATCCATAACGCGCGATTGCTACATAAGATCAAATATTATCATACAATATAGCCTAGGCCTATACTAATTAAGAGCCCTGCTGTTTTCAATGTGAATGCAACATTCTAAAGAAACATGACTGCAACTAGAAATTAATTAGGAAATTTCCGAGCTCACCATTGTGTCCATATCGTTGATGCAGAAGACATGTATCTAGTGACAATGGCAGATATAAGTAAGTCGACAACATTGAGCTGTTTTTCGTTGTCTGCTTGTTGGGGTCTGGAATACTAATGGCCACGACTAGGACTCACCAAGATCATCACAGGAAACCAATTTTCTATTGAATGTAGTGCAAATTCAGACCTGTATTCAGGCTGACTAGAAAATTATTCACGGCATAAGATGTACAGTCAGTTAATTTAGAATGTGAGGAATAAATCGGTGTGAAATGCCATTAGACGACGTTGAATTGTTCTCCAAACTGCACCACACTGAATCAGATATATATTAAGCAGCATTGAACAAATCACATCCACCTTCAACGGTGAGACATTGAGATAAACAAGTCAATTTTCTCAGTTGACATTCGTCTGCAATTGTGAAAGTTGATGATCGGCTGTTCCCTGTTCCCTCTGCAAGTTCCCTGCGTCGACTGCGCTTCACGGCCTGGCCAATCACATAAGCGAAAGGGGCGATCGATCACAAGATAGCAAAACATTGCGCTGCTTGAAAATCCGTGTCATGTGTGAAAAAGTGTTTATGCCGCGTCAAGCAGAATATTCGCGCGCGCCATTTGCTTCAGCTGAATCACAGCCAAAGGCAATTGTATAGTAACAGAGTAACTAGATTGCCCTTGCAGACGCAAGCATATGGTTCATAAGTGACATTACCGCCCGTCAAAATGAATTGGACACAACTCACAAACTATAACTTCCAAGATCGCCCGACATGCACCACACAAGGATTCGATAGAAAAGAAATTGAAATGAACGCAATGCATGCACGGCGATGTTCTTTACTTGTTATGCTCACTGAAATCATAGTTATAAAAATAGCAAGAAATTGCCCTGGCTATTACATGTTACGCAAAAAATAATATTCCTGTCGAAATTATGCACGCGTTCGATTCTGGCGGCCTACGGTGTACTCTGGCACACTTCGGCAAAAGTAGAAATATAGAATGCAATCAAGCATAAAACTAAACGCTTCGATTTAATAATACTTAAAACAGGATGCCGAATTACAGATCATCGATTTTCAATTCATCGCTAGACCACAAAATATTCTGGAATGTCTGCATCCAGGCTTTCAGCAAACGTTCGACTTAGATGTTGTTTGATAAAACCAAAAAGAGGACTAAAAGATAAACGAATCAAGTAGCATTCGATAAGTTTAAGCAGAACAAGTATGTATATTATATCAGAATTTACACGGAAATTTCCGGACAGGCGCAACCGTTTCTATTCCGTGAAGCGTCCGTAAATCATGAATTTAAAGTCCGAGAAACGGAAGCCCGACGGATTTCCGTATACTGCCGTTCTTTATCCGTAGTCTCGCGGACAAAAGTGTAACTTAATGGAAGACCGACGGATGTCCATTTCTTACCCGTTTTGTCCGCGGACAAAGCTTGCTCGGCGGGGCGATGACCAGACACCCTAGTCCAGATGTTTGGTTAGTTTTTCGAAGCATCAACGGTGATTCATCGCCACTTGTGGTTAACGTTAAAGAAAATATTAGCTTAACGTTGCAAATGGCCACTTTTTATGGCATGCAACGTCAATTGACTAACGAAATATATTTTCGTGAACTTAACGTCAAGACTTCACTAGTTGACCAAATTGTGGTGTAATTGCAATTAATTGCGTTTTCAATACTGTTGATCGTTGTCATCCTGCTGCGAAATGCTCCAAGGATTAACAGCAGAAAAACTTAGTGCTGCTAAAACCAAAGCATTCGGAGGCAGTGACAAAGAATCGCACAAAAAATTGCTTAAACGACTCACCTCATAAGTAAATGTCAGCCTACAGAACTGTCGTAATGTTTCTCTTCCATCGATTGTGGTTTGGTGGCATCCGTTTCCATTTATGAGATTTCTTTTTGAGAGACAACGATTCCGGTCTGAAATGCATAAGTTTTTGATGAAAAAACATTGAATTGACCAGAATGTAATATAATTGAAAAGTATGTGACACAGGAATGAGCTTTTATTTCAAGATGAAAAAATGTGATAATTAATTTAAACTATTTTTATATTTAATCATTCCAATAATTTACAATAGTACGAATTAATCGACAACACATTTTCCCAGGGTGGACAACATGCCGTTTATGGAAAGTCCGATGAATTTGATATTTAATTTAAAATGATTTCTCCATTAGCTAAAATCAATAACAACGTAGGTACTACCGTAAGATGGTTTACTTACAGATCCAAACCATCCATGTAGTGAAACATTCGAACCTGTGACTTATTTTCAAAGTTTGCGACTTATTGTCAAACAGAGTTGAGAAAGGGAGAACGTGGTCCCGGCGGGAGGCCCAAAAAAATACTTAAAGCAGAGTTACTAGTTATTAGTATACAAATCCGCAGAAAATTTTCATCCCTGTAAACATTAGAAAAAAAATTTCAATCCCAATTCACGACCTTATATTTTGAATAAAACTTCTTGTAATGGCATACGATCGCGTTTCGTCGTCCTGCCGACTTGATCACGGGAATAACCCAATGCAGTTAAAACCAAAACATTCGGAGGCAGTGACAAGAATAGCCCTACAACATATTTATGCAATACAAAATACTGTCGATCAGTCTGCAGCAAAATGCTTCAAGGATTAAAAGCAGAAATACGCCTCAATACTGAAAAAATCAAATCATTCGGAGGCAGTTACAAAGAATCGCAAAAAATTACTTGTCACAGTCGGCAGACGGTGAAACGTCGGGTGTCATTTCAGGAAGTTATATTCAAAATGTAATTAGGTCGTTTATTGGGAGTGAAATTCTGTTTTCTTTTTTTCAATCAATGGCCAACCTTATAAATTGCAAACATTAGCATATACTACACGAAATTAAATGGCATGAATAATTACAGTGGTATGGCATAATTTTCTTTTAATTTTTGTTTGCTTATAAGACTGCTATGCTTACTAATTGCCATCTTTTTCATGTACAATAGGCCTAATTAAACAACCACTGCCTAATTTTACTATATTAGACGTAGGGCTGACAAAACGACAGACGGCTTGCTCACAAGCTACATTATTGAAAAGCATCAATCAGAGAATTCGTGTTTGTTATGTTTTGTAGGGCTTTAGAAGTGAAAACACGTAGAGCATTGAAATATGTAATTAACAGGAGCAATCACAACGTACAGCATGTCATGAAGCACAAGATGGTTGTTCTGGTTGTCTAGCCTTGATCTCGGCTCACGTATGTCCCGGAAGTCACGTACCACTTGCTTTGAACGTGAGTGGCCGGCAAGGATGATTGAATCAGCCAATAGTGTTCAAGCAAGCAGATAGCATCACTAACAGCGTTCACGTCACTATGTAACATCCCCCTCGTATGAAAAAGATTACAAATACATTCCCATAACAAAAATTACTTTTCACTCAAAAATCAGACACATGTACGCAATTGAGCACTGAAACCGCATAAAACAGTACAAGCGAATTTGGCTGAAAACCGAGAGAATTAATGTATTAAGTCGTAAGAATTACTCGTTGATGTAGCGACTAAGTGGATGAATTCTCCGCGACGGATACCTTTTCGGAGTAGGCTGCTCATGAAAAGGACAAGATGCTGGATTTGAATTTCTCGGTCTGAACTTTGACATTTTCGATACGTGCCATTTTTTGTTGTCGGTCATCAAGTATGTATGTTCACTCAATTTCTTCCGAACAGTGCGTGTTGAAGTTCCCGAGGGTGTTTTCACTTTAACGGTTTCTTTTGGAACATAGTTTGGATGAATGTACTTCCCTTGATCAGTCTTTCGTAAACAAGTGTCTCGCTTTTCTTTCTCAAGCTTGGTGAATGGATTGTGAGTCCGACGCATCTCCATCCCATGAAGTCGAAGAGAAGGACTTTGTCTAGTTTCAGAATGCGGTGTCGAACGATAAGAAGCAAGAAAGTTGAGGATGTAAGACGTACGGTTGACTCCGTAAGACGCAGAGATTTCAAGCTGATGCTTTAATGTTCGATGCCATCTTTCAATTAGACCGTTTGAACGAGCATGATATATCGGCGTAAGTTGGTGTTCAATGTCATTTGAGCGTAGAAAATTGACAAATTCTTCCGATATAAATTGCGGTTCGTTGTCAGAAACAATCCTGGTAGGCAATCCTTCTTGAGCAAATAGCGATTTCAGAATCCGAATAACCATTGTTGATGTAATATTGTTTGTGAAGTAAATGTAGGGGAATCTCGAATAGTAATCCATGACCGTGATAATGTATCTTGAATCGGATGGAGCATCATACATGTAGGTCCAACAATGTCCATGCCTAATGTATGCCATGACTCTTGTGAATAATCCAACGCAGTGGGAGTCGGCTTGTAGAACTTTGTTGTTTTATCCGACTGATTGCATATATCGCATTTCATGACGTAGGCTTTTATTTGAGAATAAATGGAGGGCCACCAATAGTTCATGGTAAGTTGGTCATAAGTACGGTTTATGCCTTGATGGGATTCATGTGCCAGTTGAATGACAGATTCCCGTAAACATGATGGCAAAATCGACTGATTAGCTCCTCGCACCAAAATATTCTCAATAAAACTCAGTTCCTGCTTAATTGATTGAAAAGGCGAAACTACTTTGCGTTCCTCTGGAGTAAGCAACTGTCCCGCAAGCCACTTCTTGATAGTAGATATTTCGGAGTCTGCAGCAGGTTGTGTTTCAATTTCCCTTCGTGCTATTGTAGCCTCACTAATAATTGAATTGACTGTCATCTCACATGTCGTTTTGGAATCTGACTCTTGGCAGCTCAATTCTGTGCTTGGAATGCTGGCTCTGCTGAGAAAATCTGCTATGTGATTTTCCTTTCCTGCTCGATATTCAATTTTAAATGTGTATGGGAGCATTTGAACCACATGCCTACTAACTCGTAGGTTTACCTGAAGAGTATCACGGGATGTATAAATTGAAACCAGAGGCCGATGATCTGTCAAAATACTGAACTGTCGTCCACAAAGAAAGATTTTCCAGCGCTGAACTGCCCATGAAATTGCCAACGACTCTTTCTCCAAAGTAGAATAAGACTTCTCGGCATTTGTCAAAGTACGCGAAGCAAAAGCAATGATAACAGGATTATTTGCGTGATCTCTTTGTATAAGAACTGCACCCAATCCGGTGTTAGAACCGTCAGTTTGAATTTCAGTAGGTCGGGTAACATCAAATATTGCCAATGTAGTCGTATCCGCAATAACATCTTTGATTTTCTTGAATGCTTCCTTTTCTGCCTCGTCCCATTGCCAAGTAACATCTTTGCGTGTCAACCTCAGCAACGGTTCAATAGTCGAAGAGAAATGTGCGCAGAATTTCGAGTAATATCCGGCCATACCAAGAAACGATTTCACCTCTTTAGGCGAAGAAGGTGCTGGTGCATGTATAATATCATTAACTTTGTCAGGATCTGGTTTTACACCATTCTTAGAAATCAAATGTCCCATGAATCGAATTTCTCGCTTCCGAATAACAGACTTCTTCTCATTAATTGAGAATCCACTTTCCTCAATTCTTTTCAATACTTCCTGCAATCGGTCATCATGTTCCTGTACACTACTTCCTCCAACAATAATATCATCCATGCAAACCTGCACGCCATTAAGTCCTTCGAGAATTGTTCCCATCAACTTTTGGCAGCAAGATGGAGCACTTGCTAACCCCATCGGTACTATTTTGAATTGAAACAGCCCATCATGTATGATGAAAGCTGTAAGTGACCTGCAGCGAGGATGAAGGGGTAGTTGCAAAAATGCTTGCTTTAAATCCACAACTGAGAGTAGTATATAGTGTGACATCCGGCGCGACGCTTCGCTTGCGCCGGATGTCACACTTTTGCGGGTTTTTTCAAAAATATTCAAAAAAAAATCAAAATTTCAAAAATTTAGGTAGACTCAAAATTTCACGTGGTCGAAGGCCAAAAATTTAGGTAGTGACAAATTTTCAAAAAATCAAAATTTCAAAAATTTAGGTAGTCTCCAAATTTCACGTCGCCGAAAATTTAGGCAGTCAAAAAATATCACGTAATCGAAAATTTAAGTTGTCTCAAAATATCACGTAATCGAACAATATCGAAAATTTAGTTGTCTCAAAATATCACGTAATCGAAAATTTCAGTTGTCTCAAAATATCACGTAATCGACAATTTAGGCGGCCTTAAAATATCACGTAGCCGAAGGTCGAACATTCAAGTTGTCTCAAAATATCACGTAATCTAAAGAAAATCACGTGGTCGAAAATTTAAGTTGTCTCAAAATATCACGTAGCCGAAGGTCGAAAATTTAGGCAGATGAAAATTTAGGTAGCCCAAAAAATATCACGTAGTCTTAATATACCAGAAGATTGTATTCAAAATATTTCTTTAAAAATGGAAACCTCAACGGGGACGAAAATTGAAGAAGCCTCAGAAATGGAAGGAATAAAAGTGGAAGAAACCGTAAGAATATATCCTTCGTTATTAGATCTAAAAACTTATTACATCTAAAAACTTATTACATCTAAAAACTTATTACATCTAAAATCTTATTACATCTAAAATCTTATTACATCTAAAATCTTATTACATCTAAAAACTTATTACATCTAAAAATATAATTAATTAATTATAGCACTCACACCGTTTATTATTGGTTTTTATCTTCAATTGATTGTTTTGCGTCAGGAATATTGTATTCACAATGACATACATTCTTTAAAACAATTGTTTGTCTTCAATAAACCCGTACACTAGCTGATAATTGAAAAGAGACAGAGATTGAAGAGAGAGAGAGAGAGATTTATTGTTCTAGCAACGGAAACATCTAACAGCTTTCAACTAAAATTATAGCGCAATCTCTTGTCATACCAATTTACGCATCGGTAAACTTTTGACATTTCAATTGACCCCTACGTAAATTATTTTCAGAATCAGTTTTCAATATCTGTTTTCAAAGTCTGTTTTCAAATTCAGTTTTAGAAATCCATTTGCAAAATTCATTTAACGTTTTCCAAACACATACGGGTAGCAAAGTACTTCCCATTGTGAAGTCATGAATAGGTTAAGCACATAAGAGTGCAGTGACAATAAAATTCTTCTTCTAAATTTAGAACGCCGATATGCAGGATAGTTATTATAGCAATTTTAAACAATCCCTTTAACGATAAAGCACATTAACGAATGAAGTTCATGAAGAAAATGGAAATCTGTAAAACAATGTAGATTAGAATAATTATAATATAATCATTTCAAAATCGAATAATTATTAAGGTAAGTCATCATTATGAGACAGTTTTTTTAATCTAGGGGTCCCTATGAGAAATTTTTATATTATAAAATGTCTAGCATTACCGAGTTCTTAAAATTATATGGAACACAAACAACTACGAATTTCGACCTAAAGAAAATCGCAAATCAATTAGGAATAAAAAATTTTCATGTCCTAATGAGAGACGAATTACAATTCCTAAACGATGTACGAAGCACTATCTCTGCTAATAAACCGATTCCTTACAATTTAACGTTTTAATTTAGATTAAATTAAATCATTTCAAAATCGAATAAGTAGTAAGGTAGGTCATCATTATGAGACAGTTTTAAATCAATCCCCCCCTTCTGACTTCTAGGGGTCCCTATAAGAAATTTTTTTTATTATAAGATGTCTAGCATTACCGAGTTCTTAAAAATATACGGCAAACAAACAACAACGAATTTTGATCTAAAAAAATCGCAAATCAATTGGGAATAAAGAATTTTCACATATCAATGAGAGACGAATTGCAATTCCTAAAAGATGTGCGAAGCACTAGCTCTGCTAATAAACCGATTCCTTTGAACTTCATAACAAATCTTCACACATCAGATCAAAAAGGAGTACATTGGTCTGCAGGTACGTCTAATAAAAATGGAGATAATTACTATTTCGACTCTTATGGACTTCCACCTACAAATGAAGTAAGAGAAATACTTGGAAATGGAACTTACAATACGTTTCAACTTCAAAATCCAGGAACAACTTATTGTGGTCAATTATGTCTTTATGTTTTATTTAAATTACAAAAAGGAGTACCATTTCTTGATATTATGTTAGAATTGAATAATAATAATGATAATTAAAAATCAAGCGAAGCTAGCTAAAGCGGCACCTAAAGGTTAAAAATCACTTCGTTGTAATTCGTTTTGATAAAATCGGCCTCTGATATCTTCATCATCTAAATCTTTGATTTCATACGTAATCGGATAAGTTTGATTTATTTTACAAACTTCAAATATCTCTTTAGTCCAATAACCAACAAAGCCTTTTTCAAATTTATTCTTATACTTAAATATTCTAACTCTATCTCCAATCTTAAATTTCGGCTTAAGTTTCTGCAAATTCGGATTACTCTCATTCGAATAATTATTTTCGAATATTTTCTTTCGTATTAAATCAGGATAGTCAGAAGCATTCTTTGGAGTTTCTTCAATACCTGAATGAATCTTATTGTTATAATCCTCAACAATTCCTGGTAATATCTTCAACCATTTCTGATTTCCTTGTTCTGTAAATTTCTTAAATAATTTATTTTTTAATGATCTATTAAATCGCTCTATTACTACAGCCTTTCCTGCATTTTCAGTTGAATAAACTGAGCCTTGGCGATGACTTTCGTCTGTTTCAAATAGTGGCCTAACATTTCGATTGTAAAACTCAGACCATTTATCAACGAATAGCTTCTTTGGCTTTCTATTAGTTTCTTTAAAGATTTCTTCAAACGCATATTTAACTGACAGACCACTTTTATTTTTTAAAGGCTTTACCCAAGCGTATCGTGTATATAAATCTATAACGGTCAATGCGTCCTTAAACCCTCTTTCATTCGGCATATGAATAAGATCAGCACTCCAAATATCATCTTTATTAAATACTTTTACTTTCAATAAATATTTAGGCCTTCTGTATTCTTTATGAATTTCGGAGGCATAAGTTTTACTATGCCGATCTAGGTCATTCGACACTTCAGACACGTAGGTTTCATTTAAACCCTGACCGAATAATATTTTAGCTTGTAAAGCTTTCTTAACAAACATTCTTTCAATTTTTTCTCTAAATGTAGGATTTTGAATACTATCTAATTCCTGAATCATATTCTTATCAGCTACATGTCGAGAACTTAGGTCATGATTTCGATAAGCTAAATCATGTCTGTAAGCTGCCGCATCTACTCTGTTTATTGGTTCTTCACCAGGTTTTGGATTATTATTCTCATCTAGTCTTATATCTAATCGAGTTCCTCGACCGGTATATGAATGACCAGGAAGATGTTTTTCTTTCGAATATTTACTCCAAATAAATCCAGGAAAGTTTTCTAATGTTTTTTGTATGTCACCTCCGGAATGCAACGAAGTTGAATCACATCCAGTGTGCAGCCGACCGGTGTGCTGACAATTTGAGGTTTTATGTACTTTTAAGAGATAATCCATTAGATCTAGATTTGAAATTCTTAAGTTATTCAAATTCATTTTTAAAGATAAAATCTTATCGCACCATACTAGGACTTAGATATATTCCAGAACCATCTTTAGTTTCTTTAGTTTCAATTAAATCATCAACATTGTGGAGAATATTTTTAAGAACTCGTTTTCCTTCATCAACTAAATTTAATTTACTAATAAAATTATCTACTATTCCTTCACCCCTAGCAGCTTTCTCTAACTCTCTATTATGACGTTTTTGTTCTTCTAATGCTGCCTTCTCTGATTTATTTTTATTTACTGCTTGGAAAATACCAGCTGTCCCACCTGCAACACTTCCTGCAGCTGCTATACCTCCTATTATTAGTGGAATTAATGGGAGAATTCCACCATTCTTTTCTTCTTGTAATTTAATATTCTCTATCATTGGTTTACTTATGTAATATTTCTTTTTGTCAATCGTAATAGTTTTAGGTGTATTTTGTCAACAATGTTACGTAATTTTAATTCAACAGTTTTATTATTATTATTATTACTTTTCGCTTGCGACATTTTTAATAAAAAAATTTTAAGTTAGGAAACATTTTAATCTATTCTAGCTATGAAAAAATTTTAAGTTACCAAAAAAATAATTAATTAAACGGACCAAAGGTCCTCAGGTTACTAACCAATCGACGAAGTCTTGGGCTTTAGCTGATCCTAGCCATCTTTCCATTAAGAACTTCAATAGAATATTTTACATCTTCTAGCAATAAACCATAAGCCATCAATGAAGTTGTGGAATCTTTCTTTTCAATATTAATTGATACATCACAGCCAGTCTTGATAATATCTTCAGATTGTGCACTTAAATCGAAACAGAAAACAGGATATAAATGTCTCCAATCTCCAGGAGTTAATTGTGGTTTAACTCCAAATTCTATACAAAGATTTCGATAAGCATCATATCCTTCCATAAATTGATTATTGGTATCATCGAATCTCAATGGATCAATTGGATATCGGGTTTGATTTAAAGCAACTTGTAAACTTCGAATTTTATTACTATGAAAAAGATTGTTGTTCTTATCAAAACTTGGAGAATTATTTCTTTGAAAACTTAGTAAAAAATATCTTCGAGTATTCGAAGTTCTAGTAAAATGCCAGTTAAATCTTTGTTCGGAAAAAGTTACTGAACTAGCAGTACGCTTTAGAAAATTTACTGGAATTGGTTTGTTAGTGTTTAATCTATTTTCAATAGCTAATTCGACCTCTAAACTAGGAGTAATATGTTTTATCCACCATTCAAGTCTATCAATTTTTAGATATGCTTTTTTTCCAGTCTTGCCAAAAAATATTAATTCATTATTTGCTGTGCGATGAATTATCAATTTAAATTTTAATTGACATGATATTTTGTCATAATCTAAATATCCGAATAATGGAGACAATGACCAATTTACTGTCTGTTTACTTTTCTTGTTAAATTCACGTCTTTCTTTATATGCATTATTATTTGTCTTATTTAAATGTTTTTATTTTAAATGTTTCTACACCTTTCGCAATTCCTGCTGCATCTGTTCCAGCGTGAGTTAAATCATCAACAATTATACCATCATTAGTATCAGGAAACCAACCTTCGATTTCAAGCTTTTTATTTTTTTCTCCAATTGTTACAAATCTAAGCATTGTATCAATTACACCTGGAGAATCACTTATTGTTTCTATATTTTGAGTTGCAACATCTAAACGCATTTGTGTAAATAATCTTGGAAAGAAATTATTCTCTAATGCAATATTATCGCTATCTGGTAATGGTGTTGTAAAATTGGCATCACTATATAAAGAATATTCACAGTGTAAAAATGAATCAGGTAGATATAAATAACTTTGTTGATTATCAACTTCAAAAATTAAATCACCTCCAGTATTTACTCTACTAGAAGATCCGGAATTCATAGCAATTCTTATATAGTCATTCTTTTTTTGATTGTAACTGACGAACGGAGGATCGTCTAATCTAAATTTGCTTTCGATAAGAGAAGACATTTTTGAAAAAATAATTTGTCTTTTTGTTTTTTTTAAAACTCAGAAAAAAATTCTCACACAGAAAAATATAATTTTAGAATTTTGCTAAACCAGTACCTAACTGCGTTCCAGCTCCGCTACAGCTTTGATGGTTAGACCGAAGGTTACTGTTCACACCATTACCTCTTATTTCTTCAATTGAACGTTCTATGGCTACGCCTGATTTCTTCTCCTGTTTACTCTCAGACCCTACAGCTATGTTAGCAATTTTTTTTTGTTTCCTCTGATAGTTTTTTTAATTTTTCTAGTTCTTCCGAATCATTCTTAAGTTTACGAATAGTTCCTAGTTGTTTTAATTCGTTTTGAGAATTAACAGCATTTGATATTGCACTAGCTGTACTACCTATAGCAGCTGCTCCTTTTGCAGCAGATGTAATCAAATCTTTATTATTTTTAATCAAGTTAACGATACTTCCAATACCAGAAAAGATGCCAGCCCCTTCATTTTGAATTGTTTCTACACTGTCATAATGGTACACAGGTTTCATAGATGGTTCATCAGAAATTTTTTTATTTGAAGCAAAATGTTTAAGATTGTGTTTATAAATTATAGGCATTTTTTAGGATTAAATTTGTCTTTTGGAAAAAATATTTACGTTAAGATTTACGTGAGTCATGAAGATTTACGTACGTCATCAAGATTTACGTGCGTCATCAAGATTTACGTGCGTCATCGGCTAAAGCCTCTGAACAAGGTTCAATAGGTTAGAAACCTGAGGACCTTTGGTCTGATCAAGATTTACGTGTGTGAATGGACAACAACTTCGTGATAACTTTATTAATTTTCCGTTGCACGTTATCTATTGCGTCAATCAGCGTGTGATGTATTTTAATTTCTTTTCTATTAACTTGCATTTTCTGCTGATTAATCTTCAACGCCGTTTTAAGAGCATTCAATTTAACTTTAAGAACATCTAACTGTTTTTTAACAGCATCTAACTGTTCTTTATTTCCTTTAGAGTTTTCTTGCAAATTCTTCTTTAATTCATTTTCTAAATTGATTTTAAGAGTTTTCATTTTATCAACTTTTTGATTAAGTGAGTTTACGTCATTTATTATTCTATTCATCTTTTTCATTTGTTGAGTAATTTTAGAACTCAATTCATCAACACTTTTTTGGAATGTAGTTTGTAACTGCTTTAAATTTTTTTTAATTCTTTCAGGTAGTTTTTCTATTTCATCTTCTAATTGTTCTTTCAATAGTTGTATCTGATGTTTATTTTTAATGACTGCAGATTTTAACTTTATAGAAAGTAATATTAAAATTTTTGATTGTTCTGAAATCTTTTTAAAAAGTTTTGCTATATCTGCTTCTAGCTCTCTATCCTTTTTATCAAGTTTTAATAATTTTTCGTTTAATGATTTGTCATTAAGTTTAAGCAACTTTAATTCATTCATCAGTGGAACCAAAACATCGTTTATATATTTTTCTTTTAAGTCATTGATTTGCGTATCAACATATTGTTTATATGTTAACTCTGTATTTTGTTGCGGAAGAATAGAAAGATGTAATGGACCAGATAAAACGTCTCCAGTTTTCATGATATAATTTTCTATTTCTATTTCTGATTTACGATTATTCGGGAAATATGCACCTCCACCAACATTTGGTAACATCATTTTTTAGATATAAATTTTTTAGATATGAATTTTAGATATACATTTTTAAGATATGAATTTTAGATATAAATTTTTTAGATATGAATTTTAGATATGAATTTTTTAGATATGAATTTTAGGTATAAATTTTTTAGATATAAATTTTTAGATATAAATTTTTTAGATGTAATAAAATAATTATTATTCCCACGTGTCATCATCACTTAAATTACTCTCACTGACGATTGTTTGAAATATTTCAGCTTGAATATCTTCTCCGTTATAAGGTAACATAATTTCATTTTCATCAGGTGCTTGACGTTTACGAATATTTATTTGACCAGAAAAATTTTTTCTTCAGTATTATTATTTCTATCCGGAATACTAATTCCAGTTTCTAAAGATCTTTTCCATGGTTTATTAACTGTAGTCAATAATGTTTTACCCGAATATAATTTTAGAAAATCTTCTACTTTTACTTTATCTTATGAATATCCTTTAAATGTTTTCTTTTCGCTAAGTCTTCCTTGTTCATCTACAGTAATACAGTATTTTACTTTAGGTGCAATAAACATTGCAAAAATAATTCCACCATTTCCATAATCATTTTTTCATTGACACAATTCTCCCCCAACATATCCAGCAGCATCTAATTTATCGAAGAGTTCATTAGAAATGTATATTGAATCAGTGTTTTTTACAATTAATGGAAAACCACAATTAAATGCCCCATCTTCCGTTTCAATATCATAAACATATTGTTTATTATTATTTAAATATCTTACAGTGGTGACATCTTTGGTAATATTATTTTTAACTTGACACGCAGTAAAACACAATGGTTTATCTTGTCTTTCGCTTACTACCAAATTAATACCTAGAGATGATGCCAAATTGTATAAACCACTAAAGGTTTCTTTAAATTTCTGTGTAAAACGAATAGTTGCATATTTCCTTGTAAAAAAATATTTCTTGTCCCCATCTGCTGCATAAAATCCAACAAAGAACCAATATCTAATATTATATTCAGCATTTAGAACATACCAAGGAACACGTTTTTCGTTAAACTGATTATAATAATTTTCAGTAAAGTATATAGCGTATTGTTTTGGGTTTTGAAAATTAAGTTTGTATACACTAGATGATCTCATTGTATCATATATTTTACAATCATTGTTATAAACTTCATTAATATATGTTTTTAATTTAATTAAGAGGTTAAGATCTTGGTTATTTAAAGTGCAACAATATCTGACTCCTGATTCATAATTATAGATTCCAGCAGAGCCATCTCCTAAAAAGAACCCTTCTATAAATGCTTGCTTACATCTTAAATTAGGTGGATCATTAACATAAATATCACTTACAATTTGTTTCAATCTGATTGTATTGTCGTGTAAAAATAATTTATTATGTAGTAAATTTGTTCCTATATTTAATTCTTGTGGCTTTATTTCATTACCTATTTCATCTAACAATGAATGATCTTCAGTAAAATCTACTATTCCCATTTTTGTTCTTATTCGATAAATACTTTTATTTGTAAGATGTCTAATAATTTTTTTTACTTTACTCCATCCATTATGAGTATAAATTTCTAAATTATCAACAAATGAAATTTCTTTAATATCACCATTAATTTCAAACGGATTAATTTTATAGTTGTTTACAATTCTATCTATTCTAGAAATAAATAATAAATTATTCTTTCTCAATATTACAGGCGTGTCAGCTGTTACTGAATCTGTATAATGAATGTATTTTTCGTTGAAACCATTAATTTCTAAAATAAAGTTATTCATGATTCTTCTAGAGTGAGAAAGAATAAAATAACCTAAGTGTGATGGCATGAAGGACGTAAATGACGTTGTAGAGTAGCTGCTCAGACCGTTGGTCGTCGTAGCGTAGCTGCTCAGACCTTTGGCCGTCTTCCCATCTTTTACAATATTAGCTTTAAGAAATTCATCATCTTCCATTTCTGCTTTCGCTAAATATTGTTCATCATTTAATTTTTCATAATCTTTTACTTCTTGAGTGAAATTTTTTCTCAATGTATTCTCATTCCATAAATGATATTTAGCGGTTACATCTTTTTGTACAGTTTTGCCATATAGCGGATTCATCAATGATTTAATTAACTCATCGCCTACAGTGTTTCCTTCTGTTTTATATGTTTTTCTCAAAATGAAAAGTTTTTCAATATATTTTCGAAATGGTGAAACCTGATAATTTTTTTCATAAATTATACCATCAGTAATATGTAAGATTTTCCCCCACATCTAACAATTTCTTGTATGTCTACAGAAGTTAATACATCATAACATATACCATTTCTAAACCTGATTACTTTTACATGAGAATTATTATTTTGATTTTTAACTTTATCTTTTGTAGGAACTGGTTGAAAAAACATATCATTCGGATATTGAAACACAACTGTAAATATTCCAGTTTTAGGTCTAAATGTTTGAGTATTAAATTTAGATACTATTTCTCGTTCTTCTTTTTGACGAAATTTTCTAGCCGATTCAGATTTAGGGTATTCTGAATTTTCATCATACATAGCTGATGGATATAAAGATGTTGCATCAAAAGCCATTAGAAATTCATTTTTTTGTTCAAGTAGTTTATTTGAAATTTTCTTACAAATTTCAGTTTTATCTCCTAAATCTCGATACTGTTTCATTAAATCTATTAAATTACTTCCAGGGGACAAAGTCCCACCAGCGTGGCGACCAGAGGACAAAGTCCCACCAGCGTAGCGACCAGGTAAATACTGTTTTAATATTGGTAACAAGATGTTACAAAATGGCGATATGTATTTTCTTATATTTGCTGAAACTCCTCCACCTTTAACAGATTTTCTAATATAATTTCTAGTCCATAAATCTATATGAGATTGAATATTTATATTGTCATTTTGTACGCTTTTCATCCAACCGTTAAATGTTAAAGCGGAGGATGTCAAATTAGTAGTTATATCTTCACCAACTAAATATCGCATAACATTATTATATTTGTAGATACAAAAAGCTAAAGAAAGAATATCGTTAACTAAATATGGTCTCCATTCATTTTCTTTTTCTTTATAATTTTCATGTGTTATGTCTCCAATTTCATAATTTAATTTACACACATTGGTAGGAATTTTAAAATTCTCACACCATTTAGAAAGACTTGTTTTTACATGTTGATAACTACATTTCACTATAATAGTTTGAAGTGCTAATTTACCTGGAGGTGAATTTTTTTCATATTGTTTTTAAATCTAAAAGATTTTTGAATATATCTACTAACACATTCAGTTGTATAAGGATTTTGTAATGAAGCAGTTAATATTCCTCTTGAAATTTTAAGAGGCGGTTTAGATAATTTTAAATTAGCTTTTATCGGAAAATAGGAATCAAAACCTGATGAATTGTGAGCTATTAAAGTTACTTTCGAATAATTAAATTTTCCAAGAGTTTTAAAAAATTGATGGATTGGACATGCGTCCTCTGGGTTTCGCTCGATCGGACATGCGTCCTCTGGGTTTCCCCCGATCGGACATGTGTCCTCTGGGTTTCCCCCGATTGGACATTCATCATCCTCAGTTCTCGTAAATATTTTCACACAATTTTGAAGTTTCTTAAATTCTAATTCAGTTAAATTATTATACTTATAAATTTGTTTTTTAAGTTTTTTAATTTCATCTTCATCTTTTGATCGTTTAATTTTAATCATATCACTTAACAAACGTGTTTCTAATTCTTTCAATCTTTGTTTCGGTAAGCAACATATAAATTTATTAAAATTAATAGCTCCTACAGCATAAGGAATAGGATGTGCTGTTGAACAGTTAGGATCAAGAAAAGTTTCAAGATCCCATATATATGTTGAACCATAGTCAATTGGTTTCTTTGTTATGGTTTTATACGGAAGTGTTGTTAGATTTTCATCAGTAACTGTTTTATATATTGGTTTGAAATTATTTTCAATTTCTCTAATAGCTTTTAATTTATGAGTTTTATTAATTAAACAATAGTGTCCAATTGCTGAACCTTCGTGAAAATAATTGTAATAAACATAATTATGAAACGTTTCAATTCCTCTGGGATTTAAATGACAATTGGCAGGACTATAATATTGAACACATTCTCCAAAATATTTATTGAATTGAGAAAATTTGCAGTTTGACTCCTGTTCTAGATGTGGCTTTCTCTTTATATAAAAAATTATGAAACATTTCTTTCATCATTTCTCCTTGTTCTTCATTAAAACCTCGTAAAACATTATAACATTTAATAAAACAAAAATCTCCAGAGGGAATATAACAATATTCACCGAAATATTCTTTGATTCTATATTTCATATTAATACCTGCACCTCTATGCGATCTTTGTACTAACTTCATTCCAAAATCTTCATATTTAATATTACCTGTAAATATCCATTCGTTAGCATCGGATTTCTCATCCAGATTAGAAAACCATGATTCAAATGATTTTTTATTAATAGAAGGTTACGTAAAAATTTTGAAGTATATTTTCCTGATCTTTAATAACTTTTCCAAGTAGATTAATAATTTTACCATTTGCTAAAAGTTTCCGCATATCATTTACTACATTAATAAAAGATACATTTTCATATTTAATTTCATTTGGATTAAATAAATTACATAAATCATCACCAAGTTCATCCTTAACCCATTCATGCGCAATGTATGTTATAACATACAAATACATACTAATTTTTCAAAGCCTGCCGTTTTCAATACAATGTATGTATACACTCAATATTCGATGCAGACATTGTTCATGCGTTGATTCAAGCCATTTTTGGTGAAATACAGCAATTTATTTGAATGGCTTGATTTTACTGCTTGATACTTTTAGTCGAAATTTCAAATTTTCAAAATGGCTCGGAAGGCAAAGTTGGATGCTTTGCAAAAGTAAGTTGCATTATTTCTTTTTTCTTTATAGATGCATATTAGGTGCATAATTACCATAATTTTCACACAGTACCGTTTAGATGACGATCAAAGATAGTTTTCTCGCAAAAAGTGTCAGGTAAAACAAAAATGCTGTTTAAACATACATTGCGTAAATACATAAACAGGCTGATAAATGCATTGTTGCATATTGTCAAGCCATTTTATCGTCTAGTGTGATTCTTGTTTCAAAGATAGATAAATGAGTATAATTTCTTCTAAAACAGGTTGTCAAACTTCAAATTACTAATAATATTACACTATATTACAGGACCAACGACGTATATTTACCACGAATTGCCATATTTTATAGATAAAATACTGTAGAAACTTCCATATCGATAACTAAAGTATGCACATATAATATAGATATTATCTATTTGACACAAAATATTGTAGCCAAGATGTAGTGATGAGAAGGACTATGTTCGCCTATAAAATCAAATTTTGATATCCGAAAAATAGTGATTTTGGGGAGCGTCGAACACAGGAAGGCTGGGTGGTCGGCAAATCACCTTCACGCTACCCCACGGCTATCGACGCATATGTGCATCGGTTGCTGATATAATTAACAATAGCTTCTGACTCGCGCTGCTGTTGCACTGCATGAGACGCTGACGTCGTTTGCAGAATCATATCATTTCTATGTAGCCTACCGTATCTGTTGATGAATTTCCGACTGACTGACAGCACTCATTTTATAATGCACTAATTGTTAGGCCAGGGTGCTGCAAATTTGCTATTAGACAGGCGTAACCTAAGCTTACATGTAGGTCTATAGCATGACGAAAACAGAAAATGTTGTAAATGACTCGAACAGCACTAACATGTGGCCTACATTGTACCTGAATTCTTTTTCAGATTGAACGACGCGATTGATTTCATCGAAGAGGATGACCTGGGTGGAGCAGCGGCGATTGATTTGATATTGGAGCCACCGGGAGATGGAACGGAATCGCCTGCTGAATCAGGTGACGAAGAGAGTCCCTCGATTCAGCATCTGTCTCGAGCTCAATTGGATGCTCCCGCTCATGTTGAGCTTCACGTCGATGATGAAGCTCATGAAGAGCCGGCTTCGAAGCGGAGAAAAGTTGAGAAGATGCATTGGACAGTTTCAGACTTGAGTTCAACGCACTCCTATTCCTATGATTCTTACATCAAAGAAGATGAAATTTTCAATGCATGTTCTGAAATGTACGATTATTTTCAACTTCTCGTTGATGAGGATGTCTTTGAATCGATCTTGAAATGGACTATAGAATACTCAGGAGACCCGAGTATAACGCTCAATGAAATAAAATGTGTCATTGGTGTCAAACTAGCATCAGGTATCTGTGAGCTGCCTCGACGAAGAGATTATTGGAGCAAAAATGAGCAGAAAAATAACAAAGCGGTGTCAGACTCGATCGGACAGAAGCGTTTTGAGTACATCTTCTCAAAACTCCACTTTATCCCAACAGATGCACTGTTGTCCGATGACAAATTTCAGAAAGTCCGCCTGCTCATTTCCAAATTGAACAAGAGGTTCGAAAAGTGTGGTCCCAGTAGCGAGACATTCTCGGTTGATGAAACAATAGTTCCATATTATGGACGTCACGGAGCAAAACAATTCATCCGCGGCAAACCGATACGATTCGGTTATAAGATCTGGAGTCTTGCAAACAACAAAGGATACATTTACAGTCTGCAGCCGTACCCAGGCTTTGCAGAGAAGGGCATTGATGACCAGACTTTTTCATCATCTGCCAATGTCATCAACTACTTTGCTCACAAGATGCGCGAGCTCTTTCCCGATGGTTCCCTCACTTTGACTTTTGACAACTATTTCACAAGCATTGATATCCTACTAGCAATGAAGAAAAACCTTGACATCACGGCAACAGGAACAGTGAGGATGAATAGAATTCCGAACTGCCCATAATTTGATGATATACCTAAAGAGCGTGGATCGATGGAATCTTGGTAAGACGTTATTATTTGTAAATGTATATTATTGTACATTATTCTGTATATCATTTGCATATTGCAATTTGTAGGCTCTAATTTCTAGTTCACATGCTGTATAGTCAATGATATCAAAATATAATGCATGTACATCAATGTTATTGGTATGTGTATATTTCGGTAGCAAATTTCTAGAATTTTCTATTTTGGAAGTTGAAGGGGACCATACTAAAAATGTGTTATTACATGCAATCAAAAAGTTTAATGGCCCTGCCACTATTGGTTCTGTTGTCAGCCGGTAAACTTACATGTACAATTTTCAGGGTGAATGGTGATGGTGTCTGCATTACAGCATGGAGAGACAACAAGTTGGTTGTAGCGGCATCAACAGCGAAGGGAGTGGAGCCGTGTCATCAAGTCTTGCGATTTTCACGAAAAGAGAAGCGACGCATCAGTTTGCCATACCCTGATGTTATACATCACTACAACCATTCGATGGGTGGTGTGGATTTATCTGACTCGCATGTTGCTCGTTGTAGGTCAAGCATCAGAGGGAAAAAGTGGTATTTCCCCATATTCATTTATCTCTTCGATCTCAGTGTGTCTAATGCTTGGATTCTTTATCGGTTGGCTGCTGGATCGTCTGTAGATCTTGCAAGCTTCAAGGCAGAAATCGCCTCAATACTTTTGCGTTCGAATCGGAAAGGCAGAGCCACAACTTTGTCAATCGATTGCCAAAGTCGCTTTGACCGAATTGACCATTTGGTCATTTATGACGATCGTGCTCAAAGTGCACAAATTTCTACTGCAAAAAGTGCCACAAGTTTCTGCATCCGAAGCTATGTTTTGAGAGTTTCCATACTAAGTGAATTTGTAAGGTGTTGTAATGCGTAAAATCAATAAATCATGATTCCTGGAAAACATTTTTTTTTAAGAATTGTTAACAGTAATCCGCAATGTATGTTATAACATACATTCAAATTCTCGAAAACTAAGTATGCGATCACGATGAAATCTCGTTTACTTCTTAATTGTTCTCCATAGAGGAACATATCAAAAGAAAAGAAAATTTCCTCAATTATTTCTACAACTGCGCATGAATGGGTTAATTCTATCATCAAAAAAGATATCAGTAATAGGAGTTTCTAATATTTCTTTTGTTCTACGGTTCTTTTTGTTAATACTACGTCTAATACCACGCCTAGTACGTTTCTGTTTTTATTTAATCCATTTCTGTTTCTTTAATAAAGCAATTTCTTCATTAAATTCTACAATTTGTTTTTTTCATTAATTCATCAATAATAGGTTTCGTACCTTTATTCATCTTACAATTCATATTTTTTAAAGAAAATTATGATTTTTTTATTCAAAAGAAATTATGATTTTTTATTCAAAAAGAAATTATGATTTTATTTTAAAATCTGAAATAAAGATATATTCAATTGTTGTAATGTTCTTAAATCATAAACTGTTAAATGTTCTTTATTAATTAACCACCATAAATTATTATACGCCAAAAATACTCTAAAACTTCTTAAACAAAGTGGAAAATTCCTTGTTCTTTCATAAATTTTTTATTCCGTGTTTTATTTTATAATCTTTGACAAATTGCATATATCTGCGATGGTAATAAAATTTAACTTCTTTCTTCGAATTTACAGGATTTGTAGGATGTCGATAATCTTTTAAAACTGGTACATGTTCTATCTGGTAAGCATTCAACATATTTTTTTTTTATTTATAAAAAATTTATAAGAAAAAATTATTCGATCACTCAGCGAAAATATTTTCAATAACTCTATCATGAATTTTTTTATCAATATTAATTGTAATGAAGCCATAATCTTTTGACCAAGCATTGTTACACGATTGTTTAAATTCATCTTTATTTCTTACACATAAATCTCTTAACAAATCACTTAAGTTTCTTGCATTTATTTCAAATAGTATAAATATATTTGCATTCTTTCTAATAACACTTCCGTCTAATGAATACATACTTTGTGTTAAATAAAAAACACTACAGTTATTATGTCTACCTCTTGTGAAATAATTTCTCTGAACTGACTGATTTCTATCATTAACACAATCATAAAAAATTACACAATGTTTCATTGTTTTATCTAGTTTACTAGGATCTTGCATATTACCACTATCATCTATTAATTGTATCTTTATATGGTTATTTTTATTGGATTTAACTAACTGATTATTTTTTGCTGCTTCTTCACACCACGAACTTATTTCTTCTTCATATTCAGATTTTTCATATTCTTTGAATAATGAAGCAATTGCTGTTTTTTAAGATTATTTTCAAATCCATGTTTTAAAAATTGATAGACGGGTTGTTCTGCTGTTGTTGTATAAATTATAAGATTGTTATAATCCAAAAAGTTTGGTGTCAATAAAATTTTAAATAATAGATACGTTTTACCACAACCTGATCTTCCACAAATAACTGACAAAACTTTATTAGATAAATTTGGATGATGATTAAATTTGAGTTTTTTTTATTTAATGGGGGCACTTCACTCATTTTTTAATAAAAAAATTATTTTAAAGAAGAAGAATAAGAAGAAATAGAAAATTAAACTTCTCTAACCAAAAGATCTATCATAATCTCTTCACCTCCAAAATTTATTTCTTGTCCTTTCTCATCAGTGATTCTAATGTTAATACTGTTAATAGTTTTTCTTGTAATAGGGAAATATATTAATGTTTGTGGAAATACATTTAATCTATAACCAATGGGTACAGTAAAAGCTGGAAAACTGAATATTAAATTTGACAATTTACCATTTATATATCCTCCTTCAATAATGTCACAATGCACAACAATTGAATTTATTTCAGTTATTTTTGGAATCTTCTCACCTAAATGATAACCTTCACTATAGGTTTGTTTATTAAATCCTAATACTTTTGACAATGATCTATCATGATTAAAATCAACTTGATGATTTTCGTCTAAAGTAAGAGAAAATTTATTAACTGCCGGTTCAACTGCAAAATGTAATTGTTTCTTATCTTTAAATGGTATACCTAAATGTCTCTTAATTTCATTTGATATTGATTCAACTTCGTAAGAACCAGGAAGAAAAGTTAGTATTTTCCATGTTTTGCCTTTATCAGTAGAATATCTAAATTGATCATTCACATCTTTGATAACGTTTTGAATAGTGTTAAATGTGGAGAAACTAGTCAATGCAATTTGATACTTTTTATTTTGTTCCAAATGTAGAATGGGTTCTAAATTACAAGTGTGTGATGAAGTAGTTGTTATAATTTTTAACGTCGTACTAATTTTTGATGAACCCAAAATCTCTGTTAGATTATCTAAATGATTATTAATTTTGTCTATATCTGCTGAACACATTTTTTAGTTAGAATTTTGAATAAATATTTTTTATGAAATATTTTTTTATAAAAAATTAAAAACAACAACATATTTCAGCTATACTTTTATAATCCTCTTCATTTAGAATCTTCTTTTCTAACAGTCTTTTCAATATAGCATGAATTTCATTGAAACTAGAATTATGTCCTTCTTTTATTGCAGATATTAAAATATTTAATCTATTTAGTAATTCTTGTGGATCATCTGGTAAAAATACAGTTGTTTCTGTTTTAAAACCTTTTCCTACTTTAACTCCCGTTGATAATAAATTTTCTAATTGTTTATAACGTCTAAGAGATTTTGCTGCACCAACTCTATCTAACATAGCTTTATATTTTATGAGATATCCTACAGCATAATTTTTTAAATCTGCTCCTCTTAAAAGATCAACAAAATTTCTATCTAAACTAAAAGGAGATTTATCTGGTGAAAAAATTAAACCTCGAAAAGGTTGTGGAAATATTTCTTTTTGTCCGAGAAAAAATCTAGGTATTGTTTTTCCATCTATAAATGAAATAGAATGTTCAAATTACATAGATTTTGGTAATTTCTTATTAATGTTTGATTCTAGTAATCCATAGTCATCTAATATAGTTTTGTGCTCTGGATCTGTTATATCAATTTGTTTATCATTATTTGTAAGTTCTTTTTCAAGCTTTTTAAATGGTTCCATAGTTTTTTCAAAATCAGTTTTTACTTGCTCGGTTTGCTGCATTTTTTCAAACATATCAGATTGAATACCAGCTTTTATCATTCTATGCTGAAGATGATTTTCTTTCATAATATTTTTTGTTTTATTAACTCTTCTAATTGTTTTATTCTTTTAAAATTATCAGCTCTAATTTTATCAATTTTTAAAATATAATATTTGAATTTTGTGGTAACATTGGAATACAACAAAAACATTTTACTGAACAAATTATTTTTTTATTGCTTTGTTGTCTGACATCTTTTCGTTTAAAGTTTTCTCGTTTTAAGTTTTGTTCAATAAAGTTTTGCTTAAATTTTCGCTTAAAGTTTTTAGCTCTTCAAAAAAAATTGTATCATTTTCTTCATTAGAAATTTTACCATCACTAAAAGTTTTCCCATCACTAGAAATTTTACCATCCTGTTTATTCTTGTCATCAACTTTTTCGGTCTTTAAATGAAATGATATTTGATTTACTTCATTAGCTATTTGATCAAATTTTTCAATCTCATCTAGCGTAATAACATTATCATCACATACTCTTTGAAAATAATAATGTAGTTTATCATAAACTTCTTTAATATGTAAATGCTTAGTTTTCAATGATTTTCGTTTCTTAGTTATTAAAGATTTATCTAACATTGTAACAAGTGAAGTTGCAAAAACACCCGTACCTGTTAAAGCTGTAGCACCTACTGGAATTACTAAAACACCTGAAGATATAACAATTGTTAAAGCACCTAAACTTATTGTTAAGAATATGCCAATTCCTTGTGTTACATTCATAACATTAGACCATCTATTTCTTAATTTTTTATAATGCTCTAATCTTAATAATAATTGAGATTCCTTATCTTTCATATAGCGTACTCTATCTTTGTGTTTTTCTTTGTTCATTTCACTTGTTTTTAATTGTGATAACGAAGGATATATTTTTGCGGTTTCTTCCATTTTCGCCCCCGTTGAAGTTCCATCCATTTCTGAGGTTTCTTCAATTTTCGTCCCCGTTGAGGTTTTCATTTTTAAAGAAATATTTTGAATACAATCTTCTGGTATATTAAGACTACGTGATTTTTTTGGGCTACCTAAATTTTCATCTGCCTAAATTTTTGACCTTCGGCTACGTGATATTTTGAGACAACTTAAATTTTCGATTGCGTGATATTTTGAGACAACTTAAATTTTCGATATTGTTCGATGACGTGATATTTTGAGACAACTTAAATTTTCAATTACGTGATATTTTGAGATAACTTAAATTTTCGATTACGTGATATTTTTCGACTGCCTAAATTTTCGGCGACGTGAAATTTGGAGACTACCTAAATTTTTGAAATTTTGATTCTTTTGAAAATTTTTGAAAAAACCCGCAAAAGTGTGACATCCGGCGCAAGCGAAGCGAAGCGAAGCGTCGCGCCGGATGTCACACTATATACTACTACTGAGAAAACGTCGCAAACACGAAGTTTAAGAAATACCTCTTCTGTATGTGGTAATGGATATTTGTCAGTGACGATTGACTTGTTGAGATCCCGAAGATCTAGGCACAATCGTACATTTCCATCTGATTTCTGAACACAAACAATGTTGGATACCCATTGACTTTCATCGATCGGCTCAATTATGTCATCACGAACTAGTCTTTGCAATTCATCGGAAATTTTGCTTCTCAAAGACAAAGGAACTCTGCGTAATTTCTGAACTGTCGGTACAACGTCTGGCTTGAGCTTGATTTCATGAGAAAATCGGTTGGCGCATCCAATGGTATTAACCGAACCGGGAGACATCCACAATCTGTATAATTGAAGCGATTCAAAAACGCCTCGGTTTATAAGAGCTGGCCTACCACTATGACTATCAACATGAATTCTCTCGGTAGAAACACAGTTGTCATGACACATGGTAGCATGAAAATACCCGCAGAGGGAAAGTGCTCTTTTTGAATAATCTGTGTACACAGTATCATCCTTCATCAACTGAACATGTGAAAAATGCTTCTTGTACATGAAAAAAGGAATGACATTTCTGACACTGCCTGTATCAATTCCGAAAGACACGATACACGATTCCTGCATGCTACTATTATTCGACTTCTTAGTAATGCATTCAATATCAACATTTTTCAGTCTAGAATTACAAGACGAATTCATCAGAATAAAATTCACGCCATCTTGAAAATTTGACTTGTTGGGCGCATCACATCTACCTGGAGCAAAACAAACTGATGCAAAATGTCCTATGCGTCCACACTTCTTGCAGGTTTTCCCAATAGCTTTGCAGCCATTGTGACCCGCTTTGACACCTGCTAAATTACATCGAAAACAGTGAGTAGGAACAGGTTTAGGATCACTCCTATGAAAATGTGTCCTACCTCTAGGCTTTGATTGAACAGAATGAACAGCATGTAAGTCAGACTGCAAGGAGTCAGTTTGCTTGACACTTCCACGTAACTCACCCTGAACTGTCTCGATCTTGAGCGCCATTTCCAACGCAGATACCTTGGATTTCGGTTGTTCGATAATTAATTTCTCTTTCACTGCATCCTTTGAATCCAATATTAGCTTATCACAAATAGGATCATCTGTAAGAGGTCCGTAGTCACACTTCGCCGCAAGCGCAGATACTTCAGAGAAGAATTCCATGACAGTTTCATGTTCAAGCTGCACACGATTATTGAACTTTTGCCTTGCCAGCGTATAGGATACTGAAGATGGAAACAGTTTTCGCAGAAGATCAAATATTTCGTCAACCTTTGTAAATGTAGATGACGCTGCTGTGAGAATTTTGCGACATGCTGGCCCCACGATGTTCAATACGATGGCGATTTTCCTGTTCTCTGTAAATTTGTCACTTCCAATTGCCGTAAGGTAAAGCACAAGTTCATCAATGTAAAATTCAGTGCTGTCGTAGATCGGTGGAGAATTCGATGAAGTCAGAAATGCAGGCGGTAGCTTCATGCCCTGGGTCGCCATGTTATGTTTTGTAGGGCTTTAGAAGTGAAAACACGTAGAGCATTGAAATATGTCATTAACAGGAGCAATCACAACGTACAGCATGTCATTAAGCACAAGATGGTTGTTCTGGTTGTCTAGCCTTGATCTCGGCTCACGTATGTCCCGGAAGTCACGTACCACTTGCTTTGAACGTGAGTGGCCGGCAAGGATGATTGAATCAGCCAATAGTGTTCAAGCAAGCAGATAGCATCACTAACAGCGTTCACGTCACTATGTAACAGTGTTTATTCACCAATCCTGTTTTTACGAAATATGCTTCAATATCGAGGACCGAACTTTCCATCTCCTATCAACGATCCTCATGAATCACGCGATTAATTCTTTAATCAAATACATATTTTATTTTGTAACTTCAGGACAATTAGAATGGTTGGCTTAGAATTTGTTAATATACAAGTTACCTATTGATGCGGTTTATTCACCTGATTTACAACTACGATTTATTTGCTACCCACATGTCTGAATAGTGTTGACGCACCATATGCACTCCATTTAGATACTCATATATCCGCGGTGATAATCTTAACAAAGGATGGCAACATGTATATTATCTTCAATAAATAGAGCAAACTGCACCGTCAGCTCTTCGACGAGCTGATTCACACCCACACACCGTATGAGGAATCCGTGAACTGACTGATAGACGTAGCGCGCGGCGAAGAAATGCATTGCAATGTATAAATTCGAGAGGCTCGCCATCATGAAAACATGATAATCCCCTTTTAGAATAGATCAGAAATATAAGTTAGATAATTGCAGTAGTCGGGATTCATTAGGGTGAAGTCGTGCTTTATAAATAATCATGATAAGTGATTATCGTACATACATACCCGTCAGCATCGGAAAATGATGGCATTTCTACCTGAGCGCCTTATGCGGACTTCTAAATATAGTATCCAATACAGGATTCCCGTCACGGGAATTCCTATCGTTTCCTAAGAACAATTAGAGCCATATAGAGTACGTGCATTAGGTAGAGTGGTAACTCCGCATTTATCAAATCCCCAATGTGTACACACTTTCGATTTTATTAAATGAACTCAAGGGAGATACAGGTGGCATTGTCACCAACGGTGAGATATGCAAATGTTTGCAGTTCTGCAGAAATTACAACGGAATTGAGTGATAATGATTTTGTAACGCAGAAGGAATGATGGCATTTCATCGATTCTTATGACAACCTTGGAGATTCAATGTTTGTTGAATGAGAAATTCGATGGGTTCCTATTATTTTCATGCTCAACCTCAAAGTATTTTCGTAAGCGCGAACATATCACAGGCAAAAACTGCCACTGGCAGAGCAACATCACATAATCAAAGACAATTATTTCATTTAACTTTGAAAGATGTAAATGGTTCCACATCACTATTCAGATTCTAGAAATGAAACATTAGTGAATCATACATTCATGCCGGTAAATTGAATTAAAAACTTGAAATTAAGCCAAGAAAGCAAGAATTATATCGCGACTTTTTCATGAAGACTTCCATTATAATGCGGTTAGTGAAATTCCCTTGATGATGAGCTTGATTTCCGCTTTGTTAATATATTATCAAATATTCATTCCTTTTGATATCCAACTTGTTTCATACTACTTATTATAATGATGAAAATTTTCCGGAAAATTTTGATTCAAAATTTTCTGTGGAAAATTATGGAAAAAATTGGAAAATTTTCCACGGAAAATTATGGAAAATCTTGGAAAATTTTGAAAGTTTTGATTTTTTTCATAGGCCTTGTAATTTGAGCGCTTCCAATGCCGAGGCAGATGCGTACCAATAAATTGGGTCTAAAACTCTTGATTTCATCATTATTTCGATTAAAGCAATCGTAGCACTACGATTTCCGTCCGCGGATTTTTGAACATTCCTTTGACACCGCAGTGACTTGTACTAAATTGTTATCATTTTTAATTATCAAACAGACACCGTTTGGGATAACGTGAATCTTGCTTTACAATAGAGGTATAATTTCATGCAATGTGGAGGATCTGAAGCAAAAAATAATGTACTTTATTTTGGAGTTTGCTAATTGTTAGATTCAAAGTTAAGCTTTATTATGCAGCGTTGATCAGTGAAAGAAACTCTTCATGTGTTGATGAACAGGTGAAGTGTAAGCACACAGTCCACGCAGCATTCATGAGCGACCATTTTGGAAAACATAAAGACTGTAAACTCGTTCGATATTTGGAAACTAAAGATATCTGTGATGAGTAAAAGAATATCCATGATAGCCTCTAACTTCTGGCCTATTGTCCGACGTCTTCGCTGAGGATACACATCTTCCATTTCTAGTTCAGATGGTTCAGATAGTTCCAAATCGATTTCAGATCTGCCCAAATGAATTTCAGATATGATCCACATAAATATCCAGTTGAATTTAAGATCTTTTCAAAGTTGAGCTTCTGACAGATATCTGAAATTCAGCTAGAGAAATCTGAAATCCATCTAATGTCTGAAATTCATTTGGAAAGATCTGAAATAGACATGGAAAAGGTGCAGTTGAGTAGTAAGAAAACGGCGAACACCCGACCGGCGCCCCCCCTCCTGTCAGACGAGTTGGTCGTGGTCGGCCGCCGTGTTGCTTCGAGTCTGACTCCCCCCCCCTCTGGAACGTCAGAGGTTGCGGTCTGTCGTGGTGTGCCGGCCAGGCTGGGCCACTCCCAGCGTGTTTCTCGTCAAAAGTTGGGTGAACACCCGACCGGCGCCCTTGGTGGACTTGGGCGACCGCCAGGTTTTGACTTGAGGCTATAGTGTGTTAGGATTTTCGTGAAATCTGATGAATTTTTGGTTGAAAATGGGATGTTTCGAATGGAAGCAGTGCTAGGATGGGAAACGGAGGCCACATTCGGATTCAGCGTGAAATTCTGCATCTGTATGGTGAATTTGAAAGCAATCAGAGCAATCAGAGAGAAAAAATGTTCGCTGACGTCCCCCCCCCTCGGCACTGATCTTCCAACTTTGCTTCTAGTGGATGGATTTTGTCGTGCAATAGCTCGTTTGAAAGCTAAGAGTGAGACAAATTCACTGTAAGAAACGGCTTGTTCATATCTGTCTTCGTTCAGATGTGAGACGCCATTTAAGATTTTGGAAGATTGGCGAAAAAACGACAGAGTTAGAATTTTGGACGTTTTGGGCTGTAGCGCCAAAACGAAGCATCGGATGGGAAAACGGATTTCAGATTTGGAATCAGCGTCAAATTCTCTATCAACATGGTGAGTTTCAAGTCAATCGGAGAGAAAACCATTTTCTTCACAAAATTTTTTCGAAAAAACGAGTTATAATTTTTGCGATGGCTGTGGGCTGTAGAGCCAAAACGAAGCATCGGATGGGAAAAGAGATTCGAGAGAGGCCAGATTCGGATTCAGCGTCAAATTCTACATCGAAATGGTGTATTTCCAGCTCAATCGGAGCACTAGAACCGGAGATAGACGGATTTAAAGATTTGGATGATGGGTATTACGTCATCAGCTGATCGCCACACACTATATAAGCTGGGAACCGACAGAGACTTGTCATTAAGACGAGAGATTGTCAAAGGTAGGTCGTCTCTCTGAGCTCCGATGATAGCTTCGGACATTCCAAATTCCTTAGAAAATTTCATTGCTGATATCAGGTAAGGCGTCAGACTTAGAGGTTAGCCAGGAGATGGCCTTCGTCTCCAGGCCATAAAAGACTCCAAAACTTTAAAGGCTTGTAACTTTGCTTCTACAAGTCCGTTTGACTTGATTCAAAAAAGGTTCCGTCGCTATTGACCTGCCCTAAGTGATAAACTACTTATAAAATTTCATAAGTAGTGCTAAAAAGTTGAAAATTTTAAATTCACTAGTTTTGGAGGTTTTCTGGGGTTTTCGACCCTGCTGAATTCAATGAAAGCATTTTTAATGATGTCTGAGCCAGTCTTCTCATGGTATAAGCGGCTTTTCACTGAAAGCGAGCAAGACACGGAGAGTTTTGCTGTAATATTCCACTGACAGGGTGTTCCTTCGGGACGGCGGACGATGACGTAGTGATAAGTGTGGCAAGGGAGTGTGTCATATTTTAGACCGAAACCGCTGGGGCAACTCATGTTGGGCATTTGACACAGTTCTCAACGTAGAACTTTGAACGCCAATCGGTTGAGTCTTAGCTATCTTGTCATGGGTGGCCTCTAAACATCTCCATTGCAAAACGCTGGTGAATCAAGCTCTCTACGGCTTGCTATCAAGCTAATCAAAGCAATGACTTGGGATGTTTCCTCTTGTAAATAACTCCACCGATTTTTATGTCAAAATCGGGGCCCGGATACCAACACAGTGACATGACGCACGCTCTCTCCGCCCGAGGTTGGATTTGTGGGTCGAGACCTTGGAGCTGGGATAAGATCCCCTCTGAGTAATGCCTGTAACGGATTCAAGAGCTTAACACCCAAACGGTTGCTGGCTTGCTATCAGGCCTTCTTCGTCTACCTCAGTAACTCAGGGTTAGCAACGTCTATCGTTTGTCATTGTAACTTGGTAAAAAATGAGATGCTTACTGCAGGCATTGACGTCAAACCTTTTCGCGCTATAGGGGAATCCGTCTTTGTGTTGGGAGTTGGTAACGGAAAGCACGGCGACTGCCGATGCCCATACATGGTAAATTTCATAAACTAGGAATCAATCGTTTGCTATCAAACGAATACGAACAATCTTTAGAGTTTCATAATCTAGGAGTTTTATAAACTAGGAATCAATCGTTTGCTATCAAACGTTTACGGACTTATAATCATTGTTTTCCCCTTTTCACTTCAGAAAATGGTTAACTACAATAATGCCAAGACGGCTTTCAAGCTCTGCGTTTGTACAAAAATCTTTCGCAGTGATGCCTTTAAGAAACACTCTTGTGTGAATAAGCGAATGGTAGGGGGCATTCGATACTTTTGCAGCAGCCATAATACATCTCGCCTTGTCGAGACCTTACCGGAGTGGCATGCGAAGCATGGCAGTTGCAGTCAACCAGAGCTGTCTGAGGAGACGAAGCAAAGTCTCTTCAGCTCAGAGTTAAAATCTCTGGAGACTCAGTGCGCTGTCGAGTCTATCGCGTCAGCAGAGCCTCCCTCATCAAGTGTGCCAGCAAAGGCTCTCTCACCCACCCCGATTGAGTTTTCTCCGAAGTCGAGTAAATCCTCCTCTAGCGATGAGTCGGCTACTAGTAGCAGCGACAGTGAGGAAGAGGAGGAGGAGGAAAAAGGCTCGGCGAAGGCTCACCTAGTCGAGAGTGTCGACCTCGATAGCGAGGTAGAGGCGGTGAGGGAAGTCGACCTCGATAGCGAGGTGCAGCCGGCTAAGTCATCGAGCAGTGGTGGGATTGCGGCTCAATGTCGCAACTTCATTATGCGTCCACCACTGGTCGATGACTATGACAAGCTGAAGAATGAGTTGGCAGTGTGGAAGAGCGACTGTTTCTTCTATAAAGCGAGTTCCGAGAACCTCTCGCGAGTCACTCAGGAGCTCAAGAAGACTCAAGCTAGTCTTCTTGAGAAAGAAGGAGAGCTCGATCGCGACAGGTTCTCGCACCTCGCTAGTAAGGCCAGAGAAGAACAGTTCCTGATCGAGAGAGAGAGAGTCAGGAGAAGGAGTTGAGAAAGATAAGGGAGGAGGTAGAAGGGCTGCGAAAGCAGTTGGGGAAAATGGTGGTGACTAATCAGGAGCTGCACCAACAAGTGAAGAGTAGCAGTACTCGACGATCAAGTCGCCTCCACATTCCCCTAGATAAGAAAGGAGGTGGGTTGTAAAGTTGTAAAGGAATCGCATGGGTTGTAAAGTTCATAATCCAAGGCTAGGCTCCTCTACGGTTGGATTTAGGGTTTTATATTACATGCGTTAACCGTTCGTGTAGAATATGTAAAGCACATGTTCGCTTAAATGCAAATGTTGAAATAAGTTTGTAAGAAGTTTTTGACAGGTTGTTGTGAAACGTAGCGAACGTTGAAGAAATGTTTCTGCAGTCACACTCGTTAGCGTGCCAGCTTTACTAGATGTGTTCTATTCTCCAATGAGGATTGTTGTCTAATGAGAATCAAGCATTCCTTTATAAATAGAGAGCCTTCCACAGTGAGAATCATTCCATCGTTGAATCGTACAAGTGACGGACGCACATTCTCTCTCTCTCTCTCTACATCCCTGTTATATTATCCAACTAAAATGGTAAGTCGCTACTTTCCTCCCTCTCCTCCCTTGAACGTTAACTTAATACAATCTTTTTTATTTTCAGGCATCTACTCCATCTGCTGCACTAGTAGGACAAAATGGCGGTCAAACGTTACAAGGTTCTCTACGATCAGATCATCTACAACTGAGACCAGTGGAAGAAACAACAAAGGTACATAATCCTACACCGCTACAGCGTAAATTTAAACAAGTCTTGCGTCATGAGGATCACAGCGTAGTACTGCAAACGGGAATGCTCCCTTCCACTGATGTGAAGATATTGAGCAATCAGTATGGGGACTACATACTCATCCCCGTGAGTCGGTACATTCGCCACCAACTTGACATTATTGAAGAGTACGTGACATTAAATATGGACATTCCTACTCCTCTTGCTCAAGAGTGGAAGGCGAGAGATGAAAAGGATACTCCCTATAGAAAGATTTGGGATGGCAATCAAATTTGCCTACCATTATCACATTGGTGTAGTTATTATAAAAAGGATGGAGATCAATCAATACCCATCAGATGTGATGAGCTCGGAGAAGGTACTTGGGATATCATTTTCAAAAGTGAATGGGCTATATTATGGTCAGTACAAGGATAACAACATAGCCTCTCTCTCGATATACACTGAATCTATCCTATATATTCGAAAGCCACCCAGCGTAGATGACATTATTGACGAAATCCTTAACGGGGGTGGTACGAAGCGCAAGTTGGGCAAGAATGCTACCTCCAAACGCAAGTCAAGGAAAGAAAATTGCTAATCCTTTCCTAACTCTACCCTATGACAATTCGCTTATGTGCTTTGAGTGTCGTGGACGTGGTCTTATTAGATACATTTTACTTCTTCGTTGCCATCATATCATTTGTGTATTTTGTCGTGAAAAGCATCGATGTAATTCTTCACTTTGTGATATGTTATAGAACGTTTCCTTAGATGTGTAATTTCCGTTTTAGGCTTCTATCATCATTTTTATGGATTGTGAGGGTGAACCTGTACAAGAGCTCAGTGCTATTGCTATGAACAATTGGACATATCAGATTGTTAGTGTCTATCATCAACATGCCAACTGTGATCCCAATGTTGATCAATGGGCGAGAAAACACATTCATGGACTTAATCTGAAATATTTGCAAGACTATGGCTTTTCTTGTGAGACTGCTCTTCTTATCGACTTTAAACGATGGTTAGCTGCTTTCAATGTTATACGCATCTTTTGTAATAATCCTGATAAGGAGAGGAAAGTATTTCCCAATCTAGTCATTAATGATATTTTGCTCCCACCTTGGGATAGTAGAGTGAATCAACACTGTCATGAAGTCACGAAACGTTTTAAGGATTTGTGTGTTCCTATTTTGTCTGTTCGTTGTAGTAGCTACGTTCATAACCAATGCTTCTTTCCTCCTTACCTCAACACTGCCAAAGTTCTGTATGGTTATCATTGCTCGCTATATGACAGTTACCAGCTGTATCTATTTTATCTGTTTCAAACCATTGATTTGTAATGCATGCTTGTTACAGTTATTCAATAAATGTTATTATGCGAAGAGTTGTTGTTATCATGCAACGGATGGGTTAGATGAAGGGTTATCATATCTTTTTCAAATGACTGTGGAACATTGATTTCCATGATGAAGATTTAGACAGTTAGATTTGATGACGAATAAGATTTACTAGTTTGCAAGTTAGACTAAGCGTTCTATTATTTGTAAATGAAAGATATAGTTTCAACAGTTTACAGATTAAAAATAAGGTTTCAATAGTGTATGTGTTAGAAATAAAGTTTAAGCTGTTTGTATGTTAGAAATAAAATAAAGTTTCGAGAGTTTACAAGTTAAAAATAAAGTTTCAACAGTGTGTACGTTAGAAATAAAGTTACATCTGTTTGTAAAAATAAGATTGCGGGATTTAATAGTTTGCAAGTTAGACTAAGCGTTCTACTATTTGTAAATGAAAGATATAGTTTCAACAGTTTGTCGATTAAAAATAAAGTTTCAACAGTGTGTACGTTAAAAATAAAGTTTATCTGTTTGTAAGTTAAAAATAAAGTTTCAACAGTGTGTACGTTAGAAATAAAGTTTATCTGTTTGTAAAATGAGATTGTAGGATTTACTAGTTTGCAAGTTAGACTAAGCGTTCTACTATTTGTAAACGAAAGATATAGTTTCAACAGTTTACAGATTAAAAATAAAGTTTCAACAGTGTATACGTCAGAAATAAAGTTTTAGTCGTTTGCGCGTTAGAAATAAAATAAAGTTTCAACCGTTTACAAGTTCAAAATAAAGTTTCAACAGTGTGTATGTTACAAATAGAGTTTAATCGGTTTGTAAATTAAGATCATAAGATTTACTAGTTTGCAAGTTAGACTAAGCGTTCTACTATTTGTAAATGAAATATATAGTTTCAACAGTTTACAGATTAAAAATAAAGTTTCTATAGTGTGTACGTTCGAAAGAAAGTTTTATCTGTTTATATGTTAGAAATAAAATAAAGTTTCTACAGTGTGTACGATAGAAATAAAGTTTTATCTGTATGTATGTTCGAAATAAAGTTTTAGCTGCTTGTATGTTAGAAATAAAGGTATAACAGTTTATATGCTAGAAAGAGAGGTATAACTGTTTGTAAAATAGGATCATAAGATTTACTAGTTTGCAAGTTAGACTAAGCGTTCTACTATTTGTAAATTGAACGCGTTTGTCAAGTTTGATTCTATCAAGTTAGTACTATACACATTTGATTTACAAAACATGCTTTGAATATTCATACGATGAAGTTCTTACTTTCATTTTAAAACAACATTCCGATAAAATGTTCAACTTACATTCTCAACTTTGTATAATACTAAGATATTTGATAATACAACCTAAGAGATTTTCAACTTAGATTTTTATTTACTTCGTTCAGTCTTTGTCGAAACGTATAAGATACAACCATAGTGTCATAAGACTCATGTGTGCGTTCATCGTAAACACATCAAGAACAAACCGCAATGATGATACTTCAAATATGTACAAAACTGAAATTTCAACAACGGAGCAAAAGTTTGAGATGATACACTCCTGGCAAACTAACTCATGAAGTAGCTTTGCTGTGATAAATTTCTATCTGTAAACATGTGGTAATGTTAAAGTGAATCTAAAGCTTCTCAGCTTATTAATTGTTCATCATCGCATCAACGCTTTAACTTGTAAACAGTTATAATTTTATTTTTAATTTACAAATAGTAGAACGCTTAGTCTAACTTGCAAACTAGTAAATCTTATGATCCTATTTTACAAACAGTTATACCTCTCTTTCTAGCATATAAACTGTTATACCTTTATTTCTAACATACAAGCAGCTAAAACTTTATTTCGAACATACATACAGATAAAACTTTATTTCTATCGTACATACTGTAGAAACTTTATTTTATTTCTAACATATAAACAGATAAAACTTTATTTCTAACGTACACACTATAGAAACTTTATTTTTAATCTGTAAACTGTTGAAACTATATATTTCATTTACAAATAGTAGAACGCTTAGTCTAACTTGCAAACTAGTAAATCTTATGATCTTAATTTACAAACCGATTAAACTCTATTTGTAACATACACACTGTTGAAACTTTATTTTGAACTTGTAAACGGTTGAAACTTTATTTTATTTCTAACGCGCAAACGACTAAAACTTTATTTCTAACGTATACACTGTTGAAACTTTATTTTTAATCTGTAAACTGTTGAAACTATATCTTTCGTTTACAAATAGTAGAACGCTTAGTCTAACTTGCAAACTAGTAAATCCTACAATCTCATTTTACAAACAGATAAACTTTATTTCTAACGTACACACTGTTGAAACTTTATTTTGAACTTGTAAACGGTTGAAACTTTATTCTATTTCTAACACACAAACAGCTTAAACTTTATTTTTAACATACACACTATTGAAACTTTATTTTTTAATCTGTAAACTGTTGAAACTATATCTTTCATTTACAAATAGTACAACGCTTAGTCTAACTTACAAACTATTAAATCCCGCAATCTTATTTTTACAAACAGATATAACTTTATTTCTAACGTACACACTGTTGAAACTTTATTTTTAATCTGTAAACTGTTGAAACTATATCTTTCATTTACAAATAGTAGAACGCTTAGTCTAACTTGCAAACTAGTATATCTTATGATCTTAATTTACAAACCGATTAAACTCTATTTCTAAGATACACACTGTTGAAACTTTATTTTTAACATGCAAACAGCTAAAACTTTATTTCTAACGTACACACTGTTGAAACTTTATTTTTAATCGACAAACTGTTGAAACTTTATTCTATTTCTAACACACAAACAGCTTAAACTTTATTTTTAACATACACACTATTGAAACTTTATTTTTTAATCTGTAAACTGTTGAAACTATATCTTTCATTTACAAATAGTAGAACGCTTAGTCTAACTTACAAACTATTAAATACCGCAATCTTATTTTTACAAACAGATGTAAGTAACTTTATTTCTAACGTACACACTGTTGAAACTTTATTTTTAACTTGTAAACTCTCGAAACTTTATTTTATTTCTAACATACAAACAGCTTAAACTTTATTTCTAACACATACACTATTGAAACTTTATTTTTAATCTGTAAACTGTTGAAACTATATCTTTCATTTACAAATAATAGAACGCTTAGTCTAACTTGCAAACTAGTAAATCTTATTCGTCATCAAATCTAACTGTCTAAATCTTCATCATGGAAATCAATGTTCCACAGTCATTTGAAAAAGATATGATAACCCTTCATCTAACCCATCCGTTGCATGATAACAACAACTCTTCGCATAATAACATTTATTGAATAACTGTAACAAGCATGCATTACAAATCAATGGTTTGAAACAGATAAAATAGATACAGCTGGTAACTGTCATATAGCGAGCAATGATAACCATACAGGACTTTGGCAGTGTTGAGGTAAGGAGGAAAGAAGCATTGGTTATGAACGTAGCTACTACAACGAACAGACAAAATAGGAACACACAAATCCTTAAAACGTTTCGTGACTTCATGATAGTGTTGATTCACTCTACTATCCCAAGGTGGGAGCAAAATATCATTAATGACTAGATTGGGAAATACTTTCCTCTCCTTATCAGGATTATTACAAAAGATGCGTATAACATTGAAAGCAGCTAACCATCGTTTAAAGTCAATAAGAATAGCAGTCTCACAAGAAAAGCCATAGTCTTGCAAATATTTCAGATTAAGTCCATGAATGTGTTTTCTCGCCCATTGATCAACATTGGGATCACAGTTGGCATGTTGATGATAGACACTAACCATCTGATATGTCCAATTGTTCATAGCAATAGCACTGAGCTCTTGTACAGGTTCACCCTCACAATCCATAAAAATGATGATAGAAGCCTAAAACGGAAATTACACATCTAAGGAAACGTTCTATAACATATCACAAAATGAAGAATTACATCGATGCTTTTCACGACAAAATACACAAATGATATGATGGCAACGAAGAAGTAAAATGTATCTAATAAGACCACGTCCACGACACTCAAAGCACATAAGCGAATTGTCATAGGGTAGAGTTAGGAAAGGATTAGCAATTCTCTTTCCTTGACTTGCGTTTGGAGGTAGCATTCTTGCCCAACTTGCGCTTCGTACCACCCCCGTTAAGGATTTCGTCAATAATGTCATCTACGCTGGGTGGCTTTCGAATATATAGGATGGATTCAGTGTATATCGAGAGAGAGGCTATGTTGTTATCCTTGTACTGACCATAATATAGCCCATTCACTTTGAAAATGATATCCCAAGTACCTTCTCCGAGCTCATCACATCTGATGGGTATTGATTGATCTCCATCCTTTTTATAATAACTACACCAATGTGATAATGGTAGGCAAATTTGATTGCCATCCCAAATCTTTCTATAGGGAGTATCCTTTTCATCTCTCGCCTTCCACTCTTGAGCAAGAGGAGTAGGAATGTCCATATTTAATGTCACGTACTCTTCAATAATGTCAAGTTGGTGGCGAATGTACCGACTCACGGGGATGAGTATGTAGTCCCCATACTGATTGCTCAATATCTTCACATCAGTGGAAGGGAGCATTCCCGTTTGCAGTACTACGCTGTGATCCTCATGACGCAAGACTTGTTTAAATTTACGCTGTAGCGGTGTAGGATTATGTACCTTTGTTGTTTCTTCCACTGGTCTCAGTTGTAGATGATCTGATCGTAGAGAACCTTGTAACGTTTGACCGCCATTTTGTCCTACTAGTGCAGCAGATGGAGTAGATGCCTGAAAATGAAAAAGATTGTATTAAGTTAACGTTCAAGGGAGGAGAGGGAGGAAAGTAGCGACTTACCATTTTAGTTGGATAATATAACAGGGATGTAGAGAGAGAGAGAGAGAGAGAATGTGCGTCCGTCACTTGTACGATTCAACGATGGAATGATTCTCACTGTGGAAGGCTCTCTATTTATAAAGGAATGCTTGATTCTCATTAGACAACAATCCTCATTGGAGAATAGAACACATCTAGTAAAGCTGGCACGCTAACGAGTGTGACTGCAGAAACATTTCTTCAACGTTCGCTACGTTTCACAACAACCTGTCAAAGACTTCTTACAAACTTATTTCAACATTTGCATTTAAGCGAACATGTGCTTTACATATTCTACACGAACGGTTAACGCATGTAATATAAAACCCTAAATCCAACCGTAGAGGAGCCTAGCCTTGGATTATGAGCTTTACAACCCATGCGATTCAATGTCATGGAACTAGCTCTCACACACTCAACGTGTGTGACAACATCTGGTTTTATAAAACATTCAACGCTGACTATAAGACCTTGTGTGAAACAATCTACACAGCGCAGTAAAACTTTCTAGCACTGTGGTGAACACTGTTTTCATATAACATTCTAAACTCGCAGTCTTACTGCAGTAGAAAACTGCTTTTACTAAACCTGATGAAGCTAATCTAACAGTCATGAAGTTTGAATTTGTAAACATTTGGCAACTGTCTCCAATAAAACTTTCTAACACTGCAAAAGTAAGTTATAAGACAATCTACACTGTGCAGTAAAACCTTCTAAAACTTTCTAGTGCTGTGATGAGTTCGGTCAGTCATACAACGTCAATGATCAAACTTTATTTTCACAAACGTGCGTCGCGGTAAATTATTTAACTACACTAACGCTTACATTTCATGACATGTGTGTTTCATAAAACGTCATGATCAAACTTTTCGAACTATACATCAACCTGTGTTGCAGTAAAACTTTTACAAACCATGATACACTTTCTAACGACACTCACGAATACAACTTCGATGATCAGACTTTACTTTCTCAAACGTGCGTCGCGGTAAATTATTTGACTACACTAACTTTGCTTTTACAAACCATGATACAGTTTCTGACTAGACTTACGAATACAACGTTGATGATCAAACTTTTCTAACTATACATCAACCTGTGCTGCAGTAAAACCCTTGTACGACACTGACAAGAGCTTGTTCACTAGCAAAGAGAGAAGTCTGTGATGTGTTGCGTGTGGCGCATGAATGTCCTCCCTTCATTCCATTCATTATTTTTCTTCCCCTCTGCATTCCATATCCGTAGATATGTGGCGGGCTTGGGACCGCTTTAGCTGCATTAGAAGGTTGGCCCTTAAGAGGGCCCATGGGTCGTTCTCGGGATGATTGGAGGAATATGGGACTCAAGCTTGCCGCTTCGTCTCCAGCTCGTTGACGGAAGCAGGTGGGCGCTTCTCATTGATATCTGTAAAGAAAGAAGTTGTTAGTTATCATCTTGAACTCTAAGTTACTTGTTTTAACTTACAGATCTTCTCCGGACGTGGTTCGAACAGGAATCCTGTGATTGCCTCCTTATGGTCGAATGTGAAATGAAGGCATTCGATACCTTTTTTAGCCCTGCTATAACACATTTCGTCTCTGCCAGGTTCACAGAGGAGAGGTCTTGCGGGCACACCTCCTTTCTTATCTAGGGGAATGTGGAGGCGACTTGATCGTCGAGTACTGCTACTCTTCATTTGTTGGTGCAGCTCCTGATTAGTCACCACCATTTTCCCCAACTGCTTTCGCAGCCCTTCTACCTCCTCCTTCATCTTTCTCAACTCCTTCTCCTGACTCTCTCTCTCTCGATCAGGAGCTGTTCTTCTCTGGCCTTACTAGCGAGGTGCGAGAACCTGTCGCGATCGAGCTCTCCTTCTTTCTCAAGAAGACTAGCTTGAGTCTTCTTGAGCTCCTGAGTGATTCGCGAGAGGTTCTCGGAACTCGCTTTATAGAAGAAACAGTCGCTCTTCCACACTGCCAACTCATTCTTCAGCTTGTCATAGTCATCGACCAGTGGTGGACGCATAATGAAGTTGCGACATTGAGCCGCAATCCCACCACTGCTCGATGACTTAGCCGGCTGCACCTCGCTATCGAGGTCGACTTCCCTCACCACATCTACCTCGCTATCGAGGTCGACCCTCTCGACTAGGTGAGCCTTCGCCGAGCCTTTTTCCTCCTCCTCCTCTTCCTCACTGTCGCTGCTACTAGTAGCCGACTCATCGCTAGAGGAGGATTTACTCGACTTCGGAGAAGACTCAATCGGGGTGGGTGAGAGAGCCTTTGCTGGCACACTTGATGAGGGAGGCTCTGCTGACGCGATCTACTCGACAGCGCACTGAGTCTCCAGAGATTTTAACTCTGAGCTGAAGAGACTTTGCTTCGTCTCCTCAGACAGCTCTGGTTGACTGCAACTGCCATGCTTCGCATGCCACTCCGGTAAGGTCTCGACAAGGCGAGATGTATTATGGCTGCTGCAAAAGTATCGAATGCCCCCTACCATTCGCTTATTCACACAAGAGTGTTTCTTAAAGGCATCACTGCGAAAGATTTTTGTGCAAACGCAGAGCTTGAAAGCCGTCTTGGCATTATTGTAGTTAACTATTTTCTGAAGTGAAAAGGGGAAAACAATGATTATAAGTCCGTAAACGTTTGATAGCAAACGATTGATTCCTAGTTTATAAAACTCCTAGATTATGAAACTCTAAAGATTGTTCGTATTCGTTTGATAGCAAACGATTGATTCCTAGTTTATGAAATTTACCATGTATGGGCATCGGCAGTCGCCGTGCTTTCCGTTACCAACTCCCAACACAAAGACGGATTCCCCTATAGCGCGAAAAGGTTTGACGTCAATGCCTGCAGTAAGCATCTCATTTTTTACCAAGTTACAATGACAAACGATAGACGTTGCTAACCCTGAGTTACTGAGGTAGACGAAGAAGGCCTGATAGCAAGCCAGCAACCGTTTGGGTGTTAAGCTCTTGAATCCGTTACAGGCATTACTCAGAGGGGATCTTATCCCAGCTCCAAGGTCTCGACCCACAAATCCAACCTCGGGCGGAGAGAGCGTGCGTCATGTCATTGTGTTGGTATCCGGGCCCCGATTTTGACATAAAAATCGGTGGAGTTATTTACAAGAGGAAACATCCCAAGTCATTGCTTTGATTAGCTTGATAGCAAGCCGTAGAGAGCTTGATTCACCAGCGTTTTGCAATGGAGATGTTTAGAGGCCACCCATGACAAGATAGCTAAGACTCAACCGATTGGCGTTCAAAGTTCTACATTGAGAACTGTGTCAAATGCCCAACATGAGTTGCCCCAGCGGTTTCGGTCTAAAATATGACACACTCCCTTGCCACACTTATCACTACGTCATCGTCCGCCGTCCCGAAGGAACACCCTGTCAGTGGAATATTACAGCAAAACTCTCCGTGTCTTGCTCGCTTTCAGTGAAAAGCCGCTTATACCATGAGAAGGCTGGCTCAGACATCATTAAAATGCTTTCATTGAATTCAGCAGGGTCGAAAACCCCAGAGAACCTCCAAAACTAGTGAATTTAAAATTTTCAACTTTTTAGCACTACTTATGAAATTTTATAAGTAGTTTATCACTTAGGGCAGGTCAATAGCGACGGAACCTTTTTTGAATCAAGTCAAACGGACTTGTAGAAGCAAAGTTACAAGCCTTTAAAGTTTTGGAGTCTTTTATGGCCTGGAGACGAAGGCCATCTCCTGGCTAACCTCTAAGTCTGACGCCTTAGCTGATATCAGCAATGAATTTCTAAGTCGGTTTCTTACAGAAACCCGGAATTTGGAATGTCCGAAGCTATCATCGGAGCTCAGAGAGACGACCTACCTTTGACAATCTCTCGTCTTAATGACAAGTTTCTGTCGGTTCCCAGCTTATATACAGTAGTGTGTGGCGATCAGCTGATGACGTAATACCCATCATCCAAATCTTTAAATCCGTCTATCTCCGGTTCTAGTGCTCCGATTGAGCTGGAAATACACCATTTCGATGTAGAATTTGACGCTGATTCCAAATCTGAAATCCGTTTTCCCATCCGATGCTTCGTTTTGGCGCTACAGCCCAAAACGTCCAAAATTCTAACTCTGTCGTTTTTTCGCCAATCTCCCAAAATCTTAAATGGCGTCTCACATCTGAACGAAGACAGATATGAACAAGCCGTTTCTTTCAGTGAATTTGTCTCACTCTTAGCTTTCAAACGAGCTATTGCACGACTTTCTACGATCTCTAGAACCAAAGTTGGAAAATCGGTGCCGAGGGGGGTGGCGTCAGCGAAAATTTTTTCTCTCCGATTGCTTTCAAATTCACCATACAGATGCAGAATTTCACGCTGAATCCGAATCTGGCCTCCGTTTCCCATCCGAGCACTGCTTCCACTCGAAACATCCCATTTTCAACCAAAAATTCATCAGATTTCACGAAAATTCTAACACACTATAGCTTCAAGTCAAAACCTGGCGGTCGCCCAAGTCCACCAAGGGCGCCGGTCGGGTGTTCACCCAACTTTTGACGAGAAACACGATGGGAGTGGCCCAACCTGGCTGGCACACCACGCCAACCTGGCCGGCACACCACGCCAGCCTGGCCGGCACACCACGACAGACCGCAACCTCTGACGTTCCAGAGGGGGGGAGTCAGACTCGAAGCAACACGGCGGCCGACCACGACCAACTCGTCTGACAGGAGGGGGGCGCGCCGGTCGGGTGTTCGCCGTTTTCTTACTACTCAGTTGGTACCAAAAGTTAACATACAGGGATGGTAGAGAAGTTTTCGGACTTTGAATATTACATATTCTTTTCAAACGACTATAATAATTGTCTCCAAAACAAAGGAAAAAACGTCAATCACCGAAAAATAAATTTCAAAATTTTCCAGAAAATTTTGTAAAAATTGGAAAATTTTCCATTTGCATAACTACTTATTTAGGAGAGTCATATCTCGGTAGTAGGCCTATATTAATTGGCAAATTTTGACTTTTTTTCAAAAGTGCTCAAATAATTTTTTGGACCATGGGAACGTAATCTCCGAAAAAAACTGAATCTTTTCATATAAAATTTTTCACTGTATACAGATATACAAAAGTATGCAAAAGTCTACTTTTGAGTCGACACCATAGAGTAGAGACATGTAGGTAGAGTGTCGACTCAAAAAAGTTTATGTATAAATTATTTGAGCACTTTTAAAAAAGTCAAAATTTGACAATTTTTATACTACCGAGATGACTCTTTTTATAGGTAGTATGAAGCAAGTTGGATATCAAAAGGAATGAATACTTGCTAGTAATCATCCCAGCTAAGCGGAAATCAAGCTGATTATCAAAGGAATTTCATTCTCCGCATTATAATGGAAGCCTTCATGAAAATGTCGCGATATTATCCGTGATTTCTTGTCTGAAATGTTAAGTTTTAATTCAATTTTCACCGGCATGATTTTATGATTCACTAAATTCATGCTTCATTTCTTGAATCTGAATAGTGATGTGGAACCATTTGCATCTTTCAAAGTTATGTCTTGTCTTTGAATCAGTGATTTTGCTATGCCAGTGGCAGCTGCTACCTGATCACGCTTAAGAAGATTCTCTTGAGGTTCAGCAGGAAGGCAATAGCGCAGCTGCGATGACCTAGGTCTATCTGTAAAGTAATATCATTTCCTTCTGCTTTTTGCTATCATGATCAGTCAGTTCCGTTGTAGTATCTTCAAAACTGCACAGTTGCGCATATATATCTCACATTTGGAAGCAATTCCGACTGTGTCTCCTTTGAGTTCATTTAATAAAATCGAAAGTGTATACAAATTGGGGATTTAATAAATGCGGAGTTACCACTCTACCTAATATACCTACTCTATGGTCGACACTCTACCTATATATCCATACTCTATGGTTCACATCACTTTTAAGATTCTAGAAATGAAATATAAAATCAGAAGTGAATCATAAAATCATAAAATCATGCCGGTGAAAATTGATTTAAAAAACTTGAAATTTCAGCCAAGGAAGTACAATAATATCGCGACCTTTTCATGAACACTTTCATTGTGATACATTTCATGAATATCCCTTGATAATCAGCTTGATTTCCGCTTAGTTTGGATGCATAGAGTAAATATATTAGGTAGAGTGGTAACTCCGCATTTATTAAATCCCCAATGTGTATACACTTTTGATTTTATTAAATGAACTCAAGGGAGATACAGTCGGAATTGTTTCCAAATGTGAGATATGCATATTTATGCAGCTTTGAAGAAATTTCAACGGAATCGACTGATCATGATAGCATGAAGCAGAAGGAAATGATGCTATTTTACAGATCGTCCGTGTCATGACAGCCTTGGAGAAGTAATGTTTGCTAAATTGGAAGCTCGATGAACTGCTATTGCTTTCATGCTCAACCTCAAGAGAATCTTCTTAAGCGTGATCATCTATAGACCAACCTGCCACTGGTACAGCAAAATAACAGAGTCAAAGACAATTATTTCAATTGACTTTGAAAGATGTAAATGGTTCCACATCACTGTTCAGATTCAAGAAATGAAACATGAATTTAGTGAATCATGAAATCATGCCGGTGAAAATTGAATTCGAAACCCTGTGGGAACGAATCTTGCGAAAGACTGGCGGATGTCAGCTGCAGAATATCATGCTACAGTTCAGTCATATTTGCGGCATATTCGCTGGCGAAGTTCGCCGGCGACGATTTGCGAATTCGCGCTCTATATGCCACTTTTTACTTTTGACTTTCTCTCTTATTTTCTTTTAATAATCCGCCTCTACAGCCGAGGATCTATTTCCTTCCTCACCTCACCATTTGCCTATATATATATATATATATATATATATATATATATATATATATATAGATTGATAGATATATATATATGACTAATCTATCTGAGAAATAAGCGCAGACTCAAATTCTTTGATAGTGATTGGACTATAGAGAATCCGCTTATATAAATTTTCATAACATCTCTTGATTTTCAATAATTTACAACAATAACAAGTATTAGAATAATATGATAGTATTTACCGCGACATTTATGGAAGATAAATAGGCATACTTCTTTAGTTTAAGCTTTCGTGAATTAAAAAAGATCCCTATTTAACAGATAAGACTGATGATACAATTTATTTTCATGTGGGTAATATACGAGCATTACTACTTGCCACTAGTTGCTACAATATTCACTATCTCGCCGTAGTTATGCAAATGGAAAATTTTCCAGAAAATTTTCCATTGGAAAATTTTGAAATTTATTTTTTGGTCATTGACGTTTTTTCCTTTGTTTTGGAGACCTATTATAGTCGTCTGAAAAAAGACTGTAATATTCAAAGACCGAAAACTTCTCTATCATCCCTGTATGTTAACTTTTGGTACCAACTGCACCTTTTCCATGTCTATTTCAGATCTTTCCAAATGAATTTCAGACATTAGATGGATTTCAGATTTCTCTAGCTGAATTTCAGATATCTGTCAGAAGCTCAACTTTGAAAAGATCTTAAATTCAACTGGATATTTATGTGGATCATATCTGAAATTCATTTGGGCAGATCTGAAATCGATTTGGAACTATCTGAACCATCTGAACTAGAAATGGAAGATGTGTATCCTCAGCGAAGACGTCGGACAATAGGCCAGAAGTTAGAGGCTATCATGGATATTCTTTTACTCATCACAGATATCTTTAGTTTCCAAATATCGAACGAGTTTACAGTCTTTATGTTTTCCAAAATGGTCGCTCATGAATGCTGCGTGGACTGTGTGCTTACACTTCACCTGTTCATCAACACATGAAGAGTTTCTTTCACTGATCAACGCTGCATAATAAAGCTTAACTTTGAATCTAACAATTAGCAAACTCCAAAATAAAGTACATTATTTTTTGCTTCAGATCCTCCACATTGCATGAAATTATACCTCTATTGTAAAGCAAGATTCACGTTATCCCAAACGGTGTCTGTTTGATAATTAAAAATGATAACAATTTAGTACAAGTCACTGCGGTGTCAAAGGAATGTTCAAAAATCCGCGGACGGAAATCGTAGTGCTACGATTGCTTTAATCGAAATAATGATGAAATCAAGAGTTTTAGACCCAATTTATTGGTACGCATCTGCCTCGGCATTGGAAGCGCTCAAATTACAAGGCCTATGAAAAAAATCAAAACTTTCAAAATTTTCCAAGATTTTCCATAATTTTCCAAGGAAAATTTTGATTCATCATTTTCATCACTATCTCGTCGGTTGGGGAAAAGTCAGCTCAAATTAGCTTAACAAACATCGATCAATTTGTTATAGCAACTCACTCGCCATACCGCTTTTGGATTTTAGACGCACTTCTAAAAATGATAAAGGCGACTTTCACATGTAGCGATGATTTCGTAACAAAATTGAATAAACATAGATTTAGCCACAAAATCGCTAACTCACCAGATAATCTCTTGAAATTAGCGAGCGACGTTCCCACAGGTAGTGATGCAAATGGAAAATTTTCCGGAAAATCTGGAAAATTTTGAAATTTATTTTTCGGTGATTGTTGTTTTTTCCTTTGCTTTGGACACTTATTATAGTCGTTTGAAAGGACTATGTAATATTCAAAGACCGAAAACTTCTCTATCATCCCTGTATGTTAACTTTTGGTACCAACTGCACCTTTACATATGTCCATTTCAGATCTTTCCAAATGAATTTCAGACAAAAGATGGATTTCAGATTTCTCTAGCTGAATTTCAGATATCTGTCACAGGCTCAACTTTGAAAAGATTTTAATTGAACTGGAGATCTCCAACTCATCTAGATCATATCTGAAATTCATTTGGGCAGATCTGAAATTGATTTGGAACTATCTGAACCATCTGAACTAGAAATGGAGGATGTGTATCCTCAACGAAGATATCGGACAATGCGCCTGAAGTTTGAATCTATCATTACTCATCACAGATATCTTTAGTTTCCAAATATCGAACGAATTTACAGTCTTTATATCTTCCTATTTGGTCGCTCATGAATACTGCTTTGAAGCTAACAATTAGCAAACTCCAAAATAAAGTACATTATTTTTGCTCCAGATCCTCCACATTGCATGAAATTATACCCCTATTGTAAAGCAAGATTGACCTTATCCCAAACGGTGTCTGTGTGATAACTAAAAATGCTAATAATTTATAGTGCGACACTGAGGTTTCAACGGAATGTTCAAAAATCCGCGGACGGAAATCGTATTGCTACGATCGCTTTAATCCAAATAATAATGATGAAATCAAGAGTTTTAGACCCAATTTATTGGTACAAAGATGCCTCGGCAGTTGAAGCGCTCAATTTATAGGGCCTATAAAAATCAAAACTTTCAAAATTTTCCAAGATTTTCCATAATTTTCCAATATTTTCCAAAATTTTCCAATTTTTTCCATAATTTTCCACGGAAAATTTTGATTCATCATTTTCATCACTACCCACAGGGAACTTGAAATTTCAGCCAAGAGATCACGAATAATAACGTGAATTTTTCATGAGGACTTCACACGGATCATGGAATTCCTTTGATAATCAGCTTGATTTCCGTCTAGTTTGGATGCTTATGAGGAAAAAGTAATTCCTTTTGATATCCAACTTGTTTCATACTACTTATTATGGAGAGTCATCTCGGTAGTATTGTAAGGTAGGGGTCTTTAAGTGAACTAATTTTATTGACTTTTACTGCACTACTTTTTAATTGCCTGTACTTTCCCAAGTGGACGGATCTTGATAAAACTTAAAAAATCAGGATGATTCTGTAAAAAACTTGGTAGATCAGCAAAAAAACTTGTCAGTGAAATTAACAGAATAAACCATACTGATTCTTATCAAGATTTTCAGTGTAAAAATTCCATTGAATAGCTTACTGATTCTTGGCATGAATCCATATGGCTTTGTATGGAAAATATTACAGCATGTAATTTACTGATTCTTGGCATGAATCCATATGGCTTTCTATGGAAAATATTACAGCCTGCAATTTACTGATTCTTGGCATGAATCCATATGGCTTTCTATGGAAAATATTACAGCATGTAATTTACTGATTCTTGGCATGAATCCATAGAGTTTCTATGGAAAATATAACAGCATGTAATTTACTGATTCTTGACATGAATTCATAGGATTTTCTATGGAAAATATTACAGCATGTAATTTACTGATTCTTGACAGGAATTCATAGGATTTTCTATGGAAAATATTACAGCATGTAATTTACTGATTCTTGACATGAATTCATAGGATTTTCTATGGAAAATATTACAGCATGCAATCTATACTGATTCTTGACATGAATCTGTAAGCTATTCTGAAGATTAATTTTTCAACAGAAAAATGACAGCATAGCCTATACATTATGGCAATGGCCCGGATGATCCCGAACAATAACTGATTCAATGCTATTCATCCAGAACCAGATCAACATTATTGTTGGGAATACATTTCAAGATGCAAAATTCCCATGAATTCAGAAACTAGAAATTGAAATTCATGGTAAGCATGTCTGTATCATCGCTTCAAAATATGTTTCATTGTTGAATTATTTCTGATATCAAATTTAAAAATACTGTTAACGTGGCAATTAAGCAATGAGATCTTCAGGGTGAATGAGATTCAACGTATTGTTCGTCGGGATCATCTGGGGGCTAATAGCCATCCACATATGGATATGATATTTGGCAAAAATTCGGAAGATCCCGTTGAAAGATGATAGAGAATCTAGATATAAATCGAGGGGACGTGAAAGATTTAAGTAGATTTCGCAAACGTCCCGTTAAATCCTGTTTACTTCTCTATTAATTTTGTGATATACATACATTACTAATGCGTTGTACTTGTAGTGGACAACGAAAAGTACCTGTAGGCCTAATTGACATTGCACACTGTTCTCAGAATAACGGTAATTATATTCCATATATTCTAATCAAAGACATACAAGACGTTAAAAAACGACACTATGCGTCCATTCTTGAAATTGAATAGAATCAGAAAGAAAGAAGCTTTCTTTCGTCAATGAATTGATATTCTGTCTCATTAAATACTTTATGTATAATTGTTCACTTGAAATATCACAGAGAATAACGAACTTACGAAAAATGGTATTCCTGTAATGATGCTCGAAGTCTCTGCTAATTATAGCTATTGTTTCCGGATGATATAGCAGAAATTGACAGAGACTAGTACCAACTCAACGGAAAACCATTGTCACATTCTTTTGTTTATGCAATTACTCTGACAACGACATATTTAAAAAGGGCAAATCTTAAACAAATCAAAAATAGGAATTAAGCAGAAATCGTAATAATTACATGATATTTTTACTCTACGTATGTTTGTACATTGCAGTCATTATATTGTTCATATAATAATTTTTTTGATTTTCATACCGAATCCTGCATCAATTTCTACATCAACTGGCCAGTAACGCATTTAATGTATCTGACCAAGCATATTACTATGTGCTGACGCGAAAAAGAGAAATATCGCAATCGACGAAGCCCCAGGATCACGCAGTCATTTAAATCCTGTGGTCGAAGGAATATCACACATAGTTTTGAGTGTCACACATGCTGACATTGACGTCTCAAGAATACAAACCTAAACGAAGCTCTGTTATGGCGTTACTTTACTCCACTACAAAGTGTACTTTACGGACAACTCATGGAAAATATGCTCGACTTCGTACTTTTGGTGTTATATACGGCTGAAAACTTATCCTGTACATGATCCTGTACAGTGCTGTTGCATGGCAATGTTGAATGCATAGAAGCAGAATATGTTAAGATTGAAGTTAATGTTGCCTTGGAAGATAGCTTGCATTCACGAAAAGTAAAGAAATATAGTAATCGGCTGATAGCCCTTCTAGCCTATTACAGTATATCTGATTTCTATGCTAAGGCCTTTCCTAATATTCAATATATTAAATATATTATCGTTGTTTAAACCATTTCATTCATGGATAATTTCAAAATTACTAGATTCATTATCGGATTGTTGTGAGGACAGCGGGCTGTCGATCGTAAACGCTTCGACATCAGCTCGCCGTGAGGACCGATCTTTTGAAGCCTAACAATAGCCATTTAACGTAATCGATTGCGAAGAAAATCTAGATACGAGTACATATAACATTGTATTACATGACGGAATGGTGACCAGTTAACCTATGACGCGCGTGCGCATTAGGGTCACAACAGGTGAATATCATGTGGCACTGTTCTCTCGCTAGTCAATGCTGACACATTTGTTATTGATAGCAATAGCATTACATCTACTCGCGTGGAATGAATCTCTTACCATTATCAAAGACTGAAATGGAATTCTACACAATCCACGAATGTTTGAATGGTCACCCGATAGTGTCACAGAATGACCGCCATATACCTTTAAGATATCGCCTCTAACTCAAAAAGTCAGTGTGTACTTTTCTAATTTAATTCGGTTTACAGGAAGAGCACTCCCTAAATTAGTCGTTACTCAATTTTTTGGCAATCGATTCAGTTAATCGCGGCTTTTAGATAGACTTACATATCTGAGGTGTTTGAATTATCGTGCTTTATATTTGAAAATGTGCTTTGATTGAATATTTACCAGTAGGTTTCTAACAGTAGACACATCTTTAGAAGACTTATCGTTTATCATATTGGCTAATTGCTTAGTTGCATTGCCGTAGGTTGAAATGCTTTGCCTTCGATGCCGTTGTTCGATTCCTTTGATGTCGCTACTGACGAGTGTTGTGACGATGGGCATGACACTGATAGCGTTCATGATGTCATGGTTTTCATAATGCAGTCCTAGGTAAAAGCGGTTTTGTGGTTCCATGTGAGAGTTAGAGGCGGAAAACAGAATTCAAACTGCTTAAGATCGCTTTGTTTGACGTGATGCAACGTTAGTATGGTCGTGTAGGCCTATTCATCTAATCAATCAGATGATCAATATGCAGATATCATGGTTACCGGTATGTTACAAAATATAAAATATTAGTTGATGTCTTCAAATCTTGAGAAAGTAAGAAACTATACAGGTAAGTTTACTATCAAATATGAGCGGATAGAGATGTAATTGAGCTGGTTGAGTTCTTGTTGATGTCTAGTTTACAAACGATAATTGGACAGATATACAAAGTTAAGCTGAATACTGCCATGTCACCCCATCGATGGGGCGACATGGCAGTTTTTGAACTTTTTTTAAAATCAAAATCAGAAGGTCAAGAACTCTTATCACATTATTTTGACCTGTACAAAAAGTTGAGAAATACGCTATGTACCGTACTTTTCCGGCCTATAAGGCGCAACCGCGCATAAGGCGCACAAGCCGATTTTTAGATAATTTCGTATTTTGTCAACAGATAAGGCGCATTTCGCGGTTAAGGCGCACATGTATACCTACTTTTAGATGATATCTTGTACAGTAGGAAACAATAATTGAAGCTAATTTCACCGATTGAAGCACTACCGGTAGCTTAGAATAGGCAAAAGCTATGTTATAATAGGTCTCTTGAAAAACCACGAAGGTTCATGATTGTCATTATAGCCAAAGAATATTCCAATACATAAGGCTCAGCTAAACCAACAGAAGCTACATGTCAGAATCTTGTGTATGAAATGTTTGGTTCACCTGCACGCAGGAAGTTTCACTATTCACTTCAATATTCACCTCGGTATCTGAATCAAGACTCGTTTCAGTGTTACAATCAATGTTCGTCTCAAGTGTGATACTCACTATCACTACCCAGTAAACATGTGACGTCAGCAGGATGTCATGACGACGTCATTCCAGGATGGCCCACGTACGTCTTATTTGACAGTAAAAAAGACGTCACAGCGGAAGCATCGCAGGACGTCAGTATGACATCCCGCCGGGACATCCCACGTACGTCACAGCGGAACTCTCACAGGACGTCAGTCTGACATCCCGCCGGGACATCCAACGTACGTCTTCAAAGTGCTCCTACGAGACGTCCTAATGAGTCACTTGACATCGTGACAGACATCCCATTACCATACTTAAAACTAGTTTCAATCATTTACCCAATTATGAAGATAACGAAAACATTGGAATCATCTGTGGATAATTATATTTTCGCAAATTATCTAAGTATTTCTGTTTGCATACACGTTCCACTTGAGACAAAAGCAGACGCTGATAAATCACGGATCCTTCTTCGATATTCCATTGACCTTCTGTAAGCACGACGTACCTGAAGTAAGAAACAGCAAAATTTTAATTAGATCACAAAAATTACATAACACGTAGGCATACATATACACCGCTCAAAAGAGAAATCACTATATTAGAATATCAATATCTAATATGATGAAATTGCTCATCAGAGGTATCGAAATGCATGCCTATTGAATTTGAGTCACCGTAGAGAAGATGCTTCGACATGTAGGCATATAGGGCCTACATTGAATATGAACAATATATAATTCTGTATAGTTCGTAAAATTTCTTTCATTGACATGAGGCACAACTAATCCAAAATAAAAGTTTCTTCATGCTTGTTGCCTAAAATCTAGAGGCTATCGAAGCTAAATTATAAATTGAAGACATAATTAGAAACTAAAATTAGACTAAAATTTAAAAAAACATCATACATTTTAAAATTCACATTGTCATTATATTTTGAATGCATGCAATGCTCTGCATCTGGACAGGGACACAGTTTTTGATATATTTTTGATTTTTGACAATCTTCGGATATTTATCGCCTATAAAATTAGATCATGAATTTTAACATGATTTTGCATTAATACTGTACAACCCAATAAAATTTGACATTCGTATGATGAGAGAATTCCTTGTTTAGATAGTATTTCCTCTGTTTTTCAAGCAAATGCGGGACAAGCGACCATCATCTTCCGGCTATAATTTATTTACACACAATTAATTGCACAATCATGATAAAATTAATCATCATAATTATCAATAAATAAAAAAAGCCAGTAGGATTATTTTGATAAAATTAAAAACTAATTCATGCACAATGTCTTTCGCACACTCTTATTCAAGTGCAAACGTTGACTGAATATAAAATACAAAATCTAAAATCATGTAAGCCTACTTCTGCAGTAATATATCTATGAACAATCCTTTTGTTCATAGATTCATTGCTGTAGAAGTATGATTTCAGATTTTGTATTTTATATTCAATCCTGCATGTTTGCACTTGAATAAGGATGGACGAAATGCATTGTGCAAGAATTAGTTTTTAATTTTATCAAAATGAATTTAGTGGCTTTAGTTATAAACTGAGTAAAGGGTAATCATTTTTTAGACATCATAATTATCATCAAATAATAAACGTTTTGTTCTATTTACAACATAATACAAACATAACGTTTTATTATAATTAAATCGAATACAGGCCTATTTTATGTAGCCCAGAATGTGTTCCTAACCTTACAAATATGCAAATTATAATATTGTCATGTTTGCAACCATTTCATAAAAATCCAGGCTTGCAAAAAATACATTGCATCCGATACATTCATGAGCAAAAACAAATTATTTATTCATTCATTTTCGCAATAATTGATAACATTCAACAAAATAAGCTTATTTGAATATTTCAACAAAGCTTATGTATGTGCATGCATTACGATATTGCAAACTGATATGTGTGACGTACAGTCGTCCAATTATTCAAATATACAGTAGAATCATAATCATTATCTAGATTTGCTTAATAAGCTTAGATACCTGTGCCTTACATTATTACATTGTTACAGTACATTTAAATCATTCACTTACGTAAAAAAATCAATGCACAATCATAACATTTTGATCGTCAAAATGGTTGCCTATGCATTGTCATTTATAATCCTATGGTACAAACTTCAGTATTTTGCAGAAAACTTTAAGTATTAGGCTATATTGATGATCACACAATAGTTCAATAACAGGAAGATGAAAATGTTCGAATAGCAGCGTTCCTTTTTAAGCATGGCAAAATGTATGTAAAGCCTCTAATTATGGTAAATTATCTTCGCTGGGAGGAATTAATCTGATTCCAATTCGAGAGCCACGAAATTTGAAACAAATTAATTGATATCAGATGATGCCATGTTTTATGGACAATTAAAATGATTTTTCTTTTATTTTTGCGATTTCATGAATTAGCTTCAACATTTATAATAATTTCGTGAAAATATGCTTATAACTAATCCAGTGCGTATAGTTAATTCACTTAAACTTAATAAGAAATGAAAAGAGTAAGCATCTCACCTGTAAACTCCGGCAATTGATGATATCAATCATCGAAAAACATTTTGTTGTACTGCATTAGACTATTTTCTTGTCAGAGATCACGAGATGACATTCGAAGCCCTGGTTTTCAGCGACTAATGTAGGAGATAAAGTCAAGTCACTAAATATGAGGTGAATCAAATCACAAGATGTTTTGTAAGATGATAAAGGCAAAAGCTTATTCGTCAACTGCTGGTCTGCAACTTGAAAATAGAAATAAATGATCTGTGAATTGATTGTGGAGGTCGAATATGGGTGGTGGATTTAAGTTCCTCCAAATGTCCAAAGGAAAGGTGCCCGAGGCGTCGTTTAAGAAAGTTTGGTCTAAGTCGTAGACTTATCACTAATACCGTATCGCAAAACATGAATCACGTTCGATGCGCAGTGCGAGTAACATGAATGAAATGAAGGACTGCTTGTACGTTTCCTCTCGCTGTCATGTGATTATCGATAGTGACGTGTTGATTGAAGGTCATTCGCCCAGGCGGCAGTAGGGAAATAATCAGTGCGCAGTTCTCTTCTATTCAGAAATGAAATACGAGGGCTGCACTTAATGACGTGACCGCCAACGCTGGGATGCTTGTAAATCATCGAAAGACAGACTCATTCCATGCAACGAGTACGGGCACGAATGAATCCGAAAAAAAGATCCGTTGAATTATGATATTGAACTATTGCAATTACAAGTATTCTATTCCAACTGCAATCACAAAATTGGGATTCATCAAATGCCCTCCGATAAACATGAATCCTATTAATAAGAAATGCATGTTTAGAAATTAGTGATGAATTTTTACATTATGTTATTTTCGAATATACATCGATTTTAGATAAAAACAAAGCAGAAAACAGATTGATGGGAGAATAAGAAATAGAAGAAGAAAAAAAAGAGCTGATAAGGAAACAGAAGAATAAAAGGAAGAGAAATGAGAGAAATGAGGAGACAGAGTAGAGGAGGAAGAATGAGAAATCAAGAGAAAGGAGAGGAGGAAAAAGAGAAGTGAGAAGAGATATGGAAGAAGAAGAGAAATGATGAATTGGAACAAGAGAAGAAAATGAAAAGAAGTGGGGAGAAATAGAAGAGGAGGAAGAAAATAATTGAGTTGAGAGATGAATAGAAATAGGGAGAAAGAGAAGAGGAAAGAAGAAGAGAAATTAGGCTATGACAGAGAATCATTATCAGAAGAAAAAGTATCAAGAAAAGCGAGGAGAGAGATAAAGTGAGTGAGAGAGAGAGAGTTCGAGAATTGAAATTAAAAAATATAGTCCCAAAACTTAGTGCAATTAAGTGGAAATCATTCATCATAGCGTAAACGTCATAATTTCATGACTTATCGTGGTTGTGGCTCATTGATCATGTTTGTGGTCACACTTTGGATGTCACAGTGACGTCATATAAAGGCGGTCATTCTGACGTCTTTGATGGGAGGTCACTCCCGGCTAACAATCCTACGTAGCTGATACGTAGCAGTCGGTGCCAAACGTTCCAAAGCGTAGCGTAGCAAGTTGGTTGGTGGCAGTACGCAGCAGCTACGTAGATAATGATACTTATCCTACACTTATAGCATATTTTCAGCGCTTTTGACGTTTTGCCTATATGAGCGTTGCTGCTCGGTTGCTTCTACGTAGCAAATGCGTCGTGGATACGTAGCAGTCGGTAGCTAGCTGCTCGGTTGCTTCCACGTAGCAAATAAACGTTGCGGATACGTAGCAGTCGGTAGCTGCTCGGTTGCCTCTACGTAGCAAATAAACGTTGCGGATACGTAGCAGTCGGTAGCTGCTCGGTTGCCTCCACGTAGCAAATATACGTTGTGGATACGTAGCAGTCGGTAACTGCTCGGTTGCCTCTACGTAGCACATATGCGTTCAGAAAAAAAAATTCATAAACCTCCCCTACATTTCTCTTTTCCTCTTCCTCTTCTCTCTTTCTCTGCTTCCTCCTCTCTCCATTCTCTTTCATCTATCTCTCTCTCTTCTTCATCAACTTGTTCACTTGCTATTCCACTTCTTTTCCTTCGTATCTCTCTCATTTTCTCCTTTCAATTCTCCTTCAACTCTTTCTCTTCTCTGTTATTTTCCACTTTATCTTCTTCATATTTCTCTCTCTCTCTCCTTTTCTCCTTGTTCGATCCCGTCTCTCTTCTCATTCCTATCTATGCATTTAGATATATTTGATCCATCAAAGGCATTATCGCTATAGTCTCTTTCACGCGACAGTGTTTTTATACATAGGAAAAACTGTCACACCATCTCACAGGATTGAAATCCGCATTTCACAATTATGTCTTCAAATGAAATGATCTTTTGAGTGCTCGCTAGTATTTAAGTCATAAGTTTAAAAAGTTTTAAAGTTAAAAAAACTCTTAAGTTTCTTTCTCTCTGCTCTAATTTTATGACGATGACACCTTGTATGACAACCTAGTAACCAATTATATAGTAAATTCAGTTTGCTTTTAGCAGCATGCTATGCATCTGAATCTGCAGAAGTGATGTGATTTTGAAAGCTTTACCACAGTCAAGTTCCGTTGCGCAATCTCCCCGCCCTTCTCGCATTAGCAGACACATTCCATCGCTATCCATCCTTCGGTCGCATTCGTCTTTGTCCGATTTCGCCTGCCGACAGCTACAGAATACAGGTGGATCGATGATGCGCTGACGCGTCTCGCGTGCAGCCATAGACAAGCGTGCAGCGGGCATTAAATTCATGGCATCGCGAAGCTGAGTAATGATGATGTTACGTCAAATATAGCAGTGTGGACTTTAACAACGTACGCCATTGCTGCTATATCCTTCATCCGTGTACAGAGATCACTTCTCAGTGTTGTCTTTTTCATCGGGCACAATATCAGATTGAGTGTCACATGGATTAAATAATACAACCTTCGCCGTGGTGAAGAATTCCTCGAACGAAAGCAACTTTTCATCCACGATAGATTTACATGTACGAAAATTGATATAGTTATCCATTGAAAATCGAAATCAGCAGAGCAGATCTTCTGGTGAATGAAGCAATCAAAACATACTTGATCTCCATAGACAATATAACTTGTCGCTATTTTCCAACTGCGTGTTTCTATCTCCATGCTTCTCATATTTCTGTGTCGATTACTTTCGTCGCAACATGTAAGTATCAGCATGCAAATTCAAATTTTAATATGTAATTAAATGAAATAAGAGCTTTATGTATATAAGTGGTGTACAAAAGAATTCATTCAGACGCTAACAATCGAAACACTAGAATTATTGTGGTTATCGGAAAATTCAAGTCGATCCAATTTGAATCAGCTAGATATATTTCAATGGCTCACTGCTATCCACTTCAGGAGCATAAGATATACATACTATACAAGAATATTTACTATGATAGTGATTCAAAATACACAAAGAAATCATAAATCACGCATATCAATTAATTAACACTATCATTTTGAATCACTACCATTCTCGCAATCCTTTGCTCCTGAAGATAATAGCTCTGAACTATTGAAATATATCGAGCTGATGTAAATTAAATCAACTTGACTTTTCCGAAAACTACAGCAGTCTAGGGAAAAAACCACATAGAATGATTAATTTAGGTGTAGTATGAATTTCTTCTTTTGTAATTTAGCTCTGTCATCAAGAATTGGGAAAATGCATTGTCTAGTGCATTACTAATGTGAAAAGTTGTGATGCAGTGGCTTTGCACTATAAACCAAAATCATTGATTAAGTGGAATTTTTGAAATGATTAAGTTTCTTTTCATATATTCCATATAGGTCTATAAAATGCTGATGGTTAAGCCCATTGCATTCTCTACTATATATCGTGATATTGACAAATAAACCGACAATTGATATGCTATTTCACATTTCTCAATAGACTATATGATTGGCCTAATATGCCCTAAGTAGTATTATAAGTTTTACATGTATTTGCATTGAGGCATGATTATATGCATGCAGTAGGCCTAATGCTCATAATTAATTTTAAAACATACATGTACAATAAAATTTGAGTAGGTAAAAACCACGGCGCTTCGTGTCACATGCACATCAAAAGGTGGGAGGACACACTTTTTGATGTGTATGTGACACGAAGCGTCGTGGTTTTTGCCTACTCAAATTTTATTGTACATTACTTTATGAAGGCAAATGTATAGAAGGAGTGACCCGCTTGTTTTTAGCACAATGCCAAGAAAAATTGTTTTACATATTTTTACATACAATACTGTCGAATAATCGATCATATCACATGTTATGTTGCCATTTCAGGTTGACCATTTCGTGTGAGAATATCTTCGAACCAGGATCTATATGTGCTTGACCATCGAGTTCGTCAGGCGACTGTTTCCGGACTAGGAAAATCTAGAGCTAATAAGTAAGTAAGAAAAGGATTTCGGCTAGCTTGTGTGACTTAATTTTCGTAACTTATGAATTTCATGCATAATATTAGCCTTTGTCCACCCTTTCTTCTGGATCATTCAATAATTTCACATTATTATTCAATGATAGGTAGGCATACGTAAAGTGGACTTCAAGTGTGCGAAGGAAGTGATGATGCATGAAACCCGCAATCAACCATCTTTTAAATGAAAGTACTCTACAATTGAATAGTGTTTTCATAATGTTGTCTCATTTCTCTTCAATTGCAATTATGAAGTATTTTGTAGTATTTCTGTCACAACATGCAAGCTAGAGATGCATGCCACCATTCTTTATTGTTTATATAACTTTTTTATTATGAAAGAACTTGATAAAACTTTTCATTTGCTCTTCGGTTTAAATTTAATTGAGTAAAATATTTCATACAATCCTAGTGTAGGCCTTTATTCGCTTTTTCATATATTGTTTGAGTCAGGGATTCGGAGTCGGAGTCCCGGAGTCTTATCATTTTTGCTGGAGTCGGAGTCCTATCAAATGATAGGACTCCAGACTCCGGCCTATAACTAGACCCGAAACATAATACAAGCAAATTATTTATTCTCGTGTACATGTATAGCTGTCACTGTCTTGATGTCAACTTTCTCCATCAAACAAAAGTACAGAGACACGCTGCATGCAAAGCTTGTAATAGTTGACGGAATGAACCATGATAGTGAAAAAAGGATTGTCTTTTCACTCGATGATTTAGTAGAGAAGACAAGCCTTCCTAGCCTCGATCACACCTACGCGCCAAAGTTCACATCAGAGACAAAAATGAAATACTAGTTTGTTTGAGAACATTACCTCTTACCCTCACGTTAATCGTGTGTGATGGCTCCTCTAAAGCGCATATTAAAATCGAAGGTGTAATCATATTTTTTGGAGAAGTATGGGGATTTTCCTGTCTGGTAGAGACTGGAGAAAAGCCGTGTGAAGGCCACATCAACAAGATGGAAGGAGCCGAGTCGTATGCATTCAACTGAAAGCGACATTTGATCAACTTTCATCGAAAATGATTGATAATTGATACAGCAGTGATCACTAAATATAGGTTCATGTAAGCCTATAATGATCTATGATTCAGGCTGCCAGTTAATTTTTCAAAAAAGGCTTTATATACTTGACACCCGGAGTCGGAGTCCTATCAACCCCCGGAGTCGGAGTCGGAGTCCCATCAAAATGATGGGACTCCGCATCCCTGGTTTGACTGTAATGTGTTAGTGATTTTTTGTCTCTCTCGTTAAAGAATCTCGAAACGTTGATTCAAAAATCTCTTAATTTGTTTTATTCCTGTGAAAGCTAGAGGCAATTTCAAAAATAATCAAGATCATTAATTGATTAATTGAAGTTGATCAATTGAAGTGATACATATTCATTGAAGTTTAAAAAAATTACTGAATTCTGAAGCAATCTTAAATGTAGGATATAGTTTCTGTTCAATTCTTTCATGTCGATTTGGTGTAGTAATTGAAAGAGCTGTAAACAATAGCTTTTTGTCAAACATCATACCGTAGAGCAAAACACAAGTAGGCGTAACTGAATGATGGTAAAACATAGGGCCTATAAGTTGCAATTATATATAAATTTGCATCATAAAAACAAATTCAAAAGTGACAGCAATTTAAATTGAGTTAATGAAAGAAATCTCATTATTATTTATATCACTGTCATTGTATAATCACTTAATTATCATCCCAACTCTTCAATGATGCATAATTTTTATATAAATCAGCAATGAAGTATGGAAGACTTTTTGTGCATGGTAGATACTCAACATACTTGATTCTATATCAAGCTCTTCCGAAAATTTAGCACAGTGATATCAGACACTATTCAAAATTTAGACCAAGTGTAGCTTCCTGTACGAGCTTCCCCCTTTTGACGAGCACACTTGGTAAAATGGGTAAAAATCAGTGATGTGACTTCGATTAGATTTTAATCGAGGTCGAGTCGAGGTTGTTCTCGATATAAGTTACATAATTTTGATTGACTTTGGCACCGGGTACTTGTATGAAAGGAAAACGAAGACATTTGTGCATATCAAGTTATTGATCACATTGTGTCAACATATTGAAAATCTGATTATTATTTATGATAGTTTTAATTGGTTAATTACTACATCATGGTATGCTTGTGTGAAAACATAAATATGCTTTAACAATTGCAGTTAAAAGATGACAATTTTTAACAGCCACGCTCAAAACGTTATTCAATACATGATATAAAATCGTTACAAAACAATTTTGCAAATAGCCACAAAATTCATTGAAATCATCCAATGGTATGAGGTCTCCCGTTCAATCTTAACAGGTGGTAACTTTGGACAAAAGAATTTTGTATGCAAATTTCGTTATATGCCCATAATAAAATTTGAATGATTGCAACAAATACTATATGGAAACATGGAAATACATTTATAGTCCCGCCAGGACGAGCCTCTGCATGGAACGAGACACAGGATGTTTCTACAGTATACCCTATGACTGCTACGAAAATGCGCGCCTTCCGAGTTCTAACGTGTTCCTTTGATCTACAGACAAGATCAAGGAAATAGACATGTTAGTTGAAGGAAAATTTTCGACCAATGTGTCTGCTTGGTGTGCTTGCTCCGACTATGCGAGTTTGCGCAATGATATGTCTTATATTGCGTTTTAATCCCGTGCTAAGAACAAATTCTATAAGCTTATGCGATATTTGCAAGAGTGGTTATAGATGGCATAGAGTTTATTGTCATCAGAATATCAGAATATCAGAATATCAGAACGTTTATTTTTTCAATTGAAAAACACGTATATGTATACAAAAGAGAATGAGATGATTGATGACAAGGCGATTGAGAAATTTACAGAATGATAAAATGGAGGTGAGATTAAGTAATGACACTGAAATACGAGATGACTCTGTCTGGAAGGAGAGGACATTTTCATTCATATTTAATATGTTTAAGCAAGTCATGATTTCATCTTTTAAAGTTATGCATCATCATACTTTTGCAATGAAAAATGTTAAAGTTTGATAAAAACGGCATATCAAAGCAGATCGGAATATGTATTCAAAATTAATAACGCACGCCAGCATTCGTCTTGCCTAATTATTAAGTCCTACTTATTAAGAGGTCCGGAACGATAGGTGATATACATGCATGAAACAAGAACATCATATTGTGATCATAAGAAAATTCAGTAATTCGCATCATCTTACCTGTAATAGAATCGATTAATGAGAAACGTAAAGTTGTTAGATACGTTCCGGACCTCGGTTTGCTGTTCGTCTCACTAATTCGCATTGAACGATATGTTGCGCTATCAGAACCTTTAATACATCTGAATACTTATCACGATGTCATTGGTCGCTGACGCAATTTATCTGCTCTGATACTATTTGCACTGTTTATGTATTTGGTTAATGTCACAATTTTACCTATTTCCAAAGTTTCTAGCATTACATAGAAATCTTGCTTCGAGATATCTACAAAGAATGGTGTGAAGTGCAGCCTGATATCATTGTACAATGCACATTTACAAATGAAATGGTATACAGTTTCAACTGTTCTATCATCGCATAAACTGCACAATCTTTCGTCATAGCTCAATCGATTTCTATAACATCCAGTTTTAACTGCTAGGTCATGATTCCTACATCGCAATTTCAACAAAGGTGCCATAATATTTAATTTTAGATTCAGAGTCAAATAACTTTTCATGCTGCAATCGAATTGACTTAACTCCAAGTAGTCTATTCCGGTTCTACTTTTCTTGGTATCATTTATCCAAATGGCTCTAAAATGCTCCATTAGTCTGGTTTTTACTATAATTTTACATTTGCGCTTATTTATCTCTAAGCTGTTTTGATCTAACCAAAGATGTGATAAATTAATTTGCTTTAAAAGATGCTTTATTCTCCAGCACCATGTATATGAATAATTGCTATTGTCTAAATTATTTGAAACATGATTATAGCATCTTTTCATGATGGTACTACTTTCATTAAAGATAATTTTAATCCATAAGTTGATTGCAGCTTTTTCAAAATGATATTCGAGAGGAAATAGTCCAAACTCCCCTATCAAACAATAATTTGCAGTGGTAGTTATCAGATGATAGAAACGTTTATAGAATTGAAATTGTATCCTATTCAATTCGGATAATTTATTGTAGAAGCAAAATTCACCACCATATTGCATTTTTGATAATGTCAACATTTCAAAGGTAATTTTCACTATTGTTCCATTCGCACATCCTATTTCTTTTAGTTTTTTAGCAGTTAGATATGCCGATTTATTACCATTCTTAGTTAGTGAAGACAAATGTTTTTTAGTGTTATTTCCTATCCAAAATCCAAGATATTTATATTCGCGCACTATATCAATTCGTTTCAATTCATTGTTCAAATTAAGTTCTATGTGATCATTTTCATATCTAATATTTTGAAAAATTAATTTAGTTTTATCGAAATTCATATCCAGGCTGTTGCGTTTACAATATTCATTGACTATCTGTATTTGGTTCATTAGACTGTTTATATCGTTACTCATCAGAAGTATATCATCAGCATAAATTAAACAAGGTATTTGAATTTCACCGATATTCACTGCATTCAAATTTCCAAGATTAGCATCAATCTCCTTTGACAAGTCATTTATAAAAATTGAAAATAACGTTGGTGACAAACTGTCGCCTTGGGGTATTCCATTTTTCAAAGTAAATTTGGAGGATTCATTGCCATCATATAAAACTTTGAAACTTTTCTCGTTGATCAGTCGTTTCAAAAGGTGCAGAAAATTGCCATGAGGAAGTATACTGCCAATCTTGTGAATAAGAATGTTTTTCGGAACCGTATCAAAAGCCTTTGATAAGTCAATGAAACACATACACAAAGGAGATTTTTTGTTTTTGTAAAGTTGCATTATTTCTTTAACTATATATATATTATCCATTGTAGAGCTTCCCTTCATAAATCCTGTTTGGCATTGATGGATGATACAATTCTTTTTCAACCACTTAGCCAGTCTATTATTCATTATTTTGGTTAGCAATTTTTCTATATTCGAACTTAAATTTATTGGCCTATAACTTTTTACCATATTTTTGTCGCCTCTCTTATGAATAGGTATTACCCAACTTTCAGAAAATGGGATTACCTCATTATGATTGTGCAAGAGTTCGTTAAACAAATTCAGTAGTATAGGCAATGTTTTGTCATTTATTTTAAATATTTCTGTTACAAATTCATCGGGACCACTTGATTTTAAGTTCTTTGTATCTTTAAGATTACTTTGGAGCTCATTCATAGTAATTTGAACGTCAAGGATTTCATCCGATTGTTCTACCATATTGAAAGTTTCATTTACTGCGGTAATACAAGTCTCAACATGTCTAGATAAATCAGAATTTATCATTTCGATTTTGAAATCATTAATATTCAGAGTAGAAGTAATAGTGGTCCTTTTCTTTCCATTGATTAAGCTCCAATATTCTTTGTGATTATTATTTTCTTTTGCAATCATCAATTTATTCAGATGATTAGATTTAATTTTTCTTGCTTCTTTCCTTATTTGCTTTTGCAGTTGCTTTCTCAATAACATCAATCTATTCAAATTATTATTTGATTTATCTTCTTTGAACATGGCAACCTCCTTTCTATAAACTTTCCGTAAGTTTGTAACATTTTCAGAATATTTTGATGTCTGAGGTTTATAATTGGAATCAGTTGAGTTATTCCTTATGTCTAGTAATTCAGTATATATTTCATTTGCGTTCATATTCTGAGTAATCAATTTGTTTGATAATGCAGTACATTTTAAGTCAAATTTATCTATATCAAATTTTGAGGCTTTTTCTTTTGTCCATTTAAACGGAATTATTTTTTTACTTTGATGTTTCTTATTTTTTGTAGTGATTTTTTTATCTGATGCAATATTCAATTTTATCTTGAGAAGCGAATGGTCAGTGTACAACACTGGATTACCAATTTCGAACTCATTTAGCCTATTCAAAAGGGACTCGGATACGATCAAATAATCTATCATTGATTTTTTAACTTCATCATTTTGAATACAGTGATACGTAGATTTTCCAATGGAGTCTTTATTTTCAAATCTTCCATTTGCTATTATTAATTTGGTTTCATTACAGAACCTTAATATTTCTTGTCCATAGCTATTTAGAGTTAAATCATCAGATTTTCTGTTTGGAAGACCAAGATTTTTATTATCATTTTCTAATCCAATTCGTCCATTTAGATCTCCTATTAATATTACATTTTCCATGTTGTATTGAAGTATGTAGCTTTTTATATTTTCATAGAATTCTTTGTCTTTATATCTAGATTCTCTGTTACTTCTGTAACATATGATTATGAAAATATTTGATGTATGTTCCCTTATTTTAACGATCAATATTCTTCCGTTTTCATTGACAATATTTTCTAGATTTAAATTCTTTATATTATCTTTTACATACAGTGATATACCTCTGATATTTCTTCCAAATTTTGAAGATTTCCTTCCAATTGAATGATAGCCTGTGTAATTTCTAATAACTGGCAGATTGTCTTCACCTTTTAAGTGCGTTTCAACAAAACAAAGCATATCAGCATTATCCATATCTTTGATCATATCGGAATTACTTATTTTATTTTCATTCAAGCCGTTCACATTTATGTAACTTATTTTGAGGTCACTGATTTTATCAAAATCATGTTCATCGTCCTCTCCTTCCTTTAGTGTGCTAAAAATGAGGTTGTATTGCTTGTGAGTGATGTCTGTTGTTTTGTTGATTGAGGATGCGTGTTGGTGTGTATTGAATTGGACCGTTTCCGTTGTCCGTTCTGGATACTCGATATCTATCTTCTTCTCTTTCTCTTCGTTCTCTTTCAAAATTGCGTCTTCTGTCTTCTCTATATCTTTGGTTCTCGTATCTGTTTTGATTTTCGTATCTAGTTTGGTCATATCTTCTACGTTGCTGTTCGTATCTTGGTCTTGTGTTCGCATTGATGTAGTTGTTGTGCCTGTTTCTGCTATAACCGTCGTTATAGTGTCGATTCCAGCGTGCATGATAACAGTTTCGCATCGGGTGACCACGTCTTCCGCAGTAGAAACAGGTAATGTTCCTTCTTATTGGTTGTTGTGGTGGTTGCCAGCGATGTTGGTTATCTTCTTGTTGACGATGTTCTACTTGAAGTTGTTGTTGACGCTGCCTTTCTAGTTGGCGCTGTTCTTCCAGTTGGTGTTGTTGTTGTTGTTGCTTTTCATTCATCTGCTTTTGCTGTCGTTCTATCTGATCCACTTTTTCTGATATTTTGCACAATTTTTCCATTATTTTATCGTTTTCATCCTCGGGTTCTGTTTCTTCATCATCGTCACTGTCATCAGATTTGTTGTTGAAGTTGGCTATCCTTCGTTCTTCGTTCAGTTCTCTTTCTAGTCTTCTAATATTTTCATATGCCAGTGTCAGCTCACATTCACTTCGTGCTAAGTTTTGCTCAAGAGCTTGTATTTTCGTTGCACTTTCTTCGATTTCGGTCCTGAGTGCACCAGCTATTTTGATGAGATCTTCGCTTTTTCTTTGGTATTTGTTTCTCTCTTCTATGATTTCTGTGTTCTGTGTGGTTGACTCTGAATGTATTCTGTTCTTTGTGTGCTTTGTTATATGTTGTAATTCTGAAGGATATAAACTTTCGATACAATTTTTGCACTGGAATTTCCTTTTATTATTATGTTTCAAATACTTTAGTAACTCATAGTCAGGTAGTTCAACACAAAAAATATGGAAAGAGTCTCTACATTTGTCACACTTTAAGTTCACCTCTAGATCTTCAAGGTTTTCATGACACGCCTTGCACTTTTCCGTTGTCATCGGGCTCTTTGGTTGTCCAGTGATTGGTTCAATTGATGTTGTCTTCTTTTCAGTCATCTCTGTAATAGAATCGATTAATGAGAAACGTAAAGTTGTTAGATACGTTCCGGACCTCGGTTTGCTGTTCGTCTCACTAATTCTCACTTGTGTCATACGCGTTTCAGCACACATGACGTGCCATCCTCATAATAAAGGTTTATATACAATCAACAAATTTTATTTACAATTTATACAATATAACAAAAGTAGTAAGCAAGTGACAAACACTCGACCGGCGCCCCCCCCCTCTGGAACGGCAGAGTGTCGTGGTCGGCCGCCGTGGTGCTTCGGGTCTGAGTCCCCCCCCCCTCTGGAACGACAGAGTCTGTCGTGGTGTGCCGGCCAGGTGGGTTCACAACATGTTCGCTGACTCCCCCCCCCTCTGCAACGACAGAGTGTGAGACTCGGATGTGTTGGTCTCGTATGGGTTAACGTGACCGACCGCCTAGGTTGACGTGGCCGACCGCCTAGGTTGACGTGGGCGACCGTCTAGGTTGACGTGGGCAACCGTCTAGGTTGTCGTGGATGGTGAAATGGCTGCCAGATTCGGATTCAGCGTAAAATTCTGCATCGGTAGGGTGAGTTTCAAGGCAATTGGCGAGAAAAAATTTTTCTTCAAAATTTTAACAGAGTTAGAATTTGGGACGTTTTGGTGTGTAGCGCCCAAACGAAGCATCGGATGAGAAAACGGAGGCCAGATTCGGAATCTACGTGAAATTTTGGGTTAGGAAGGATGTTTCCAGCGAAATCGGAGAGAAAAAATTTTCGGCTGACGTCCCCCCCCCTCTGGACAGCTTGCTTCGATTTTGGCTTCCAGTGGACGGATTTTGTCGTGCGATAGCTCGTTTGAAAGCTAAGAGTGAGACAAATTCAGTGAAAGAATCGGCTTGTTCCTATCTGTCTTCGTTTAGATGTGAGACGCCATTTAAGATTTTGGGACATTGGTGAAAAACGACAGAGTTAGAATTTGGGACGTTTTGGGCTCTAGCTTCAAAACGAAGCATCGGATTGGAAAACGGATTTCAGATTTGGAATCAGCGTGAAATTCTTTATCTGTATAGTGAGTTTCAAGGCAATCGGCGAGAAAAAATTTTCAACATTTTTCGAAAAAACGACAGAGTTAGAATTTGGGACGTTTTGGTGTGTAGCGCCCAAACGAAGCATCGGATGAGAAAACGGAGGCCAGATTCGGAATCTACGTGAAATTTTGGGTTAGGAAGGATGTTTCCAGCGAAATCGGAGAGAAAAAATTTTCGGCTGACGTCCCCCCCCCTCTGGACAGCTTGCTTCGATTTTGGCTTCCAGTGGACGGATTTTGTCGTGCGATAGCTCGTTTGAAAGCTAAGAGTGAGACAAATTCAGTGAAACAATCGGCTTGTTCCTATCTGTCTTCGTTTAGATGTGAGACGCCATTTAAGATTTTGGGACATTGGCGAAAAACGACAGAGTTAGATTTCGAATCAGCTTGATGTTATTGTCCAATGAGGATCATCATCCAATGAGAATCAAGCATTTCTTTATAAATAGCGAGCCTTCCACAGTGAGAATCATTCCATCGTTGAATTGTACGAGTGACGGACGCACATTTTCTCTCTCTCTAGTTCCCTGTTCTATTATCCAACTAAAATGGTAAGTCGCTACTTCCCTCCCTCTCCTCCCTTGAACGTAAACTTAATACAATCTTTTTTCATTTTCAGGCATCTACTCCATCTGGTGCACTAGTAGGACAAAATGGCGGTCAAACGTTACAAGGTTCGCTACGGTCAGATCATCTACAACTGAGGCCAGTGGAAGAAACATCCAAGGTACATAATCCTACACCGCTACAGCGTAAATTTAAACAAGCCTTGCGTTATGATGATCATAGCGTAGTACTGCAAACGGGAATGCTCCCTTCCACGGATGTCAAGATAATGCACAATCAGTATGGGGACTACATACTGATCCCCGTGAGTCCGTACATTCGCCACCAACTTGATATTATTGAGGAGTACGTGACATTAAATATGGACATTCCTACTCCTCTTGCTCAAGAGTGGAAGGCGAGAGATGACAAGGATACTCCCTATAGAAAGATTTGGGATGGTAATCACATTTGCCTACCGGTATCACATTGGTGTACTTACTATAAGAAGGAGGGAGATCATTCAATACCCATCAGATGTGATGAGCTCGGAGAAGGTACTTGGGATATCCTTTTCAAAGTGAATGGGCTATATTATGGTCGACACAAGGATAATAAAATAGCCTCTCTCTCCATGCATATGGAATCCATCCTATATATTCCGAAACCACCCAACGTGGACGACATAATTGATCAAATCCTTAACAGCAGTGGTACGAAGCGCAAGTCGGAGAAGAATGCTACATCAAAACGCAAATCAAAGAAGGAGAATTGCTAGTCCTTTCCTAACTCTACCCTATGACAATTCGCTTATGTGCTTTGAGTGTCGTAGACGTGGTCTTATTAGATACATTTTACTTCTTCGTTGCCATCATATCATTTGTGTATTTTGTCGTGAAAAGCATCGATGTAATTCTTCATTTTGTAATATGTTATAGAACGTTTCCTTAGATGTGTAAATTTCCGTTTTAGGCTTCTATCATCATTTTTATGGATTGTGAGGGTGAACCTGTACAGGAGCTCAGTGCTATTGCTATGAACAATTGGACATATCAGATTGTTAGTGTCTATCATCAACATGCCAACTGCGATCCCAATGTTGATCAATGGGCGAGAAAACACATTCATGGACTTAATCTGAAATATTTGCAAGACTATGGCTTTTCTTGTGAAAGTGCTCTTCTTATTGACTTTAAACGATGGTTAGCTGCTTTCAATGTTATACGCATCTTTTGTAATAATCCTGGTAAGGAGAGGAAAGTATTTCCCAATCTAATCATTGATGATATTTTGCTCCCGCCTTGGGATAGTAGAGTGAATCAACATTATCATGAAGTCACGAAACGTTTTAAGGATTTGTGTGTTCCTATTTTGTCTGTTCGTTGTAGTAGCTACGTTCATAACCAATGCTTCTTTCCTCTTTACCTCAACACTGCCAAAGTCCTGTATGGTTATCATTGCTCGCTGTATGATAGTTATCAGCTGTATCTATTTTATCTCTTTCAAACCATTGATTTATAATGCATGCTTGTTACCGTTATTCAATAAATGTTACTATGAGAAGAGTTGTTGTTTTCATGCACTGGATGGGTTAGTTAAAGGGCGATCATGTCTTTCTCAAACGACTGCGGAACATTACGTTTTCATAGGCAAAGTTTAAAAGGAGCTGTTCAAGATTATGTGATAAATTTTCATAAAGATGAGACCGACATCGAAGCAGTGGTAGATGATGCTAGCACTCTATTTCTAGAGTTAATGAATACATTCTCTGATAGCATTGTCATGGCGCGATTAGTTGCGAAAATTAAGTTTAGTCATTTTGGAAAGGAAGAGGTGGAAAGTCGCTCTTTCCATTTTGCTTCTTATTCAATGGAAGTGGTAGATCACCCCGAAGAATTTTTTAAAAGACATATGATAAAAATTGCTGAACGTCTTAACGCATTTAACCATCATGGTAGCAGTCTAGTGATTGAAGCGATTTCAGATATTCACATTCAACTTTCCATAAAGAAAAATTGAAAATGCAGTGGTACTTGATTGTAGCACAACTGGTTTTCGAGCTATGTCTGCTCACTCTCGAAGTATATTCCTTCTGTACATGCGTCTATTATTTAGAAAAGGCTAGCAAATTCATATCTTCAAAAAGACTTGCTATAGACATCAGTAACGGTGAAACTATGTGTTGCGATGTATGTAAGCGAAAGGATGGAAATGAAAAGCGCATCTTCAAGAGATGTAAGCATGCTTTTTGTCAACGCTGTTTCATACGTAATTGCATTCAACTTTGCCAATGTAACCACTGTGACATTGCTCATTTCGAGTGTCACTTATGTCGCAATAGTTAGTACCTATGCAAATGTGGTAAAGATAGGTTTTAGCAAAGACTAACACGGAAAATGGCGAAACGTAAAATGACGAAACGTAAAAGTCAAAAGTTTTCTTCAGCCATTCAAGCTCTCCGACGAATGAAAGCAAATCAGCGATACAATGCTATACGACATGCTAACGATAAATTCATTTGTGAAATTATTTCTCATGTGAGGAAGTTGAGGACGAAGAAATTAGCGCCAAAACAACGAAAGTTACTTAAGCGATATGCTACGAAATTGCGTTTCATCTCCAATCCTAAAGTCGCCCTTCAAAGAAAGAGGAAAACTCTAACACAAAAGGGCGGTTTCCTTTCAGCAATACTTCCAATGATAGCTCCTGCCGTGGGCAACCTATTGGGAAATATCTTTGGCTCTAAGCGTTAATTATGCAAATGTTGAGTCTCAAAGTAATAAAATGGATTTCAGACTTCAATGTGATAAAGTTCTGACTGTATCAGGTCCATCTCATGCAGGTAAAACTGTTTTCACGCTGAATTTATTGGATAAAAGAAGGGAGTTGTTTAAGGAACCTATCAATCGAGTGATTTGGTGTTATGGTATTTATCAACCGTCGCTGTTTCAGGAATTGCAAAGTCGCAACTTTATTCGACATGAAGGAATTATTCCAGTGGATAAACTTCAGTCTAATGATGTTGTTGTATTGGATGATTTATTAAAAGAAAGTAAGAATTCAAAAGATGTTACAGATATGTTCACTCGCGCAGCACACCATAAAAGGTGTTTTATCATCTATATTACACAAAATTTGTTTCCTGATGGAAAAGAAGCTCGTACACGAAACCTGAATACACACTATTATGCTATTTTCAAGAATCCGCGAGATAAAAGTCAATTTGAAATTTTAGCGCGACAAGTTGCACCCAGAGGATCAAAAGCCTTAATTGAAATTTTTCAAGCAGCTACTGAAAAACCATACGGTTACTTATTCATTGACTTTACGCAAGAGTGTCCGGAAGAATTTAGATTTCGAAGTGATATTTTGAAAACTCCCATGATTATCTACAAACTATGAGTTCTTATTCTCGCATGATTGTTATTCCTCAGGATGAATATGTACAATTGACTGCCATGCAGCAAGTAAAGCAACCTCTTGCAAATCAAATGTATAGGAAAGAAATAGATTATCAGCAAAATGTTCACATCAAAGATCCACATCGTGCTGTATTATTACAATCGGAAACTGTTGAGCAATTGAAAAACTTGAAGAATAAGATGCGTGACTCTGTATCGACTGCTACACCTTTAGCATCTCGCGCACATGCCATATCTCTTTTCAACAGTATTGAACCCCATCTCAATGTAAATGATAGAGGAGAAATCATTACAGATGAAAATAAAGTGATTGATGCTTCACGTTATGAAGACTTGATTCAGTATGCGACACGTAGAAAGCGCCGTCAGGGCTATGTTCCACCTGGTTGGTCATACTTTCTTAAACTATTGAAAAAGCATAATGTGCCAAAATTTGCTTTAAATAATGAGACATTGAAAGAACTTGATTCAACAGTGGCTACTACTCCAATGCTTCAGGCGATGAAAATGCCAACAAATTGGTTTAAGACGTCACCTGCTACATCCCCTCCCACACTCACTAAGCAAACAAGAGGAAGAACTCGACGTAGATCTACATCGCCACTAAAACTGGTAAAAGGAAAACGTAAAACAGCTCCTCCTAGGAAATACATGTTCTCAGATTATTAATATGAAGCAGATGTGTTGCTTGCCATGTAATGAGCCGCCAGAGGTGAATGTCGTTGTCACTTGCACTTGCTGCGCCAGCTCTCATAATGAAACCCCTAAGCAATGTGAACACGATCGCAAAACCGCTAAAGCTAAATGCTGCAGTTGTTGTAAATGTAGAAAGGCAAGAAAGAAAAAAGATGAGAAGGAGGAAAAAGAGTCAGCCGTCATCGACTGAACGTTTGAAGTCAATCTATTATGATGTAAAACATCCGGCAGGATTTGCATCTATCAAGAAATTATCAAAAGCGAGTGGTCTTCCACAATCACAAGTGAAACGATGGTTAAAGGGTCAGGCTACCTATACACTCCACAAACAAGCGAAAAAGAAGTACCGCACCCGCCATTATATTGTTCATGACATCGATGAACAGTGGCAAGCAGATTTGTGCGATGTTGCCTCCATTTCAAAACATAACTCGGGCAATAATTTTATTTTAACCGTCATTGATATTTTCTCGCGTTATGCGTGGGCTCAACCTTTAAAAACTAAAGAAGGGAAAGGAGTAGCAAAAGCATTCCAAACAATTTTTCGAGAAGGTCGCATTCCAAAAAGAATTCAGAGTGATCAAGGAAAAGAGTTTGAAAATCAGCATGTGACAAGATTATTTGAGAGGCATGACATTGAGTTGTTTAGTGTAAAGAGCGCTTATAAAGCTGCACTCGTTGAACGTTTTAATCGCACATTAAAAAATCGCTTGTGGCGACATTTTACTGCCAACTTGACACAAAATTGGACAAAGGTTCTACAAGATACACTCCATGCCTACAATCACTCTATCCATCGTTCTATTGGACTCAGACCAGTAGATGTAAATGCTGACAATGTAGATAAAGTGCGCGAATCATTCCAACGTAAACGCACTCATGTGAAAAGTGATGTGAAAATTGGCGATAAAGTTCGTATCTCAAAAGTGAAAAGTGTTTTTGCTAAAGGGTACCTTCCGAATTGGACAGAGGAGGTATTTACAGTATCAAGGATTAATCAAAAAGACTCTCCGACCACCTACAAGTTGAAAGATTACGATAATGAAGAAATTGAGGGTAGCTTTTACCGCGATGAGATTGAGGTAGTCACTGAAAGTGAAACATATTTGGTAGAGAAAATCATTCGATGTAAAAAACGGCAAGGTGAAGAATGGTGTCTTGTTAAATGGGCTGGTTATCCTTCAAGTATGAACTCTTGGATGCGTCGTGCCGACATCTTTCATCTAAGTGATCGACAGTGATTCATGCAAAGTTGTAACTAACAATGTTTAGGGTTTGAGCTATGAATCCAACTGCCTCATTTTATTCACGACCCTCCTATGTAAGTGGCGGAGGACAAATTTACATCGGTGCTCGCCGCCAACGTGGAGGTAGCATACTTGGTGCACTGAAATCTGTTGTAGCACCTCTCATATCCAATGTCGGTAGATCTTTAAAACGAAATGTTTTAAGTAATGCCGTTGGCTTTGCTGGTGATGTTGCTAGTGATCTTTCCAGAGGTAGAAGTTTTAAGAGCAGTTTGTTGAATCGTGGGAAGGAACGCGGTTTAAAAACATTGAAGCAGACCATTGCTGGTGTTACTCAAGGAAAGAAATCACCTAAACGAATGAATAAAGGAAGGAGGAAACATCGCGGAGCTGGTAAGGTGCGATCTTCAGTCAAAAGGCATTCACGCAAACGTCGCAGAGGCTCTAATCATTCATCAGGCGCTAAACGACGACGCTGCTATAACTTCTAATCATGGAGTGTAAAACTTCCGGTTTTTGTTTGTTCGATCAACAAGCCATACAGACAGATATTCTTAGTTCAAGTATTGTAGATTATCATCCTCGAACAGCTGAGAATGCTGGCCCCATTGAATTTGTTATTCCTGGTGGTAGTGATGACTACATAGATTTGAGTTATGCGATGCTTGATTTGAGGTTTAGAATTCAGCAAGCAGATGGAACTGCTATTGACGATGCACATAAAGTTGGACTGAACAATTTACCATTGACTACATTACTTCGTGATGTTTCTCTAACGATTGGAGAGCAGCAAGTGGAAGGTGGTCAAAGCGATTATCCCTATAAATCATATTTCAATCATGTATCACAGTTTCATCCAGCAGCACAAAAAAGTCATATGGAAGCCATGGGATGGTACAGAGATGAAGCAGGAAAATTTGATGTTGAAACAAACAGTGGCTTTGTAAAGCGATCTGCTATGATTAAAGATAGTAGAGTATGTCAGCTATATGGTCCGCTGAATTTAGACTTCTTTAGACAGTCAAAGTTTTTACTGTGTAATACCAGCATGCGACTCAAGCTGACATTGAATAAGCCTGAATTTGCGCTGAATGCATTTGCTAAAGTTGACAATTTTAGAATTCATGTGGAAGATATTGCACTTTACATTCGTCGAGTAGTACCGAATCCAAGTGTCATTAGAGGGCATGCTGAAGGCCTTAACCGCCAAAATGCCATTTACCCTATTCAGCATACAAAGCTTCTCACCTTTACAATTCCGAAAGATCAAAAGAGTTTCATGAAAGATGGCCTCTTTCCATCGGAAGCACCGAAGCTCCTCATGGTGGCAATGGTTGAAAATGATGCATTTAATGGTAATATAAAGAAGAATCCTTTCAATTTTAAACACAATCAGTTAAGTGAAATTGCTTTACGTGTAAATGGTGTGAGTCATCCTGGTCCACCCTACAAACCAGATTTTGCTTCAGATCAATTTATGCGCAGTTATGTTGATTTTATGGATGTTTTTGGCTTTTACAATACGGATGACACCAACGGACTGACTATGAAAGAGTTTAAGAGTGGATATACTATTTATGCATTTGATTTGACTGCTGACAGCGATATTAGTGCACCCTATCGTCAAGCGAACGTGCCTCATAATATTCGTTTGGATTTGACGTTCAAAAGAACACTACCTGAGACGATCAATGTATTAATTTATGCAGTCTTCGATTCAAATATTGAAATTACAAAGTATCGTGACGTGATTCTTCAGTATAATCGTTAATGAGTTGGTTGACTGCTGACGATATTAAGACTAAAGTGCAGCGTAATGCAGACGAAGCGACGTTGAAAGCTTTCGATAATGTCTATTCACTCGATACCTTACCACCTGCAGTAAATCACTATCCCATCTTTATTGTGCTAAACACTCATTCACAGAATTTAGGCGGTGAGCATTGGAAAGCGATCTTTATTGGAGAAGACCGACGTGGTGAACTATTTGACTCTCTTGCTCAACCTCCAAATATACCAACACAGCAGTGGTTGAGAAAACATACGCGTCAATATCAGCGAAATGAACGCATACTACAACATCCACTTTCATCAACGTGTGGTGCTTTTGTACTGTACTTCATCTTAAAACGTTTACATGTATCTCGATTTGCATCTATTATTCAAAACTTTTCATGTAATCCATCCTCTAATGAAAAAATGATTTGTAAGTTCTATCATGATTTGAAATAAAAACATCATGTTGGAAAAAATTGTTTTTTATTTTACAATCCGCTGGGTACGTACATACTCAATGAGATAGTCTAGGATCATATTTGCTTGTTCATGAGATTTTAGTCCAGTAATGATCACTTTACTATTATGAAAGATTGCCACATGCACAGGCAACCAACAACTAATGAGAGCTGCAGGAAAAAGTTCGGGTTCATAACACAAACTGTAACTGCTGGTACGAATCTTCAAAAATGATAGACTGTCACTCAATTGAGTAGAGATCACCATATTGTCCACAGTCAGATTCGACATCACACACCTCTCCCTCTTCCATATCCGACGTAGTAGTCTTTGTAGCTCTAAGCGCATTGACTGCGCCGATGAATGAGAAAGGGCGCCGAGAATCTGTACAGTCCCATTTGGGAAGAGTTGAAGATTCCGTGAATTGTTCATCTTCACCACTAACATTTGAGGACGGCCCGGGTAATACTTGCTGTTTGGAAGCTGTTGGCGTAATGTTGTGAGATCGATTTTGGTGTAGAGTCTGAAGCGACGGAGAATGTTGACGATGGTGTAGCGATGGCGCTTCATGATGAAAGAATGAGTAAATTGAGCGATGTACCTTCCTTTTATACTTTTCCCAACTACCTTGATGAAATGTGAAGTTAGTATGAAGTTGGGAATGATAGAGTTGAATTCGCCGATTGTTGACGCGCAGCCAGATGCGATTTCCAATACGTGAATGTCTTTTCATATAGAAGTATTTCAAGTCCTTCATGATATGATGTAGAGATTGAAAATGACGATAAGATAAAGCAAACTCTCTTCTCACATTTCCAGTTGAATCTTTGAAATAGACGTTTCGATCATGATCCGTTTCAATACGTTGTAGGGAATCTAATTTCCAACTCATGGTGCGTGGTAATCATATCTGATTAAGATTTGCATAGTAGGGCGATGAACTCACGACGAATAAATGTCATGATGGAGCGATGTATGTATCTTCTATACTTCTCCCAATTGTATTTGCGAAATGAGAAACAGTTTGCGGAATGAGAATGGTAGATTTGAATTTCATTTCTGTAATGTTGAAGCCAAACTTGATCACCCAAGGAGATGAATCTTAATGTTTCAAAATATTCCAAATCCCTCATGATATCATTGAGGTTGACAAATTGTCGCCATGTTAATGTAATTCCTCTTGATGTATGACCATGAGAATTTTTGAAATGTACGTTTCCATCACGATCAACTCTGATATATTGTAGAGAGTCCAAAATCCAAGTCTTCATGATGTTATGCAAAGTTGCAGATTAGCAATATAAAAATGTCGTTTTATCATATTTTGCTTAGCAATGCGGCTACAAAGAGATTTACTAGTAATCGAGCCGCACTCTTTTCTACTCCCATTGATCATGCACAACAGCTAAATGGGAATTGGGAAGTGGGTGTCACTCAACTTGTTTATAGCAACTGTGTCTATACTTTTGATCATGAGGTGATGACTATTAATATGAGGCGTACAGCTGCTTATCAATGTGAAAAGGGGTGCCGAGTATACATTCCACAGTGGTCAAAGAAAGATCTCTTATCATGTAAAAAGTTTATATATGATTTCTTGAATAAAGCGTGTAAACATATTGTCCAATTTACTCCGCACAATGATGATTATAATTATGTACATCATGTAGTTGAGAAAGATTGGATTGTTGGTTTAAGTCCAAGTTTAAGAAATGATTTAGGCTACCTCGCTAGCGCCTTAACAAGCTATGATAATTTTAACGTTAATTACCACATAAGTGGTCATAAACAGTTAATATATCGAGAGGAAGCTTATTATGTAGATCTTATTCCAAGAAATGAGAAGACGTTGGTGAAGAAGATTGTGATTAAGCCAAGAAAGACAAACATGACTCCTGAAACATTATTGAAGAAATTTAATTATCTCCTTCGAGTTGATGGTAAACAAGTGGCAACATTGACTTATATCAAATCATCTAATCATATTGCAATAAGCAAATTAAATGATGATGATCTAGTATTAGTTTGTTCAAAAGATTTTCATCAGTTCTTACGACATCGTTCTGCAGCTGTTCATGGAAAATCTGATATGCAACATTTACCATGTGAAAGGCCAAATCAATTTGATACAGAATGGGCCGTATCTTTATACAGAAAGTGTGTAGAGCCTTTTGGTGGTTTCTTACATGAAACAAGAGTGTTGATGCCTCGCATTATTACTTCGGTTAAATTGGTTGTAGATTATTTAAATGAAGTGATTAATGAGCAACATATTTCATTTTCTGAAAAAGAAGGTACTTTGTCTCTCACTATAAATGGAAAAGGTATTGAACTAATTATGGATAAAACTCTAATGGACATTTTGGGTTTTGATCAAAATATCTTTAAAAGTGGTACTGTAACCAAAGCTAGCGCAGACATGTCGCTATCGCGTCGTATTAACTATTTTCAGATATATTCCAATATTGGTGAAGATGTACGTGTGGGAGATGTTGAAGCTCCATTGCTAGCAATGATACCATACCAGCCAAAAAGCTGCAGTATTTTATCTGAGCATACTTTCAAGAAAGTGCATTATACAAAGCTGAAATCAAACTACATCCCACAAATTGATATTGCCATTTATGATGATGCTGGTGCGTTGATTCCTTTTCATAAAGATGCTGTGACAAGTATTACACTCCATTTCCGAATGAAGAGTTAATGCAAACGTATGCTAATATATTTTTCCAATGTGAATAATATGGAAAGTGAAAATAAGGACTCGTTTCTAATCTACTTGCCCAGTAATGCTTCTATGAATAAATTTCCCAAAAATAAACCATCAGACTATCGAGTAGAATTAAATCGGCCACTGCATTTAGAAGGTGAATGGGAAGTTGGCGTTTCTAGTATTTGCTATGATAGCAATATTCAGAATGTGAATGATTTGGAAGAAATGATATTGACTCCTCGCACCCATGATGGAATAACGATGAATAATGCATTTCAGTTCCCATACAATTTAACATCAGATGGAAAGTGGAACTATGAATGGATTCAGATAAAATCAGATTCTTATGAGCCATTTGGGAATGAGAAAATTATTAAGGCATTCAACAGTGGTAATACTTCCATCATGAAGAATAAAAATCAGAAAGCTTATGAGTTTACTATCTATCATTGGAGTGGGAGACAGTTCCTCCGCTTTCATTCTTTTACTAAAGGTCTTACGCTGAGGTTGGATAGTGAATTCTATCCACATCTTGGTTTTGGTCATGGACTACATCTAACGTCAATTGCTACTGCAAATGTTAAAAAAGTTTATTCAAATCGAATCAACAAATTTCATTATAGATTTAAAATATTTGATGAAGATGTTGTAGAATGCGAAGAACGCATCATTTTGAAAAAGCGTGGTGTTCAACCTTTATCACTTATTGAGTTAGTAAAACGATGGAATGAGACTGTGGGTAAGAAGTATGGAGAGAAAATTATGGCGGACAAAAATAAGTTGGTTATTCAGAAATATAATGACAAACTTACAGTTTATTTCTCTCCAACCTTGCGTCATTTTGTAAGACATTATACGCCTATTATTGGAAGCGGTGTGGTGTATGCTTCTCATGAATATCACACTAAAGCTGATTCAGTTAATGATGAATGGTGGGTGGACATCTATGGTGATCGCATCAAGAAAATTTACCAGTCTTATGAAGAATCTAAAGTTGCTATCAATATAATGCCGCGTCTATATCATACAGTTGAAAGCTTCATTCATGTAGTAAATCCTTATATACAACAGAAGTTGAAGCATGTGATGAAAAGTAAATATGATGCAAAGACACACCACATTTCGTTTTCAATTGAAAATCAACGCGTTGTTCTGAAACTGGGTGATGACATTCAATGTCAATTGAGTAAAAATTTGAAAAAACTCTTTGGTTTTTCAATGCTACAAACAGTGTTTGCTGCTGCGCATACGATTGGTATAGAAACACCAATGACACTTGATAAACATGAACAGCACCTTTACATTCAAAGTGATTTGATTCTACCTATTTCTGTTGGTGAGAAAAAAGAATACATTTTACGTGATTTCATTCATGATAAAGACGCTTCATATGGAATAGTCGAGAAGATGTTTGAATCTATTTTCTATCATCCCGTCGTCAAACAAACTATACCCTCTATTGCTATCAAAATTACCAATGGTTTACAAGAGTGCATCCATGTGAAAGATACTAAATCCCTCATAACGTTAGTGTTTCGGAAAACAAAGTGAAGTCATTGTGATATGTTTATTGAAATATGTACATGAATGTGAAGCAACAGACTTTATACAACATCCACTGAAAATATATACATGAGCGCACTTCAATAAACATTGTTATATACAAAAAGTCTTTTTACTTCGTGAAGGGTGGAAATATACAGGGATAGGAAAAATGTCTTTCAGTGGAAAAGTCATCACATGGGGAATGTACAGATGTGGACACATATTCACAAGGAAAAAACAATCTCATGCGATACATAAAACAACAATGTTTATCTACAGAAATCAACATCAAAATACTAAGTTAAGGATGATTATGCTAAGACGTCTCCTGAATGTGGTAGTGTGAGTTTAATTCTTTTGGGTGGTGGTATGTTTGTGTCAGGATGTCCATGTGGAAGAGATATGTTGTGTTCTAACCAGCACCTCTTATCCTCCCATGCTGAAAGCGCCCGTTTCCTAAAAGTATGAGTTTTGATCTCATGCGACTTAGATTTTAAGATTGTCATATTGACAAACGTTATATTTTTATTTCTATAGGCTTTCCTGAAATTCTTATGTTTCATATTTTGCACAATGGATTTTGATATGCCTTTAGCGCGCTTAATGCTATCATCACTATCCTTTAATTTCATAGAATACATTTTTGGACGGAGGAGAATCATTTCATCTATTTCCTTCCCTGCTGTCTCATCCTTAAAGCAGCCAAGTTTTGCCTTATTTTTGATGGAGTAGAGTGGATGATCAGCAGGATAATTTGATGTATCAAAATATCTTTCCAAAGATTTTCCTACTTCATTGAAATTTAAATCTTTTTGAGTGGTAATACCTAAGAAGAAACTATCTGTATCACCACCCAACAAACGAACCTCTTTTACGAGAGGACATGGTTTTAGTATTTTATAAAAGAGTTGGTACATTTCAAGCTTAGAATAATCTAGTACAGCTTGACCAATATAGATGGGTTTGCACAACTCAACTTCAGATTTTATCATTTTAACACCTATAAGGTCCTCATCGATAATGTCTCTATCGATGAATAGAGGTGATGAGGTCAATTTGTGATACTTTTGATCATCATTAACTAGTTTGTAGTTTACGCGCTTTCTAACATCCTCCATCGTCTTACCAAATAGACTGTTGTTCTTATATTTATAAAAATCTTTTTCAAAGTTATTTTGGGCTAGTGCACGTTTCTGGCTGTTGCTATCAATATATGGCTTGAGGAAGGCTTTCTGTCTAAATTTAATAATGCGGTGAACTCTTTTTAAAATCATACCCATTTCTAAATAAAATTTTAAGATGCTAAAGTGGACTAGATAGTTTTCTTTATCATACTGGGTGAGTAAAAGTTTGCGACAAGGCTTATAGTCGGGTTGTCCACATGATTCTAAATCTTTATGAAATTGTTTCATAAAGTCGGAAAACATATCTTTACTCACTTCACCTGATTCGGGTGCGAGTGGAAAATCTACGGTTTTATGTTTAATATTATTTGGATAGATTAGATCTATCTCAAAATAATATCCCCAATCACCTTCATCTGGAATTGCTAGTATGTTAGAAGGGTTGGAGAAATGTTGAATATCACTATCATCTAACCAGCTAAACTCAGAGTGAGGTAGCGGTTTGGATAATGAACTACCATACAAATTATTTTGGTCATAATACTTCAGATGAGTCTGGTCATTGCCTACTGTTTCAGATTTTAACCTATGTTTATTTACAAATGTGAGACCACCGCGAATTCCTCGCTCAAATAAATTATACATCTCTGGATCTTGTAAGAGATGAATGGTCTCACCAGTCATTTTAAAAGCAGACTTAAATGACATGGCTGGCAGACTGACAAAGTGGACGGGATCTAACTTATCTTCTTCTAATGCCACTCGTCGAAACTCCTGAAATACATCAGCCAGCAAAAATACATCTAACTTAAGGTAGGCAATCATATATTCGCCAAATGTATGGCAGTCAAATTTTATCCATGCATCTTGTGCATGATCATAATCTTCGGTCTTACATTCTGCGCCGGTCAAATCATTTTTAAATTTATCTATGGGCGGAAGAGAAGTCTCGCCGAGTTTACTAATCGCATCAAAATATGCATATGGAAAGACTCCTTTCCGTGTGATGACTTCATCGGTTAGATTTGGGTATTGTTTCTTAAGATTTTGTGTTAGTGGAAGAGACTTTAGATTTTGCACGAGAGAGGCCAGTGATGCAGTCATAAATTGGTAGGAATCTAAAAATTTTATATCAAAATAGACCGTCTTATTTTCTTTAGTTTTATCGACAGGCACTTTTGCTGTCATGGCCATAAACTTCTCTCTCGTTTGCGCTATTACATCAAGCTTCCACTCTTTCATTTGACCTAAACCTCCTTTTATTATCATATGGCTGTCGTAGCCCTTGAAATTATGGAAAATGACGGGTAATGTACGCCGTTTCATCCTAAGTGAAAAATTGCATTTTGAACAGAGTGCGTTTCTAAATTTAGCAGTGATGTGATCATGGTCGCGCACTTTCTTAATCTTATCATCGTCAAATGTTTTCCTACATTTGGGGCAAATGTTGCAACTATCAAATTTTGCTTGATCATCTGCTGTCATATGCAATGATCTGCGATAGAGTTCACCATCATGTTTTTGTTGAAATTTTACAGCCTGTTCGAGGAATTGTAGGAATTGGTAAATACAATCCTCACCTTGCCAGACGCGCATTTTATTTTGCCTACCCCTAAAGTGATCATGCCATACTTCATAGCAGGAAATGGCTGCTGGTCGATGGATGTTATCATCGATATAACATTCGATGTCAGCATAGATGACACGAAGAGGACTTAATTCATCACCATTCTCTCTATATGAAAACTCCTTATCTTTGGGCATGCGCTCCATTTGCAGTTTACCTCGCTTACACCATTCGTAATGAGTTTCAAATTTAGTTTTCCTCCTAAAGTGGCGAATACATCTGTCGCAGTAATATAACTCTCTACTAGAGTTTTCTAAGTGGTGGTATAAGCGAGAGATTTTGGGAATACCGCAGTAGTGCCATTCCTCACTATCATCCTGTTTTACTAATAACAGGTTTACTGTACGTTCATAACAACTCGAACGCGAGTTGTAGCGCACACCCTTCAATCCTTTTTCCCAAACATGGAGAACTATTTTGATGTTGTTCAATTTTTCAAATTTTTCTATATCTTTAATTTTCATATCGTCACTATTACAGTCATCGAAGTTTAATTCATTCTCCCACTGTTGATACTTACTCTTGCGGTATCGACTATTCTGCACATCATTATAGTGGAGAATGGAGAGGACGGCATACTTAAAACATTGCGATTCGCAATCTACAGAAATGACTGCTGCTTTATTTCTTAAATTTTTCGGAAGTTTAAAGGAGCCTCGACCACTATGATTTCCTAATAAACTGATTTTAATCATGGCGGTCTCAATACCATCAAAAACGAGTCCACTATCACGCTCGTTAAATTTATCTATATTTAATTTTAACCCTTGGATATGAAAATTTATCCAAGACTCACAGTCTACAACTTCGGTTGCAGGAGAGGAGGGTATGTGAAACTCCAACCTCTCTATTATTTGTCCAGTATGGTGGTCGATTTTTACATATTTTATTTTAAGATAGATGAGCGCCTTCATCCTAAAATTGTCTAAATTGTTGAAGAGCGCTTCTATCAATGATGAATTTTGATGAAACCATTCCTCAAAGTTAGCAATGGTTTCTGAGGAGTCCATCTGGTAGTTCCTCACTAAATTATTTATGGACACTTCAGTGAGTCGGATAGAGGAGGTACCGTTGGTGTAGGTATCGTTCGCGTGTGTATGTTGAAGTCTGTGCGAAGATAGTTCAAAACGTGTCTCGAAAGACTGAGCGCACAAGTCGCAAGAAAAGGAGACATCGTTAACAGAATCATCCCTACCTTCGGAGATTGATGCCGGCTTAGGTCGACAAACACCTCGCTTGATGTGTCGGGTGAGATCACGCTTCCTCGTGAAGATGTGTCCACAGTCAGCACATTGCCGATCGTCGCATTCCCGCGACAATGTTGATATGGACTCGCACGAGATGGAACTGGTATCACCTGAAAGAGAAATCATTCTTTCATCTCTGTTCAAGTGTCAGTATATTGTTACAACCTACCTTGACTCAACAACTCTAAACTTTCCTCGAGAAGGGAGGGTGTTGGTGATGAAGTTGATGCCTGAAATTGAGGAAGATGCTATTAGCCACACGTTTGAGGGAGATGAGAGAGGAAATTTTCAACTTACCATTTGAACGAAATTATGTTTAAGCTTGATACTTGAACAAGATAGAGACTTCACTCAAATTTGGAATTCACTAAAGAGCAGTTCACTTGTACGCCTCAAATACAGAATTCGCTAGACAACAGTTCACTTATGCGTCTCAAAGACAGAGTGAAATGATACGGATGTCACTTTGCTTATATACTTTCATTCTCTTCATTCATTGGATGTTCATTCTGATTGGTTGCTTGTTGATACTTAAGAATTAGAAAACATTTCAAAGTCATTATTCACAGTCAACATGACAAGCCCTCCGACAACATCAAACACAAAATTCTCTTCTCCATGCTCAACACCAAAGGCGCTCGTTACACCAAACGCTCCAAGAAAGGCGAAGGTGGAGAAGGTGTACCAACTGGACAATATCAGGAAGTTATCATTACCAGCGGATGAGGAAGAGGAGAGTGTATGTGAGAAGGAGTGTCCCGACTTAACAGGCGTGAGGTGGAAGTATCTCCAGTACGATACTGACGATGTGATGGAGATCAACAGCACGAAATTCCTCCACCAATTATGGGAGTGGTACACCCCTAACTCCCAGCCACGAACTATGGCAGAGTGGGAGTATATTGATAAAGTGAGGCTCGCAGTGGAAGAACGATTAAAGCAACTGAACTGTTTTTGTTATCTATGTGAAGCCAGACTCTGGGACGATATTGACGATGAAGACCTTTTGAAATACATGCCATAATAAATTTTTATTTCGTATTATCTTTGCTTTCATACTGACGTACTTGAATGGGGCTTCAGTGGATGATTTAACCATGTATACATTTTCATTTGGAAATAGTAGCACGCTTAGTCTAACTTGTAAATCTTAAAACATTTCATATGGACGATGATGATAGATGAAATAGTGTCAAATAAAATTAAGATAGCTTACACTTCTGATACAGGAATAGCAATCGACTGCGATCCATGTGTAAAGAGCTTGTTAGACTACGGATGGGGTTAAGTGGATGATTTAACCATGTATACATTTTCATTTGGAAATAGTAGCACGCTTAGTCTAACTTGTAAATCTTAAAACATTTCATATGGACGATGATGATAGATGAAATAGTGTCAAATAAAATTAAGATAGCTTACACTTCTGATACAGGGATAGCAATCGACTGCGATCCATGTGTAAAGAGCTTGTTAGACTACGGATGGGGTTAAGTGGATGATTTAACCATGTATACATTTTCATTTGGAAATAGTAGCACGCTTAGTCTAACTTGTAAATCTTAAAACATTTCATATGGACGATGATGATAGATGAAATAGTATCAAATAAAATTAAGATAGCTTACACTTCTGATACAGGGATAGCAATCGACTGCGATCCATGTGTAAAGAGCTTGTTAGACTACGGAAGAGAGAAGTGTGTTATGTTGCGTGTGGCGCGTGAGTGTCCTCCCATTTCATTCCATTCATTATTTTTCTTCCCCTCTGCATTCCATATCCGAGGATATGTGGCGGGCTTGGGACCGCTTTAGCTGCATTAGAAGGTTGGCCCTTAAAAGAGCCCATGGGTCGTTCTCCGTCCACCGACACTCCTCTCACTTCTGCAAAAACTCTGAAAGAAAAAGAATAGGAGATTAGATGAGCTACAAAAATGATCATGTTGAGGAAGCTTACTGGGAACTTTCTTCCGAACTTTTCGGACGACGAAGTCTTCAAGCTGGCCGGTAACGTCCATACTCATGTGGAGACATCGGACTCCGTCGCCCTCATAACACTGCTGTGTTACGTTGGGATCATCCGTGATGGTTGGGGCGTCGCACACATTGTTCTCAAAGAGGGGAAGATGGACTTCATACACTCTCCTTTTTCGACACTTCAAACGCTCATGCAGTCGCTCCACTTCACCCGTCAACCTCTTATTAATAACCTTCACCTCCTCCGTCTCCTTCACCACGCTTCGCATCCGCTCTATCTCTTCATCCTTCCTCGACACACTCGCCTGCAAACTCTCCACCAAACCTGCCTTCCTCATCAACTCGCTCCTTTCCGCCATCCATTCCTTCTCCTTCTTTCTCAAGCTCTCCAACTCTTCCCTTGTTGCCCTATACCCCTCAACCTTCACCTTCAGCTCTTCATTCTCCTTCAAAACTTTTCTATTATTACTTTCCAAAGCCATCACACGATCCTTCATTCTCACAAATACCTCCGTGTCATACGCCTCTTGCTGCCGTGGCGATGACGCTGCCATCGGCTTAGCCACTTCCTCCCCCTCCCACTCTTCCTTCAAATCCGCTATGTCCCCAAACAAATCTTCCATCACCGCATCCAAATCAACATCATCCTTCTTCTTCATATTCGCTCTCAACTCAACTTCCTCATTCGAACTCCCATCACTCGAACTCCCCTCACTCGCATTCCTCACCACTTTCTCCCCAATCACGTCCTGTATCGCTGCCACCGCCTTTGTCACCTCTTCCCTCTCCAACAACTCTCCCTCAAACCATGCCTTGAACCCCTTCTCTCCGATGTTCCCACTCTCACACTGCAAATGCGCCTTCATAAATTCCTTCTCATCCCCCATCACACATTTCCGACAAGACACACACAACCTCAACATCACTTTCCTCTCATGGCCCATCGTCCCCTCTTTTTCTTTTAAATGTTTCTTGAGTTCGCTACCTCTAGCAATCTTGCCACAACTGCACTTGCCCACTAGCATCTTGGCGTTACTCGCTTTCGTCATGATAATTCTGTAAAGATAGAGTAAAATTTGATAGCAAGTGTTTATAGGATACTACTTGCTGATATGCATTGAAAGACTAAGTCACCAAACATTTGATAGCAAGTCAGCAACCGTTTGGGTGTTAAGCTCTTGAATCCGTTACAGGCATTACTCAGAGGGGATCTTATCCCAGCTCCAAGGCCTCGACCCACAAATCCAACCTCGATCGGACAGAGCGTGCGTCATATCACTGTGTTGGTATCCGGGCCCCAGTTTTGACATGAAAACCGGTGGAGTTATTTACAAGAGGAAACGACCCAAGTCACAGAGACTCATAAACGACTGCTTTTTATTCAAAAACTTTAATTATTATCATTAAATATGAATTTAAATTTTTCAGTATTTTAGTACTACTCATAAAACGTTTATAAGTAGTCTGTCACCTTCAGCATAGCAAACGCTGTCGAATGTTTTTTGAATCAAGTCTAAAGGACTTGTAGAAGCAAAGTTATAGCCGTTTGAAGATTTCGGCCTACTATCATCAAATGGTCAGTCATGCTATACTGACTAACCTATAAGTCTGACACCTTAGCTGATATCAGCAATGTAAAGTCAGAAGTCCGATATCGGACCTCAAGAGAAACGACTTACCTGTAGTCAGTTTCTCAACTTAGTGAAATTCCTCTCCCGATCCCGTTCTTATATACCCTGTGAATATGCAATCGATAAGAGGGGGGGGGACGTCAGTGAAATTTCAAAATTTGATGAAAAATGTTTTGGTGACGGTCCCAGGTCGAAATTCCACACTTTGGAAAATTTTCAAATTTTTACCCATACAAAGCCACTCTGACACTTAGGATTTTTTCAGGTGAGCGAGCTCCGACCTAAAATCTTGTAACCGCTCTAACTTTTGAACGAAGACAGATAGGAACAAGCCGATTGTTTCACTGAATTTGTCTCACTCTTAGCTTTCAAACGAGCTATCGCACGACAAAATCCGTCCACTGGAAGCCAAAATCGAAGCAAGCTGTCCAGAGGGGGGGGGACGTCAGTGAAATTTCAAAATTTGATGAAAAATGTTTTGGTGACGGTCCCAGGTCGAAATTCCACACTTTGGAAAATTTTCAAATTTTTACCCATACAAAGCCACTCTGACACTTAGGATTTTTTCAGGTGAGCGAGCTCCGACCTAAAATCTTGTAACCGCTCTAACTTTTGAACGAAGACAGATAGGAACAAGCCGATTGTTTCACTGAATTTGTCTCACTCTTAGCTTTCAAACGAGCTATCGCACGACAAAATCCGTCCACTGGAAGCCAAAATCGAAGCAAGCTGTCCAGAGGGGGGGGGACGTCAGTGAAATTTCAAAATTTGATGAAAAATGTTTTGGTGACGGTCCCAGGTCGAAATTCCACACTTTGGAAAATTTTCAAATTTTTACCCATACAAAGCCACTCTGACACTTAGGATTTTTTCAGGTGAGCGAGCTCCGACCTAAAATCTTGTAACCGCTCTAACTTTTGAACGAAGACAGATAGGAACAAGCCGATTGTTTCACTGAATTTGTCTCACTCTTAGCTTTCAAACGAGCTATCGCACGACAAAATCCGTCCACTGGAAGCCAAAATCGAAGCAAGCTGTCCAGAGGGGGGGGGACGTCAGTGAAATTTCAAAATTTGATGAAAAATGTTTTGGTGACGGTCCCAGGTCGAAATTCCACACTTTGGAAAATTTTCAAATTTTTACCCATACAAAGCCACTCTGACACTTAGGATTTTTTCAGGTGAGCGAGCTCCGACCTAAAATCTTGTAACCGCTCTAACTTTTGAACGAAGACAGATAGGAACAAGCCGATTGTTTCACTGAATTTGTCTCACTCTTAGCTTTCAAACGAGCTATCGCACGACAAAATCCGTCCACTGGAAGCCAAAATCGAAGCAAGCTGTCCAGAGGGGGGGGGGACGTCAGTGAAATTTCAAAATTTGATGAAAAATGTTTTGGTGACGGTCCCAGGTCGAAATTCCACACTTTGGAAAATTTTCAAATTTTTACCCATACAAAGCCACTCTGACACTTAGGATTTTTTCAGGTGAGCGAGCTCCGACCTAAAATCTTGTAACCGCTCTAACTTTTGAACGAAGACAGATAGGAACAAGCCGATTGTTTCACTGAATTTGTCTCACTCTTAGCTTTCAAACGAGCTATCGCACGACAAAATCCGTCCACTGGAAGCCAAAATCGAAGCAAGCTGTCCAGAGGGGGGGGGACGTCAGTGAAATTTCAAAATTTGATGAAAAATGTTTTGGTGACGGTCCCAGGTCGAAATTCCACACTTTGGAAAATTTTCAAAATTTTACCCATACAAAGTCACTCTGACACTTAGGATTTTTTCAGGTTAGCGAGCTCCGACCTAAAATCTTGTAACCGCTCTAACTTTTGAACGAAGACAGATAGGAACAAGCCGATTGTTTCACTGAATTTGTCTCACTCTTAGCTTTCAAACGAGCTATCGCACGACAAAATCCGTCCACTGGAAGCCAAAATCGAAGCAAGCTGTCCAGAGGGGGGGGGACGTCAGCCGAAAATTTTTTCTCTCCGATTTCGCTGGAAACATCCTTCCTAACCCAAAATTTCACGTAGATTCCGAATCTGGCCTCCGTTTTCTCATCCGATGCTTCGTTTGGGCGCTACACACCAAAACGTCCCAAATTCTAACTCTGTCGTTTTTTCGAAAAATGTTGAAAATTTTTTCTCGCCGATTGCCTTGAAACTCACTATACAGATAAAGAATTTCACGCTGATTCCAAATCTGAAATCCGTTTTCCAATCCGATGCTTCGTTTTGAAGCTAGAGCCCAAAACGTCCCAAATTCTAACTCTGTCGTTTTTCACCAATGTCCCAAAATCTTAAATGGCGTCTCACATCTAAACGAAGACAGATAGGAACAAGCCGATTGTTTCACTGAATTTGTCTCACTCTTAGCTTTCAAACGAGCTATCGCACGACAAAATCCGTCCACTGGAAGCCAAAATCGAAGCAAGCTGTCCAGAGGGGGGGGACGTCAGCCGAAAATTTTTTCTCTCCGATTTCGCTGGAAACATCCTTCCTAACCCAAAATTTCACGTAGATTCCGAATCTGGCCTCCGTTTTCTCATCCGATGCTTCGTTTGGGCGCTACACACCAAAACGTCCCAAATTCTAACTCTGTTAAAATTTTGAAGAAAAATTTTTTCTCGCCAATTGCCTTGAAACTCACCCTACCGATGCAGAATTTTACGCTGAATCCGAATCTGGCAACCATTTCACCATCCACGACAACCTAGACGGTCGCCCACGTCAACCTAGGCGGTCGGCCACGTCAACCTAGGCGGTCGGTCACGTTAACCCATACGAGACCAACACATCCGAGTCTCACACTCTGCCGTTGCAGAGGGGGGGGGGAGTCAGCGAACATGTTGTGAACCCACCTGGCCGGCACACCACGACAGACTCTGTCGTTCCAGAGGGGGGGGGACTCAGACCCGAAGCACCACGGCGGCCGACCACGACACTCTGCCGTTCCAGAGGGGGGGGGCGCCGGTCGAGTGTTTGTCACTTGCTTACTACTAACAAAATGTGTATTATGGAAATAAATGTAGATGTTCTGATTGCAAGTGGTTGTTCATGGTATGTGATTGTTGATGTGAGATTTGATGCTGAGTGCTTCTCCTATGCGTGTATGTTTAGTATGATGTAGGATTGAGAAAGATTGTTTTGATGCTGGATGTATATGCATGGAGATTTCTGATGGTGGGCTTCCTTTCATATGCTCTTTGATGCGGGTGAAAATGTGGCGACGAGTCTCTCCTACATAACATTCTGAGCAATGTTCACATTTATACTTGTAGATGAGGGAAGAGTGCTCGTTGAAGGGGATTGCATCTTTGTAACGGCATAAATTTTGGATTTTGTATGTATTGTAGGCAATAATAATTTTTGACTTTGTTAATAGCTTGTTTATGGAGCGGGTCTTCTTTTCAATTTCTTTGTGGATGACATCGACATAGGGCAACTTCCAGTATAGACATGTTCTTTAATTTCCTCAGTATTTTCATCATCGTCTTGCTGTCTTTGAACTTTGCAGTCACTGAAAACTTTTTCAATGTAGGTTGCGCTGTATCCTTATATATATATATTGTTCTGTCACTTTCAGTTGTCACTGAGGATGGCACGTCATGTGTGCTGAAACGCGTATGACAATAAACTCTATGCAATCACTTCGGTGTATTTCTATTTCATTGGTTATAGATGCTCAAGGTTTGAACTGAAATTTGATCAAAATTTCATGCTTATACCTTCCTAAGATGCTTGTTGAATGCAAATTTGTTTGGCTTTGGTAAGCAAAGGTAGATGATTACATGACTTCATGACCTGAAGATATATCATGCCACAAACTAGGCCTATATCCCTTGAGTTAATACATCTCGCATAGTCAGGGCAAACACACCAAACCGACATTTCGGTCGAAAACTTCGATTTTTCTTCAATTAGCATGTCTTTTTTCTTTGAACTTGTCTGCATATCAAAGGAACACGTTAGAACTCGGCAGGCGCGCATTTTTGTAGCTGTCATACCATACGGTTTAGAACATTCGTTGAAAGTCTCATCTTCGGTCTCGTTCCATGCAAAAGCCCGTCCTGGTGGAGGGACTATTTCTATCTTTACATAGTATTTGCTATAATCATTTGTCCAAAAATGTCCGAGAAATAGGCATAAAGGAGCAAATAAGTATGAATAACAAGGAGGAAATAAAAAACTATGAATAGCAAACTGTTTCTATAATTATCTGACTACTGTTCTGTCCGACCTCGATGAAACTCTACGTAGTCTAGGTCGACGTTATTGTGACTTCGGTGAATGTGAGAGGAACTAAATTTAGAAATTCAAAAAAGCGCATATTAAATGTCCGCCGAATTGCATTGTGCAAAGCAGCTACTACTTATACTGAAAACTTGCAAACGGTTAGAACTGCTAAAATTAGCAAAGTCGATATTCTAAGCTTACAAATAAGCTTGAAACGTTGCATCTTATCAGAGAGTGCATTTTTGCTACATCATAACTTGACCCAACCCATCAGCAAACAGGAAAATTCTTTTTTCTAGTACGAATTGCACGTATTTGTGTCTAACTGTCTATCAGACTAAGTTTTATTTTGTCATAGTCTCAAATGCATTTGAATACCCTTTTTAAGAATTGGTCATCCTTTTTCAGAGGCAATGAGAAAACTCCATTACAAAAATGGAAATGCCAGGATCAAGGTCCTTGTGGGGAACTGGCTATAGAGAAAGCCCCCAGATGACTTTCTCGGAGCAGGGTTGAGCTGCCGGACATAGAGGGTGACGTGGAAGACGATCAAGTGCCGGAGTAAAGACTTTTGATAATGTGTGCATATGTGTTCGAATAAAATCGTTTGTGTGATGGTTTGTTTTTTGCTATTCCGGAATATCGCCTTCTGATTTTCATAGTTGCATAGCTGTGGGTAAGTTGGACTGTGTATTGATTGAGGTGGACTTTCGCCAATAAGGGCTGATAAAATGTAGCGTAGCGCTAGTGTAGCAGTTGGTGGTGATTAGTAGCAACTACGTAGCGTCGCCGTAGCACTACGTGGCATCCAGTAGCAGATACGTAGGTAGAGTAGCACAAGGTTCTGCTACGTAGCATACCGGTAGCAATTGGTGCTTCAGCGTAGCGGTAGGTTGCATTATAAGGTCATTTCAGTAGCGGCAACGTTTCAGTTGGTAGCAACAAGTAGCACCATGCTACGTAGCAGGAACGTGGCCTATGCCGCCATTTTTATTGGTTTCTGCTACGCCCCACTACAAAAAGACACGTCGGTCCGAAGTCGAAAACGAACTCGTTCCGAGGAACAGAATGTCCGCATGGCCGATGGTCGGTTCGACGTCTGAAACCGAAGCCTCATCATAAAAAAGACACCCTAGGCCTCCTACCTGCTATTTTACAAGTAGGATGTCCATGGAATTACATGAAAACGTCAATTGATCAGGAATTGAGTGTTATATATTTTTCTTTCCCCTTTCTGAAGCTTGTTTGAGTATAATAATGTCATCCGCACGTCTTCATGTCTTCAATGTCTATGCAGAAGTTAACTCATCAAAAAAGTCATTTTTATCACAATTTCTGCATAAATTTAAAGAAATGAGGTCAGAATTAGCATGTTAAGGGTCAAAAAATTTCCCGACCTTTTCCCGACTACCATACCTCGTTCCGACGTCTTTCCGACGAATCTTTTTGTAGTGGGGCATTTCTGCTACTCTCCTGCTACGTAGCAGATACGTACTTTGTTAGCCGGGCTGTGACATCCCATTCTGATCATAGACGTCTCAGACGCATGATGACATCAATGGGACGTCGCAATGACGTCACAATGTTTACTGGGTATTGGCTTCGGTAACTGAATTAAGGTTCGGTGACGAAATCAATGTCAAGAAAATGACGCCCCTAACTCTTTCTTGAAGCCACTTCGAATAACCTTTTCTGGCACTTGCTCCCAGGATTCTTTTAAATCATAATAAGTACTTTACAATACTTGTAAATGAATGCCTACTAATCTCTACCGAACTAAAAATTCTAATTTAACCTTAGATAGGGCGCACTCCGCAGATAAGGCGCACTGGCTGTATCCAAGTAAAAAAGTTGCGCCCTATAGACCAGAAAGTACGGTAATACGGATAAAGTATTCATTTTTAGTTTGTTATCACAATCTGGACACGAGGGATGATTGTCAAAAATACTGCCATGTCACCCCATTTTCCCCTATATCCTGTATATTCAAGACTATTGATAGGCATGAGAATTTTACGCGCGGATACGTGGGCGTCCCCCGAACCCACCCTCTTTAAAGTTAAAGGACAAAGTTTTGGGTGGGGCAGGTTGGAGTGCCAGAAATCACAGGGTGTTCTTGATTTCTAAGATTTAGCTTTCTCATTGTCTCAACTTGAGTTAAGTAGGATTGCGTTATTTTCACTGTTGTAACTGGTCCTGTCCGTATACAAACTTTTACCGGCGAGACCGGCACCGGTCTGATTCGGCATCGCAAGATGAAAAATCTCAATTGCTCTTACTCTAAAAATCTCAGGAATTTCTTCGGTTCCGAGTAGTAATTGAAATACATAGTTATTTTTGTCGGCATAGAAACACAAGAGGGAAGAAGATTGACTGCTGCAAAATATAGTCACTTCAGCCCAGTATGGCCTCATCCTTCACCTCAGTTTTCAGATAACTGGTGGCACGTCGCGAGAGATATTTATGGCTCTATTTTAAGCCAAAGATGTACCTAAGTTACTGAAAATCATATTGAAGTTCTTTTGATCTACTGTCTCATTAAGGATCTGCATGAATCTCAAATTTTTTAATAGTAATAGTACTGATTATCGTATTGATAGTAATAGTACTGCTGCTGTGATTGCTGTAACCTGTTTGTAGATAAATGTCTTCCATACCATACAAGTGTCGAGACTGTTAAGAAAAATCTCAACCTAAATTCATGTGACTGTTTTTGCATCATATGCAAACTTTATAGACTGGGGGCGAGTGTCGTGCATTGTGATTGTTTAGCAGTACTACAGATTGTTTCATAAAAAATGGATCACCCTTAAACATCGCCTTAACTTCAACTTTGTCTAACTCCGCCAACTTGAACGAATTTCTCTGAAATTTGGAAGATATGTCAGTTGTGCTTACTAATATCATTGTTGGAAATTTCAAGCATGAATATTGAGTTGTTTTCCTGTTATAGATGAAAAAGTAGTAGATAATTTGATCTTCATTTAGCAATGTTACACAAAATCATACCTCACTCTTATAAAATTACATTTGTTTCCTTTGTTATGTAATATGTTGTTCTACAAGCCAAAAGCTATCAAGCAAAGCAAAAATAAAGAAAATCGGTCAATCAAAGCCAGTATAGCACCATTATTCATCAACAATAATGTAGCTGCTACATGTGATTAACTGGACTTCATGTTCCATAGTTTCCTGACTTCGTTGCGGTGGTGTTGGCAGCACTCCTGATTGCTTTCAGCTAAAAATCTATCTCTCACCGGTTGAAAACAATACAAAGCACAAATGAACAATAACGAGATCGCATTCACAAAAGGCAAAGTGTCAGCTGGCATTTGGACCAATGGCCGCTCTGAACTTCACATACAGCAAGGAAACATGAATTCTGAACGCTATGTGAATGTTTTACGAATGAACATTGGCCAAATGACAGATCAACTTGGTGATCCATCGACTTGCTTATTTATGAATGATAATGCTACGTGTCACAGGAGTAGTAGAGTCAACTTATGCAAGTCTCAATTAGGGCTTAGGACATTATCTTGGCCAGCTCGTTCTCCTGATCTGAATCCCATAGAAAATGTATGGAGTATTCTAAAACGTAACGTTCGTCGTTCACTGCTACCTACAGATGGCGTATCACAACTTACGTCACTGTTAAAAAGAGAGTGGAGAAAGTTAGATCAGCCAAAAATCAACGATATCATCGAATCAATGCCTAGACGAATTGGTAATGTCATTGACAATGAGGGTAGGGCCACAAAATATTAGCTTCTTGAGAACCGTTACTGTATCATAGCTTATCAGATTATATAAGGACATTTAAATATATTAGGGACATGAAATAACATGAAAAATGCTTTCTGTATCATACTTATGTTTTATTTAGTCAAATTTTAGGATGATCCACTTTTTATGAAACGGACTGTATTAGTATGAACTCTCTATGTTGTTTTATGTAGTCACTTTTCAAATTGTCGCAACAGTCGTAGTTCTGTTTTCAGTCAATAAAAGCCTATGCTTATCAACCGAATGTTTTCCGATCTCTACTCAACTCCATAGCTTAGGCACGACAACCATCTCCTTTTTTCCACTTCAGGTCTTAACATGACATTTTAGACATTTATCGATACTATGCCATTTATTTGCATCAGGAGTTCGATTCTCCTCTCTCAGTGTTAAGGAGAGTTTGGAAGATGCAATTGACTTGATACTAGTAATACACTGATTAATGGTATCAGTGTAATAGTACTGATTTATTAAGGAAAATGAAAGATTTACCAAGATTATTGCTGGAATCAGGCTAATTTTATGGGAAATCAGTGGAATTATGAAACTTACCAGCGGGGATCTTGCTGTCTATAATGTGTGCGCGATATTTTTGTAAGTTTTGTTCTGGAACCATTATGAAACAGCAAGAATTTTGCAACAGAAAAGGGCTGATTCATGAAGGATCTTACTGATTCATTTTGAGAAAAACTTGGTATTCCTTGCATATCTTGCATGATTTTCAAAGTTTGATACTGGAACCAGAACAAGATTCAGTATGAATCTTACCAAGATTTGCTATGAAATTTCCCCTTGGGTTTCGCGGGAATTGTTTTTACTACCTGCTAGCAATGTTCAGGTGAGCAGAGTTTTTCTTGTTGTGATCTTGGTCGGGATTGCTTGTTCTAGCAATTCCGGTCAACATGGCAGAATGCAGTGATAATTTTATTGACGATGATGACATCTCTATTCTAGCGGAGGAGATTGTTTCCCGTGCACAACAGCTGCTAATTAAACCGGAGCCACGAGACTCTGAGGCCGCTGTTTCTTCACCCCGACGACAGCCGGGAGAATTACCCCGAACCAAATCGGGATCCACCCTAGAGACACGTCAACATGGTTGCGTGTTCCACTCAACGCATTTCCCGTATTTGACGGAGGTAATTTTTCTATTTACTATCAACGGATAAGTGCCGCTATGAATACTTATCCAGAGGCCGAGCGTTGCCCTATTTTTGCCTCAAAATTAGGAGACAACGTTATCGAGTGTTTGTGTGATTTTTTTCCTGGGGGTCTTGGTCACTGTTCTTTTGAGCAAGTTGTTCAGTGTCTACTGATGAAATACCGGGAACACTCAAAGCCACCGATAGACAGCAGCCTACCGAGAGAGCGGACAGCAGGTAAGTACGAAAAATTGAGCACGAAAAATGTACCAATTTTTCAGGGGGAATCTGGTGAAGATTTTGACATATGGTTTCGCCGAGTATCTATGTATTTGGATACCTATCCTCCACAGGAGAGAATTCATAGACTCTGTTCCCAGTTGGGAACAAAACCATTCGAGTTCGTGCAACATCGACCGGATGAGGTGCTAAACAGTTTTGATATACTTGTCGAGTCTCTGAGGAGGAAATACGTTATACCGATTAATATGTCGAGGGCGCAAGAACTTTTTTATTCCAGGTATCAAAGGAATTCTGAAGATTTGCAAGATTTTGAGGGAGAATTACGGCGATTAGTAAGGATTGCCTTTCCGGCTCAACCTTCCTGGAAACAGGAGGAGGCTATTCTTCAAAGAATGCTTGCCGGCACTAGCAATGTCGAACTCTCTCGACATTTCACGTTCAGCCCACCCCTCTCGATAGAGCATCTCCATCACGCAGCAGATTTGATAAAAAAGAATCGTCTGCTCAATTCGGACTCGAGGGTCGAAATAAGTAGGCCTACGGGAGGATCATTTCCACTGTCAGGGTCATCCTTCCAGAAAAATATGCCACCCAATCGATCCGCAGATGTTCGCAGGAGCTTGTCTCCTATCCGACCGCCTACTCCACCAAACTTACCTGAAGTACGGAGGAGTCCATCTCCTGTACGGGCACTACGGCCTCCTACCCCTCCAAGACGCTCTTTTTCTGGAGAGGAGAGAACTAATGAACAAGTGAAATGTTTCAAATGTGGAGAGAAAGGACACTTCATGAGGAACTGTCAATTTCGGGAAAATAGGTATTTAAACCACTGAGGCTGGAACACTCCGTGAACGGACGGACTGATTCCGCAGCCGGTGAGAAACCGTATGATGTCACAATCCAGACCCCGAACTGTAACGTTATTCAACTGCTTTTAAACCATAAACCGCGTACCGCTATGTTAGATTCCGGAGCAGATCGTAGCGTGATTGATGTTGAAACGTGTCGAGAAACAGGCGTTTCGTACACCCGCAAGGAGATGCCAAAGTTTGACCAGCCTGACTGTTCCAAAGTCAAACCTATTGCAGAAGTTAACATACCCATAGAAGTCGCGGGCGAATGTTTCAACCAGACATTTATAGTCTGTGAACGCCTCAGGAGTCCCATAATTATCGGACTGGATTTCATTATGTTATATAGAGGATGCGCTGACTGGGTAAGTAACACGTTTTATCTTTTCAATAGAGCAGTCAGCACACCGATCCTGAGGAGAGTCGAAACATACCAGGTGAGTGTGCATCTAGTACAAGATACGGTAATTCCTCCCAAGAGTGTCGCATATCGTCTCGGGAAGTGCGCAGAATTTCCTATTCCTTCCCTCAACTTACTCACCGCTCAGCGAGATCAGTTACCAGACAATGTCCTCTTGGCAAATGCCGTATGCGAGCCCAGAGACAACCAAACCTGGCTTCAGCTAATGAACATTACTAATGCTGATGTCCGACTACCTGCCGGTCGCGAAATTGCAACTATAGAACCAATCGAGGTTTTGGCAGAGTCGGCGGATCAAACAGACCAAGTAAGTTTTGAAGCTTCACCTACAAATATAGAAGCAGCTATAACACAGTTGGACGAGACAGGCCTCAACACGAAGGAGAAAGAGGAGGCCGCCCAAGTGTTACGCTCCTATGAAGACGTATTTGTAGAGAAAGGTAAGAAATTGGGTCGCACAACTCTATTATATCATCAGATAGACACCGGACCCCACGCTCCAATCAAAATTCCGGGGCGCCGAGTACCGCCACACCAGAGGTCTGAGATAGACACGATGCTAGATGACCTCATCAATGATGATGTAATTCGACCCAGTTACAGGCCCTGGTCCGCTCCCATTCTGGTAGTGAAAAAGAAAGACGGATCTCTTCGTTGTTGCGTTGACTTCAGGAAGCTGAATGAGATAACTGTCAAAGACGCATATCCCATACCTCGTATAGACGAGAGTATCGACGCCTTAAGTGGATCACGTTATTTCACAATCCTAGACTTGAAGTCTGGTTATTTTCAGGTACCTCTGGACGAGCAGTCCAAAGAGAAAACTGCTTTCTCCACCCACCGCGGCCTATATGAATTTAACGTCCTCCCTATGGGGGTGACGAATGGTCCAGCTGTTTTTGCGCGTCTGATGAATAATGTACTCGCCGGTCTGACATGGTCAGCCTACCTCGTTTACCTCGATGACACCATAGTCATGGGGAGGACATTTAAGGATCATTTGCTAAACCTGCAGGCTGTCCTGCAGAGATTCCGTGAAGCGAATTTGCAACTGAATCCTAAGAAATGCCAGTGGTTCAAATCTAAGGTTAAATACCTTGGACATGTAGTCTCTCGCAAGGGAGTCCACACAGACCCCTCTACCATTGAGAGAATAATCAACTGGCCCGTTCCTAAAACGCAAAAGGAGCTGAGGAGTTTCATAGGACTCTGCAGCTATTATCGTAGATTTATTCAAGGGTTTGCGAAAACTGCTGGACACTTACATCGCCTCACTGGTAAAAATGTAAGATTTGTTTGGACAACCGAATGCCAAACCGCTTTCGAAGAACTCCGCTTCAAGCTCAGTAGTGCCCCAATATTAACATTACCTGATTTCTCAGAGAACGCAGGATCTTTTATCCTCGACACAGACGCTTCTGAAAAAGCCATCGGAGCTGTGCTGTCCCAAAAATGTCCTGATGGTCTCGAGCGAGTGGTAGCGTATGGGAGTCGCTGCATGACAAAGCCAGAGCGCAATTACTGCGTTACACGCAAGGAAATGCTAGCCATGGTCTACTTCGTTCACGAGTTCCGTCCTTATCTGTTAGGCAAGCATTTCATTCTGAGGACAGACCATAGCGCTCTCACCTGGCTTATGTCATTCAAAGAGCCTACTGGACAGGTGGCACGCTGGATACAAAAATTGCAAGAATATCGATTCTCAATTGAATACCGGTCCAACCCTAAGCATACAAATGCCGATGCTCTATCCAGGCGGCCACACAGGCGCCACGGAGAATGCCCCTCTTGCGAACCGAATGCTGCACAAATTTCGTTAATCCAGTGGCCATTCTCATTGACTGCAGGGGACCTCCTACAAGCACAACAAGCATACCTGCCGACGGCAGAGATAAGTGCCTGGATCACGGAGAGAAGACAACCCCCATCAAACGCCACATATCGCATTCAGCAAGATTACATCAAGCACTTTGACTATTTCAAAATTTTTGAAGGGCTCTTATATATCAAAAAGCCTGACGACACCGACTGGCGTCTAGTCCTCCCACCAGAGTGGAGAAATATTGCTATTCACCAGTATCATGACAATCCCACGGGAGGCCACAACGCTAAGGCCACTACGTACCAGAAAATTAAATTTCGGTTCTGGTGGCCAAAGATGAAAACGCAAATAAGCGAATGGGTTGACACCTGTGGAGTCTGTGGGCAATGCCGTGGTCCTAATTCAAAGACGGTAGCCCCACTACAACCCATTGAGTCAAGCGAGGCGTTCCACCGCATAGCGCTGGACATCGTCGGACCCCTTCCAACCACGCTGAAAGGAAATCGTTTCATCCTGGTTATGGTGGACATTTTCACCCGTTGGGCAGAGGCTGTGCCCTTACCACAGCACACTACAAAACATGTGGGTAATGCAGTTCTCCACAGCTGGGTCACCAGATACGGTGTTCCGAAGGAAATTTTGTCTGACCAGGCCAAAGAATTCGAGTCGGCAGTATTCCAGCACTTCTGCAAGGTGCTCGCAATTAAAAAGATCCGTTCTTCACCATACAGACCCTCTACTAACGGGGCGGTAGAGAGATTAAACCGCACACTGAAAAATTTGCTGCTCATTCATGCTGCGCAAGATAGACGCAACTGGGACGACACCATCCATTATTGTATGTGGGTCTACAGATCGAATGTCCATCACTCCACGGGGTATTCCCCCTCTCGCCTAGCTATAGGTAGGGAGTTAAGGTTCCCGATGGACATTCTCTTCGATTCGGTATCCAGCGCCAACATAGAAGCTGAGAATTATGCTACGTGGATACAGGAGAGTCTGAAAGCAGCTGCCGACGGGGCTCGCAAAAACCTTATCCTAGCTAAGCAGCACCAGAAGACCCAATATGATCACCACGCTACGAAAGTGCCCACCTATAAAGTCGGGAATCTAGTGTGGTACAGAAATAGGACTCCCGGACCTGGTAAGTCCGCAAAACTTTCAAGGCCATGGGATGGACCATACTTAGTGACACGAGTGCCAAGCCGGACCAACATAGAAATCCGCAACCCAGCGAGACCGGGAAGAACCCTTGTTGTGCATGTCAACGAAGTAAAGCCATGCCCTAGGAACGTCAGATTGAATTCAACTGACAAAAAGACAAGGAAGGTGCATTTCCAACCAGTTCCCGAGATCCGAACATTTACACCAGACTCCTCTCCTTACAATGTCGGACAGACTAACACTGTTCCCCCTCCCTCAGTGGAGAGACCAACCGTCAACATCGACGAGCATTGCTTATACAGTGATGACGACAGCGAGTCTTCCTCAACGTCTGGAGACCCAATCGATAATGAGGAAGTAATTTACCTAGACGAGCAAGACTCAGACCAGCCGTCGGATTCAGACGAGATAGGCTTAGGAGAAGTAATTGATATAAGCTCCGACCCTATCCTAGACTCGGACTTCGATTCCGACATCTGCATCTCTCACCTGTCATTCCAGTCAGACGAGGAGGAGGAGCAGTTGGTCGGAGCCATCAATTTTGGGGAGGGGAGGATCCCTCAGGATCTGCTGGAGTCCTGGAGGTACAGTGTGCCCGCCTAACAATCCTACGTAGCTGATACGTAGCAGTCGGTGCCAAACGTTCCAAAGCGTAGCGTAGCAAGTTGGTTGGTGGCAGTACGCAGCATCTACGTAGCTAATGATACTTATCCTACACTTACAGCATATTTTCAGTGCTCTTGACATTTTGCCTATATGAGCGTTGCTGCTCGGTTGCTTCTACGTAGAAAATACGTCGTGGATACGTAGCAGTCGGTAGCTGCTCGGTTGCTTCCACGTAGCAAATATACGTTGCGGATACGTAGCAGTCGGTAGCTGCTCGGTTGCTTCTACGTAGCAAATAAGCGTTGCGGATACGTAGCAGTCGGTAGCTGCTCGGTTGCCTCCACGTAGCAGATAAACGTTGTGGATACGTAGCAGTCGGTCGCTGCTCGGTTGCTTCTACGTAGCACACATGCGTTGTGTTTACGTAGCAGGAAAAAAATCATAAACCTCCCCTCGATTTCTCTTTTCCTCTTCCTCCTCTCTCTTTCTCTGCTTCCTCCTCTCTCAATCCTCTTTCATCCATCTCTTTCTCTCTTCTTCTTCATCTTCTTTTCCTTCGCATCTCCTCATATCTCTCTCATTTTCTCATTTCCTTTCTCTCTTTCTCTTCTCTGTTATTTTCCACTTTATCTTCTTCATATTTCTTTCTCTCTCCTTTTCTCCTTGTTCGATCCCGTCTCTCTTCTCATTCCTATCTATGCATTTAGATATATTTGATGCATCAAAGTCATTATTGCTATAGTCTCTTTCACGCGACAGTATTTTTATGCATAGGAAAAACTGTCACACCATCTCACAAGATTGAAATCCGCATTTCACAATTGTGTCTTCAAATGAAATGATCTTTTGAGTGCTCGCTAGTTTTTATGTCTTAAGTTTAAAAAGCTTTTAAAGTTAAAGAAAACTTTTAAGTTTTTTTCTCTCCGCTCTAATTTTATGACGATGACACCTTGTATGACAACCTAGTAACCAATTATATAGTAAATTCAGTTTGCTTTTAGCAGCATGCTATGCATCTGAATCTGCAGAAGTGATGTGATTTTGAAAGCTTTACCACAGTCAAGTTCCGTTGCGCAATCTCCCTGCCCTTCTCGCATTAGCAGACACATTCCATCGCTATCCATCCTTCGGTCGCATTCGTCTTTGTCCGATTTCGCCTGCCGACAGCTACAGAATACAGGTGGATCGATGATGCGCTGACGCGTCTCGCGTGCAGCCATAGACAAGCGTGCAGCGGGCATTAAATTCATGGCATCGCGAAGCTGAGTAATGATGATGTTACGTCAAATATAGCAGTGTGGACTTTAACAACGTACGCCATTGCTGCTATATCCTTCATCCGTGTACAGAGATCACTTCTCAGTGTTGTCTTTTTCATCGGGCACAATATCAGATTGAGTGACACATGGATTAAATAATACAACCTTTGCCGTGGTGAAGAATTCCTCGAACGAAAGCAACTTTTCATCCGCGATGGATTTACATGTACGAAAATTGATATATTTATCCAGTGAAAATCAGGAGAAATCAGCAGAACTTCTGGTGAATGAAGCAATCAAAACATACTTGATCTCCATAGACAATATGACTTGTCGCTATTTTCCAACTGCGTGTTTCGATCTCAATGCTTCTCATATTTCTGTGTCGATTACTTTCGTCGCAACATGTAAGTATCAGCATGCAAATTCATATTTTAATATGCAATTAAATGAAATAGGAGCTTTATGTATATAAGTGGTGTACAAAAGAATTCATTCAGACGCTAACAATCGAAACACTAGAATTATTGTGGTTATCGGAAAATTCAAGTTGATCTAATTTGAATCAGCTCGCGATATATTTCAATGGCTCACTGCTATCCTCTTCAGGAGCAAAAGATATATATACTATGCAAGAATATTTGCTATGATAGTGATTCAAAATACACAAGGAAATCATAAATCACGCATTAACACTATCATTTTGAATCACTACCATTCTCTTAATCCTTTGCTCCTGAAGATCTTAGCTCTGAACTATTGAAATATATCGAGCTGATGTAAATTAAATCAACTTGACTTTTCCGAAAACTACAGCAGTCTAGGGCCAAACCACATAGAATGATTAATTTAGGTGTAGTATGAATTTCTTCTTTTGTAATTCAGTTCTGTCATCAAGAATTGGGAAAATGCATTGTCTAGTGCATTACTAATGTGAAAAGTTGTGATGCAGTGGCATTGAACTATAAATCAAAATCAGTGATAAATTGGAATTTTTGAAATGATTAAGTTTCTTTTCATATAGGGATAGGCCTATAAAATATTGATGGTTAAGCCCATTGCATTCTCTACTATATATCGTGATGTTGACAAATAAACTGACAATTGATATACTATTTTACATTTGTCAATAGGCTACATGTTTGGCCTAATATGCCCTAAGTAGTATTATAAGTTTTACATGTATTTGCATTCAGGCATAATTATATGCATGCAGTAATGCTCATAATTAATTTTAAAACATAAAAATTAATGTTTTGCATATGATGTTGAAGGCTAGGATTAAGAGGCAATTCAATTTTCTTGGCATTGTGCTAAAAACAAGCGGGTCACTCCTTCTCTATATTTGCCTTCATAAAGTTATGTACAATAAAATTTGAGTAGGTAAAAACCGCGGCGCTTCGTGTCACATACACATCAAAAGGTGGGAGGACCCACTTTTTCGTAACTTGAATTTCATGTATAATATTAGCCTTTGTCCACCCTTTCTTCTGGATCATTCAATAATTTTACATTATTATTCAATGGTAGGTAGGCATACATAAAGTCGGCTTCAAGTGTGCGAAGGAAGTGATGATGCATGAGACCCGCAATCAACCATCTTTTAAATGAAAGTACTCTACAATTAAATAGTGTTTTCATAATGTTGTCTCATTTCTCTTCAATTGCAATTATAAAGTATTTTGTAGTATTTCTGTCACAATATGCAAGCTAGAGATGCATGCCAGCATTCTTTATTGTTTATATAACTTTTTTATTATGAAATAACTTGATAAAACTTTTCATTTGCTCTTCGGTTAAAACTTAATTGAGTAGAATATTTCATACAATCTTAGTGTAGGCCTTTATTCGCTTTTTCATATATTGTTTGACTGTAATGTGTTAGTGATTTTTTGTCTCTCTCGTTAAAGAATCTCGAAACGTTGATTCAAAAATCTCTTAATTTGTTTTATTCCTGTGAAAGCTAGAGGCAATTTCAAAAATAATCAAGATCATCAATTGATTAATTGAAGTTGATCAATTGAAGTGATACATATTCATTGAGGTTTAAAAAATTTACTGAATTCTGAAGCAATCTTGGATGTTTCTGTTCAATTCTTTCATGTCGATTTGGTGTTAATTGAAAGAGATGTAAACAATAGCTTTTTGTCAAACATCATACCGTAAAGCAAAACACAAGTAGGCGTAACTGAATGATGGTAAAACATAGGGCCTATAAGTTGCAATTATATATAAATTTGTAGCATAAAAACAAATTCAAAAGTGACAGCAATTTAAATTGAGTTAATGAAAGAAATCTCATTATTATTTATATCACTGTCATTGTATAATCACTTAATTATCATCCCAACTCTTCAATGATGCATAATTTTTATATAAATCAGCAATGAAGTATGGAAGACTTTTTGAGCGCATGGTAGACTCAACATACTTGATTCTATATCAAGCTCTTCCGAAACTTTAGCACAGTGATATCAGACACTATTCAAAATTTAGACCAAGTGTAGCTTCCTGTACGAGTTTCCCCCTTTTGACGAGCACACTTGGTAAATGGGTAAAAATCAGTGATATGACTTCGATTAGATTTTAATCGAGGTCGAGGTTGTTCTCGATATAAGTTGCATAATTTTGATTGACTTTGGCACCGGGCACTTGAATGAAAGGAAAACGAAGACATTTGTGTTTATCAAGTTATTGATCACATTGTGTCAACACATTGAAAATCTGATTATTATCTATGATAGTTTTAATTGGTCAATTACTACATCATGGTATGCCTGTGTGAAAACAAAAATATGCTTTATACTAACAATTGCAGTTAAAAGATGGCAATTTTTAACGGACACGCTCAAAGCGTTATTCAATACATAAAATCGTTACAAAACAATTTTGCAAATAGCCACAAAATTCATTGAAATCATCTAATGGTATGAGGTCACCCGTTCAATCTTAACAGGTGCTAACTTTGGACAAAAGAATCTTGGATGCAAATTTCGCTATATGCCCATTGCCCATAATAAAATTTGAATTTTTGCAACAAATACTATATGGAAACATGGAAATATATGTATATAGTCCCGCCAGAACGAGCCTCTGCATGGAACGAGACACAGGATGTTATATACCCTATGACTACTACGAAAATGCGCGCCTTCCGAGTTCTAACGTGTTCTTTTGATCTACAAACAAGAACTTGTCTGCATATCAAAGGAACACGTTAGAACTCGGCAGGCGCGCATCTTCGTAGCAGTCATAGGGTTTAGAACATTCGTTGAAAGTCTCATCTTCGGTCTCGTTCCATGCAAAAGCTCGTCCTGGCGGAGGGACTATTTCTATCTTTACATAATATTTGCTATAATCATTATCATGTCCAAAAATGTCCGAGAAATGGGCTTAAAGGAGCAAATAAATATGAATAACAAGGAGGAAATAAAAAATTATGAATAGCAAAATGTTTCTATAATTATCTGACTACTGTTCTGTCCGACCTCGATGAAAATCTATGTAGTCTAGGTCGAGGTTATTGTGATTTCGATGAATGTGGGAGGAGCTAAATTTAGAAATTCAAAAAAGCGCATATTAAATGTCCACTGAATTGCATTGTGCAAAGCAGCTACTATTTATACTGAAAACTTGCAAAGTGGTTAGAACTGCTAAAATTGGCAAAATCGATATCTAAGCTTACAAATGAACTTGAAACGTTGCATCTCATAAGAGAGTGCATTTTGCTACATCATAACTTGACCCAACCCATCAGCAGACAGGAAAATTCTTTTTTTTAGTACGAATTGCACGTATTTGTGTCTAACTGTCTATCAGACTAAGTTTTATTTTGTCATAGTCTCAAATGCATTTGAATACCCTTTTTAAGAATTGATCATCCTTTTTCAGAGGCAATGAGAAAACTCCATTACAAAAATGGAAATGCCAGGATCAAGGTCCTTGTGGGGAATTGGCTATAGAGAAAGCCCCCAGATGACTTTCTCGGAGCAGGGTTGAGCTGCCTGACGTAGAAGACGATCAAGTGCCGGAGTAAAGACTTTTGATAATGTGTGCATATGTGTTCGAATAGAATCGTTTGTGTGATGGTTTGTTTTTTGCTATTCCGGAATATCGCCTTCTGATTTTCATAGTTGCATAGCTGTGGGTAAGTTGGACTGTGTATTGATTGAGGTGGACTTTCGCCAATAAGGGCTGATAAAATGTAGCGTAGCGCCAGTGTAGCAGTTGGTGGTGATTAGTAGCAACTACGTACACGGTACGCCAGAAAATTTTTTTTCCAACCAAAAATGCAATTGATTTTGGTCAACACCATCGTGTCAATCATGTCAAAAGATTTTGAAAAAATATAGCAAACAAAATATTTCATCGAGCTAATCAAAAGTTATCGATTATTATTGATTTTTGATCAATCGATTAATTGATCAATTGATTTATCTCAGTGACAAAAGAATGCAATTAAATTTCATTTACATCAGCATGATTACTGAGCTATAAGAAAACTAAGATTCATTTTGCGTGAAAATCTAGCGAGCTAATCAAGTAATATCGACATTTATCGATATCAAATATCGATTTTTTAGCATTTTTTTGTTTTTAGTGATTTTTCCAGTTTTTCTCTAAATGCAATTCAATTTTGTCAGCATGTAATGAACAAGAAAGCAGAAATAAACCATAAAACACTGAAAGTGCAAAAAATCCATCGAGCTTTTCGTTTGTTATCGATAGTTATCGATAGTAAAATCAATTTTCCAGTGTTTTTTTAAATAGATTTTACTGTTTTTGTGATTTTCTCACTATTATTCATATGCAATTCAACCTTGTTAGCACTATTGTGGCAAGGATGATTGCCGTCCATATTGATCTAACAATGATTGCCCTTCGGAAGAATTATAGTGGTTGTCAAAAGTAAGAGAGGTGTGAAAACACTCATCTCAATCCAATTAAGCAGTCAACTAGTTAGGCCCCTTGATGAGCAAATCCTCCTGTCTGCATTTGACAACCCATTGACGCCACAAAGGAGGCGGTAGCAGCAGCTTCGAATGTCTCTGAGTAGGACTGTATCACTGCATTAGGGATGATACAGTTTCAATCATCAATAGGATTCTGAGAAAACTTCACACTTGCCCCGCATTGTGCAATTTTCACTATCCAAGACAGTGCGAGTTTCCTACCAGAATTTCTCGGCCAAATTCAATTGACATCTAATTTGCATGATGGAATGAACGTACACCACGGGTCCACGTGGGAGCAAGTTAGCTATTCAAAGGTATGAAAAGGCTCGCGCTTTCTAAGCGTTGAATAACTATTAAATGTTTCCCATGAAACGTGTAGACACTGAGTCACATGATCATGTCGAGTCACGCGGCCGAGTCACATGACCGTCGCAACACAGCGACGTTATTTGACCTATCACGATCACCTACGGCTTCAGTTGTAGGAACAGCCAGAGACAAGTTCCTCGGAATCACTTTTACTTTGTCACTGCCTGAGAGATCAATTCAAAATGAGTCATCGCGCTACTATACTTACGCACGAGCAAGCACGATCACATGTATGCTTGATATGTGGTAATAAAGGCTCAGCGAAGATGTCTGACGAACTTCTAGCTATTATTCGCGAAAAGCTTGTTCCTTTTCTTATTATTCGCAAATACGTCCATGGCGTTGTCTATCGAATAGAATGGCTTTCAAGTTGAATAAATTTTCATCTATTTCTGGAGTTTTCCTTTTTAATTCTAAACGACAATACTTGTACTTCCTAATGTAGGCCTACATGTAGCTTGATAATCACGAGTAGATCTATTATGCCGATGGCAAAATTCTACATGTAAATATCCGCGGACATAATTGCCCCTTAAGAATTTGCCCCTTTCAATTGTACTTGAATGATACTGAGAAAATCACAAAAACAGTAAAATCTATTTAAAAAAACACTGGAAAATTGATTTTACTATCGATAACTATCGATAACAAACGAAAAGCTCGATGGATTTTTTGCACTTTCAGTGTTTTATGGTTTATTTCTGCTTTCTTGTTCATTACATGCTGACAAAATTGAATTGCATTTAGAGAAAAACTGGAAAAATCACTAAAAACAAAAAAATGCTAAAAAATCGATATTTGATATCGATAAATGTCGATATTACTTGATTAGCTCGCTAGATTTTCACGCAAAATGAATCTTAGTTTTCTTATAGCTCAGTAATCATGCTGATGTAAATGAAATTTAATTGCATTCTTTTGTCACTGAGATAAATCAATTGATCAATTAATCGATTGATCAAAAATCAATAATAATCGATAACTTTTGATTAGCTCGTTGAAATATTTTGTTTGCTATATTTTTTCAAAATCTTTTGACATGATTGACACGATGGTGTTGACCAAAATCAATTGCATTTTTGGTTGGAAAAAAAATTTTCTGGCGTACCGTGCGTAGCGTCGCCGTAGCACTACGTGGCATCCAGTAGCAGATACGTAGGTAGAGTAGCACAAGGTTCTGCTACGTAGCATACCGGTAGCAATTGGTGCTTCAGCGTAGCGGTAGGTTGCATTATAAGGTCATTTCAGTAGCGGCAACGTTTCAGTTGGTAGCAACAAGTAGCACCATGCTACGTAGCAGGAACGTGGCCTATGCCGCCATTTTTATTGGTTTCTGCTACGCATTTCTGCTACTCCCCCGCTACGTAGCAGATACGTACTTTGTTAGCCGGGTGGTCAACCGCACTGCCTCCACGACACACGATTGCCCCCGCATCTCAAGGTCGCCTATCCAACCGGAAAGGGATGGATCAACTTGGTCGCCGAGGCCTCTTTTACAAAGATAATGACAAGTCTCCGCAGCCAATCAGAAATGTCTAGGCGGATCAAGGCCACCGAGGAACGCTGGACCGGGTGGGTACGGTACCACCCCCAGCTACTGCCCAAGTTGCCGAGATGGCGTCAAACGCTTCTCCAGCTGCAACCCCGAGACCCGCAGCCAACGATCAAACCACGCTCCATCTTGCGACCACCACGGAGCGTGAGAGACGACCAGCCGTCGACCAACTCAAGACAGCGACCGGACACAATCGCGCAGGACACAATCGACCGGATGACATCCGAGATCACGAAGAATGTCCTCCAAGTCCTCAGGCCCAACCGCGAGAATTCGCGAGACAGGGCAAGACCACCCAACCGTGGCAATTCGCGAGACAGGGTGGAGGGATAGGATGCGGAAGGATATCCATCCTGCAATGAGGAGGATCCAAGCGCGGCGAATGGACGCAGAATCCATGAAAGACTTACGGACGAGGTCAAGATCTCCTGCAGCCCGAACCCGGCAACCGGTGGATGCAAGCCGAGACAGCCGCAAAATGACGCTGGTGGTTGGCGATTCCAACTTCACCCGCCTGCCTTTTACCGCTGCCCCATATCGCTCGATTGCGAGACCGGGTCTCCGAGCAGCGCAAGCTGCGGACACTGTACGCCACTGCGATGTGCGCCGCAATGACGTTGCCGCAATCGTTGTGGGTGTAGGAGTAAACGACCGCTCGGCGAGAAGCATCGAGGAAGTCCGGGCCGGGTTCCGTTCCCTGAACGATGAACTTCAGCGGAAGTTCTCCGGCATCCCGATGTTCTTCATCGACGCGCCCGCGGACAAATTCGGTCACGATCGGCGCATGAGAGATCGCCTTCACAGTATCAACGTAGGGGCATGCTTCTTTACCCCAATACATTACAAGCCGTCCGTGGTGAACACGGGAGACCCGCACTACACTGCGGAGGAGCGCCACGCACTTGCGCGATACGCGGAGCGGATCATCCGCCCACGTCTACCCCGTGTGTAGACTGGCACCGCTCGCAGGAGCGAGACCTTCTTCGTGGAGGAGGGGATAGTGTAAGGTAGGGGTCTTTAAGTGAACTAATTTTATTGACTTTTACTGCACTACTTTTTAATTGCCTGTACTTTTCGCGGGAATTGTTTTTACTACCTGCTAGCAATGTTCAGGTGAGCAGAGTTTTTCTTGTTGTGATCTTGGTCGGGATTGCTTGTTCTAGCAATTCCGGTCAACATGGCAGAATGCAGTGATAATTTTATTGACGATGATGACATCTCTATTCTAGCGGAGGAGATTGTTTCCCGTGCACAACAGCTGCTAATTAAACCGGAGCCACGAGACTCTGAGGCCGCTGTTTCTTCACCCCGACGACAGCCGGGAGAATTACCCCGAACCAAATCGGGAGACTCGCCTCGACGGAAGCCGAACGTTAAGGAGATCGACCCACCGGCAAGCCCGTGGAGACACCCCTAGTCGCCCGTCCATGGATATTTATGGATGATTTCATGCATGTATCAGAAATCAATCATGCATGGGAATGCATGATTCATGCATGGGAATGCATGAATATTATCCATGATCCATTACGTATCAATGATTTATCAATGTGACATTTGATGTTGCTCAAAAAAATCATGCATGATTTTACGATGCACTTGATGAAATTGACCATGGTCCCCAGGAAGGTGAAGTGCGCTTTTAAACAGCACGATCGATACAGTATTGAATTCTCCAACTGAGTGTGGAATATACCAGTTCGTGTTAGAAATATGCAATGATTCATTGCACTTGCCGACTGGGGTGTTCGTAATCACAAATGGGTTCTTCACATATATTTCTATTCAATTCATTTCTGGATCGATCATGCGGTTCAAAAAATGAATTTCACCAACCTGACGCGCCATTACGTTTTCATCAATTGCATGGTAAATCATATCTGATTTGCATGCTAGAACTACCTGAAATTCACATATTAAGGAAATAATACATAGCTCATTATGGTATGAATAGATTTTATCTATAACAAAAAAACAATCAGTGTAAACATGGAGGCTTAAAAACACAACGAAAAAAGTTCACTTCATATAACAAACTTGTTCGCTAGTCTTTCTCTTTACAAACATTGAGATTCTTCTGAAATTGGATAATAAAAGCTAAATTAAATTGCATAAAAGAAAAACAGAACAAACCTTCAAAAGAGTCAATTCAAAAAATTAAAATTGAATTGTTTTACATACTTTTATCACAGGCACAGCTGCAGCAGCCAATTCAAAGTTCTGGGGTTTACTCTAACAAAATTTATAACTTAATTAAAAACAGAATTAAATTCAGTATCCAACAGAAAAATTACATCTAATTCGCCTTTAACAGACCTGTTAGCTGGCTTCTAGGATTCTATGAACTGGAATTACACACGGAAATGATAGATACACTAAGACACATGCGTGTATTATTAAGTTGATATAATCTCACTGTATAATCCATGCTATACTGGGTCTAATATATATGAAATGCAATACATTCATAGACGACAAATTCACGAAGCATTCACGATAATCATGGTGACATAACGTTAGGACATCGCAAGACTTGAAAAATGCATATACACGATTGATGTAATGATTATCAGTAAGTCATCGGTATAATTTGGCATCATAAACAGCCACTGACACTTCAAGGGGCCATATATGTATAGTAATAAAATGATAACTACGTTTGATGTCGAAGATTCTGACACACAAGTATGACATGCATAAACTCAATGGATTCCAAAAACAAAAAGATTATTTCACAGTATTCATCCCATACAATTCGCACGAAATATTGAAAGATCAACCATAGATAATCAATCCAATTGCACACATTGACGCAGTGATCAGCAGCGAGTACCGAAAGTTATAGAGGACAAAGGAAGTAAAGCATCAAATGTGGAGATCACCACGAGCATTAACCACCTGCAAAGAAACAAAAATTATATGTTATTTTAAAAACATTGTAGGGGCAGCTTGCAATTGACGTCAAATAGGAGGGGGAGGGGCTTACTCAAAATTGACATTTGATGGTTGACTTTTACTGATTAAGTCACCTTTTATGAATACATGATAGCAACTGTATACCAGGTTTTCCAAAAATTCACACTTGTCTCTTTCAAATTTCGGGACACGCGCGGATCATTAGACACATTCTTTATTGATTTAAGATGACCAAATTGTAGCTGAATAGAATCTCATTTTCAAATAATCATTTAATTGTTCCGCATAAACAGCCTACTGTTTTAAAAAATCGAAAATAGCCGATGCTGTTTGAGTTGAAAATATATTCTCAAATTTTCGTCGTCCCCTGACGCGGTCTGAGACAGACGAAAGTTTGGGAATATATTTTCAACAGCATCGGCAATTTTCGATTACTTAAAGTGATCATTTATTTCCATTCTTATTTCTAGTTCATTATGTAATCACGTGCTTTATATCTATCAATATTCGATAAACTCCTTTTATATCATCTACATCGTACACTAAATGATGAAAGTCATGTAACGACTTAGAATTTCTGAGCTGCAGAGAAAAGAGAATGACCTAATCCCATTTTCAAATAGCCACAAATTTTGAAAATGATTCCTCTTTTAAAATACATACTTTAATATACAAGTAGAGAATGAGCTGCCAAACTCAGAAGCACCAATTATGACTTTCAATGGAATTGGAAGAACATGTGTATACGGGAAAACGACCACCTTCAACGTCAATCCACACAAAAATGCCTGTTAAATGATCATAATAATTGCAACTTACCAGGAATAACGAGACCACTTCAAAATGAGCTGCAGAAAAGCCCAAACATCCAATGCAATTGAGAGAATCCGTGTAATGGGAAAACAACCATCTACAAAGAAGGGATTAAGTACAGACTGATCAACATAATCGTTTTACATTTACAGAGCAACTATTACACAATTAAATCAAAAATTCCAATGAAAAAAATACATGCACTTAAGTTTTTCACTTTTATCTATAGATCAGTGGTCGGGCCAGAGATTTTTCCATTTTTTTCGCAGCTCTACAAAATTTTCGCAGGCCTACTAATACCAGCAAATTACAGTATCATATTTCATGATTATGAAGAGTAAAACACCGCTCTTATCAAAACTTGACCAACGCCCAATATCTGTCAGGACAAACTGATTTTTCAAAATGTCTTGTGCAATCTCCGCAACTAAGTGCTTTCTTGTAATAAGCCAGATTTTTCGAAAGTAACTACGTTCCGTCAGTGATGACTCACAAAAGATTTTTCGCAAATATCTGATTTCAGAAACTTGCTACTACTGCCATCTACTGTTTCTTAGGAGCCATTTTGTTGATACTTAACTACCTAAATTATAAAACTGGCATTTTGTTACCGAATACATCTTATCAGCTAGTACATACATGTGCATGTAGCAAATATAGTCAAAAGTCACTAACCTTACAACTAAACCACCAACAAAAATTTTACAACAAAAATTCTTGTTATTACATGTCATTTAAGACATGATCCGTTCCAGTTGATAACAGGCGCTGACAGGAAGGTCACAACAAAAGGAAATAAACCAATCAGCAATTGACAGAAAGCAGAAGTTTTCATCAAAAGAAAACAAGTAATAATTACGGATCGAAAGAGAAAAGTGGATGATGCAGAAATTCAGCGGTGTGGAAATCTTAACTTGTAAAGATGCAACAAACATATACATGAAAACATTGAGCATGATGTCTCTGAGTATGATCAAGTATGATGTTCTCCTTCCATTGACTCCTCCTGCTCCTCACGCTGCTGTCTTGCTTGGTTTTCCATTAATATTGCACTGATATTTCCCATCAATTCTCTCCGTCTCGGAAAGCATCGAGCTTGAGGGTATAGGTCCACCGCAAATTTCCAGGCACCTGGAGGAACTGAAGTCGATCAGTGGCGGCGACTGCACAAGCAACAAAATTTTTGCATCTGTTTGCAGGAAATTGCAGGAATAATTGGTAGTCGCAATAATCTGATGATCACACTATTTCTGCAACAGACGAAGGTCTTAGACCGAAAATTTGTGTGCCAATGAATCTAATTCGAGCAGAACAAAATGTGCTTTCCTGCAGTATTATCAACTCCGGCTCGATAGTTCTACATCATATTAATGTTTTCCATTCCCTCGTGTGTTTCTTTTTGTCCGATGCCTCTATCTTTTATCTCTTAGTGCTCTGAAGCATCGAATTTATTGTCACAAAATTATTTTCCTTTTTTTGCTGTAACTTTTTCCACTTTTTTTGATAGTGATTTGTCCTCTTGTTCTTTAAAACAAGCCTTGGAATGCCGCTTGGCCAACGACACTTTTTTACGAAGACTGTCTGTGGTTGGCAACGTGTGGCAGAACCATAGAAATTGACAACAATAAACAGACAACTAAAAAGATAAAATTGTTAACTTCTGATTAACAGTTTATTTCTATGGGCAGAACTGATTGTCGGCAGCTAGGTCAACGCTCACACTCACACACTGTTGATCCAAAACAGATGTCTCGAGATTCGGACATTTCATTTTTATGGACTTTGCATCATTTAAGAGAAAATTCCATAACAGTCTATTTTCCAGGGTCAGCTATGAAATTTTCTGCCTATCTGGTATAAAATGGGGTACATTTTTTGCAGCATCCACGTCTTTAGAATGCGCTTTCAAATTTTCTGAATGGAAGGTAAGAACCGTTTGTAAGATGAGAGTACATTCATTTAACATCACTCATCGCTTGATTTGATCTTTTCGGGTGATCTTAAAAACCACCAGCTGTTCGAGGATACTTTGGACAACTTAATGGCAATGCAACTGATAACACAAGGCTAGACATTGTGTTTTCTGCATCCATCAGAGCCGTTGCATCGTTAGCTGAATATGAAAAATATGAGTAAATCGTATAGGAAGTGTGGAGCGCTTCAAATGACTCCAGTTGCGTTCAGAATTTCAGGCATCGAGCGAGTGTACAAAATGAATTTCAATGCATATATCCGACAACAATACTCATATTAATTTGAATTTTATTTGTTTTGTCTATACATCAATTGAAAAATTATTTGAAATCAAGTCGGTTATCATTCTTCTATAGAACTGTCGGCAACTTCTTAAACATGGCTTTGACAGCTTCGTATGCGGTTACAACATCCACAGTAACTCAGTAGATGCTCGGAACTACTGCTGCAATTCTTTTATTTTACTGAACCTGTTACAAGATGTAAGACGCTGTGAATAATATGAATGAAGCTTTAACTAAATGATAACGTAATGAATAACATGCTAATTAGTTGTTATTAGTTTGCCTTTTCCATCCTGTAGACCAGTGTTTATTCTATAAGACAACATAGGTTCATTTAAATGTAAGAATTACAAGGTTCAATTTTTCGCAGGATCAAGTCAATTTTTTTCGCAGCGAGTTCATTTTTTTAAACATTTTCACAAAATTTTCGCAGCTGGCCCGACCACTGCTATAGATCTGCCATTTAATATTACGTGCAATTATATACAGATTAAGATAGTTCTATATATACCGGTAACGAAATTATCAACCGACCTTTTGATATGGCATATTTGAATTAGTTAGCATTGCTCAGTTAAAATCATTTGATATTAACCGGACTGTTCAAGGTCAACGACATACGGTAGTCTAGTCATGTCAAGTTTTGATAATGCCATGAATTTGGAATACATGCACATGTACTCGCTACGCAAATATATTTTGGTTTGATCAGTCTGAAATTGACAGATATTCTCATCTGGTACAGAAAGAAGGCACAAATATAAAAAGAAGAACTAGGCCTACATGTAAATAATATCAGGATATCTGTTGAAAACTGTACATACGTGTGTATTTAACGAAAATCAGAAAACAATTAAAAAATAAATCTGCTAGTGCAAAAGTCTAAACATAACAACTCCTTAATTACATCTCTACACAAATTTGCATCATCTTCTTACTTAATATGGGCCTATAAAAGCAATGAGTAGGCTTTTGAACAAGATGATTACCCCAATCATTACAACATTCCTTCACTCGTTCACAATCAAGTCAATGTCATCATCTATAGAGCTAAGTGAACTGTTACAATCTTCACAACACGGGGTGTGAAAGACGGTTTCTCAGTTTTGTGTGTGTGTCGGTGCGTATAAGCTGAATACTCGCTCCGTACCAGCACTGGATGGAGGGCAACTGTGGACAGCAGCTGCAAGCTCAGCAAATTTCCACAAAGACGTTTTCATCCGCATTTACTTGGACGAACCGCCAAACTTGACGGCTTACATATTTTTGATTTCACTTGAAAAAACAGGTGATATGAAAGATATGCAAGACAATAAATCAGTTATCGTCCGCTAAGCTCCTTTATCCTTTTACCGACGACAAGCAGATTTAGATGTTACCTGACTTCTGACTGCACCCTGATAAATAATGGTCTTCAAGAAAGAAACCTTCACCGAGCGCAAACATCACTGATAAACAGGGGCAATGAAAAATTAATTTCAAATAATTGCTAGGGATTTGCTACAATTAGGTGCAATTAATTAATTTATCAATTGACGAAATTAAGCTGACAATCCATTTGATTTTTGGATAAAATTATTGCAATTAATTGGTCGGCCTACATAAATGTACATTACCTATATATGCGGGGATGTGAACGGGCAGTTAGGGGCTCTGACAAAAAATCAACTTTTGAAGGGCCCTAACACGGAATCCTCTATAATTCCGTGGGCCCTAAATAGAAAATTAAAAAAAATCATTATAGCCTTTCAAGGGACACTGACGGAAACGCGTATCCGCTAAAGATTTTTATCCCTGTTATGCGAAGTTGCATGCTCTCTATCAATATCAATTTTTGAAGGCTGCAGTCATGGTATTTAATTTTTAAATTTAAATTCTACAATCATTTGCAAATAAGAATGACCAATAAATTCACTATGACTGAGATACTTCTTAGTTGTCTAAACTAATTTAGAGACGCATATGAAGACCCAAGATCTGTTATAGTGCCCGCTACTTTTGATAAGTGATCCTTAGATAACTTCGTTATAAATTAGTTCTGAGCTGCCAACGACTGTAAGTCGTCGTGCGAGGATTTCATAGAAGACTTAATTGGTTGTAGTCAAAGTAAAAGCAATTAAATAGACAATTAAAATGTGTGGTACCAAATAGTCACCACAGAATTCTGTTAAATACTGGTTGAATATGTGACAGTGAATTCACAGTCTTGGGAGCAAAGGCTGGTTCAACGCGGTATTGAAATCTTATCAATTTAAAATTTTTGAGTGATGAATATGTTTAAAATGTTTTCATCAAAATATTACTGAATTCCAGTTATTGTATTACACATTACTGTATCAAGTTATTGATTATTATTGAATTCTAGCGAGGTGATGATAATCCAGTCAACCAGTGGCTGTGACTGTACACTCCTCCCCCAAACTAAGTAGATACCGGTAGTACATGATTGTCAGAGAACCCATATATTGTGACACAAATTACATGATGACTTACATGGCACAATCCACATACTGAGGACTGGTTCAAAATACATTCACTTTGACAATAAGTAGGAAGTATAAACCCAGGTAACAAGTACGACCTCGAATAACCCATATAGCCCTCTAATAACCCTATTCAACAAATAGAAGCAGACATAATTATAATAATGTATTGCATGCAAACACAATTCAAAAAAATATTAAGAATGCAACATAAGTACTTCACAATAGACTCAGTATTATATACCCGCGACTGCCGATCAATATCATTTGCCATAAAATATCCAGGATTACAAAACATTCGGAAGCTCTGACATATCAGTCGTTATGAAAATTAGACGATTTACTTTTATAACCAGCTAAATCACAAATGAGGTCCATTTTGTCAGCCGTCTAATGTAGCTAGCTTGAGCCCTATTTCTTAATCAGGGGATGGGACCATTTGGATTCATGCAGCCTCATCTAAAAAAAGCAAGTATCCACCTATACTATTCGTCTCAAACATGCTGTATAAACCGAGTACAGTGGCGCTGCTTTCTGAATTATTTTGAGTCATGATCGCAGAATGTGCGCATTAAAATTCGTTTCAGTGGTTGATAAAATAAGGTTTCATTTCAAGACCTCATGTGTTGGTTCATTTTATAGTATATTATAATATCATGTTTTTCAATTTCATAAGATTCATGATTTTAGCATGACACTTAAAAAATTGCAGAAATCTTACTAATTTCCAATTTATAATGTTACCCTCTATCAATTGGCCTACTTAGTTTCCTTGCCTGATACTACCTGAAACCTTGATGTTGTAAACCTAGTACGCACTACATCTACCGGATGAACAAGGAGTAAAACATAAGCTGTTTTTGAATTCCTACCCGGTCTAAAACAGCCGTGTCACATTCTCCAATATCTATTCCCGAATGAAACCCGGGTCAGAGTGAGAAAAAAGAAATGGAATCCTCAATTGAAGCACAGCATAAAAATGATCACGCTGAAAGTGATGCGACGCTTGAACTTTCCTCCTGAATTTCAGAAAAATATTGATTGTTTTTAAATCAAAAACTTTAGCACCGGTAGGTCTAAATGTTAAATTTTTTTCAATCTGAAGCACATTATTTCAAAAAGGAGACCATGAAGGTGTACGCTTACAGCTAAAATACAATTTAACTCGCACTTCATGGAATAATAACTTGGCCTAATAATAACTTGAGTGATCGTCTTACCTTCTTTTACGAGGCCTCCAGCACGTAAACTTGAGAGAATCGGCAGAAATTGAGTCACACAGGTATTCGATTCACACATCTTCTATCATACTTCGTTTAGTTCGAAGAAGATTCACGAAATCATAGTTTGCCAATGTAAAGAATCAGCATGAAAAGTCGTTGGCACATCCAGTGAAAGCTTTACAATTCACAGCCCTTCTGTTCGAGTGAGGAGCGCACATCGAAACGAGCGCAGCAGTATGGCCAGACAGTGAGGTCACGCATTGTTAAAGGAAACGCAAAGTAAGTCAATGCGCGCCAAGGACGGCGGGCGATGACACGCGCACTCTATGCGTGAGTCACTCTATAAAGCAATGATCCTACGTGTAAGGCAAGATTGATGTTGTTATGACGTCACTCGATCGTATTATACAGAAGTCCTCGACTGAAGGCGGCAAGGAAGAAACAAACGCTCATATTAATGTAGAGCTGCAATTATTAATGAAGTATGGGGAATATGGGTGCTGCTATTGTGCTTTTCTGTGAAATCAAACTGCATGTTCATCGACTTCGCTAGTGCAAGTTACACTGTTCAAGTTCAATTCCATTGTTCACGTATTTCTCTTGGAGATTCGGTTCCGTTTTGACACCAGCTGCTGGCTAGTGATAAAAAGTTGTGATTTTTCAATCATTTGACGTAAACATTGTTATCATGTAGCTAAACAGATGATTTCAGAACTCTGCTTACTGCACTGTTTAATGCTAACAATTACATAAATATGCAGGAATAATTTTGTTACATCGACAAATTAATTTATAAATATTTGTAAAATGTTTCAGATATGAACATTTAGGTGATTATGATAATATTTGTCAAATAATAGTCAAAGATGTATCAAAAATTATTAAAAAATATCAAATATGCAGTATTTGATTGTTTTATAAAACAATTATCTAATATTTGTAAAATTTGTCACCATCAGTCATGTATTAGATAAATTATCTCGGTTTTTTCAACCCGGGAATACTGTAAGAATTGAAAAGAATAATCTTTATTTTATCAATGCGAATTTGTCATCAATGTTCAACCGGGATTTATGCATGAATCATCAATGCAAGTTTTTAAGATATTATAATTGCGTATTTTTGGTTCAATAATGATAATCGATGTATTTTGACAATGCATATCAGCTTTCCAATCATTAAACATGCTCACCAAAAATGATTTTCAATTTTGAATAATCTTTGTTTTATCAATGCGAATTTATCATCAATGTTCAACCGAGATTTATTCATGAATCATCAATGCAAGTTTTTAAGATATTGTAATTGCGTATTTTTGGTTCAATAATGATAATCGATGTATTTTGACAATGCATATAAGCTTTCCAATCATTAAACATGCTTACCAACAATGATTTTCAATTTTGAATTTTCCATGGATTTATTGGAATCATCGATCATGGATTCTGTGTCCATGGCTGGGCTACTACGGACCCGCCTAGTATAGGCACCGCTTCACCTAGGCGGCTGCGTGTACGCTGGGAGGACCAGGCCGACGACAACTCGCCCGGATCGACGCCCCCGTTAATGGTAAGTGCTATAAAGACTACAGTAGCTCCTAGCGTAGAACCACAAGCAAGTTAAAGTATATAAATTGTCAAATTTTGAGTTTTTTAAAATTGTTCAAATAACTTTTTGGACCACGTGAAAGTAATCTCCGCAAAAAACTGAATCTTTTGATATAAAAATTTTCACTGTATACAGATACTTATGAGTCGACAATCTACCTACATATCCCTACTCTATAATTGGATGCCTTAACACATGGCTTTAAATAGAGCATCCCATCGGGATACATGGAATCAAGATATGTGTGGTCTTATTCGTCGTCTTCAAGAACAGTTTCATACAAATTTCCCTGTTTTGATAATTCCCGCGGTCAGTAAAATGTCGCAGAATAATCGGATGTGTATGAAATCATATTTGAGGATGACTCCCTAAACGATGATATTTATAGCATGCTTCCACAATGCAAACGGCGTGGTCTGGGATGTGGTCTGTTCAGAAGTTTCATCTATGTGTGCAAGTTTTACATGTATGTTTCTAAGCTGTGTTGTTGAGCATCATCATCAGTGGTGGTAAATGATGTGCTTTGCAACCCCAATCAAATTTAGGGATACTACTATACTTTCGACGCTTTGGTTTAGCAGATAATGTATATCCACTTGTGTCTGAATAGGATGAGACTGACTTCTGCACATGATTTCTTGCTCACAAATAATAATTGTTTTTACATTTTGTTTTTATCCTTACCTTATCCAAAGAATTTAAATTGTCGCACAAATCAACTCAGCTGACGAATTTGCATATTTTCATAGAATTGTAGGTAGATGATGGGTCATTACATGCAATTATCAAATCATTGCGCCCATTAAATGACACAACTACCGCCATGCATTAGTGACATCAATATACGAGTTGTAATGAAGTTGTAACAAATTCTAAAATAAATTTGTAACATATTTGAAATGGCAAATGATTAAGAGACAGAAAGAGGCTCTGTCTTGCAGCGCACCACATAACCGCATTTTCTCTATATTGTGGGGGAGGTGATTGCATTTCATCGATGTGATTAAATGAAAAATACAAAAAGACATCAAGCCAACTAGAGGCACAATCAGATGGCGAATTTGAGGCATGCAGCAAAATGTCATCTGATCTGCGTTGACATTATCTTGTAGGTCATGGTTTTGAATCAAACGAATCAAGTCTGCGGCATAAAGCACAAAAAAGGAGGGCCCCAAAACTGATCTCTATGGCACACCAGTGAGAACTGTTGAATTAGAGTTTTTTGATACAAAATAATGACACAGCTTTCAGAAAGAAAGGACGTAAGCTATGATAACGTGGGGTCACAGAATCCAAATGATGCACGAATACGCTCTACCCTAAAACTATGGCTTTCAGCATCAAAGGCGGAAGAAAAATCTAGACTGACGAGGAGAGTCTAATTTCGTTTGTCCATTGCGGTGGGTATATCCTCGGTAGCTTTGAGTAGGGTATTTTCCATTGAGTACTGATCACGATTAGCTGATAGAAGCTGAGGAACAAAATAGTTATCGAGATAGGAGATGAATTGCTTCGAAGCAAGTTTTTACATATTCTTCGATGCGATACGAACACGGCCAATTGGACGTCATGATGAGGGTTCGTCCACAAACACAGCTTTCTTCTTAAGAGTGGGAATGACGCAAGTTTCCTTCAGCTCATCAAGAAAAATCACATGGGAAAATCAAGGGTTGATCAGGTATGACAGGAATGGCGACATCAAGTCAGCACAGTCTGTCAAATTAGAAGTTGGTAAGACTTCACAAGATGAATGTTCGTTAGGAAGCGATTGAATGATGGACAGTCTCCAGCAGCGAAACTGATATGAAGTTTGAAAAATAACAGTTTGAAATGACAGAGGAAAAAGAAGAACATGGCGCATTAGCTGTTGCAGCTAGAATGCCATTCATTTTCGACTTTATAGTCGTGAAAATCAGTTGTACACGTGGGATAGTGGAGTTCGACCCCTGTCATTCGCTTTCTCCATGGTTCCCTTGAGTTGTTGAGCCCATCGTATATTTTCATACTTATTTGCAAAGATGCGTCATGGGAGCGTGACACTCCATCACAGAATACTCAAATAACCGTTTCGCCTCATTTTCTTTTTCTTCAGATCAGATAATCGCTAGTTATATTGATATTCTCCATGAGATCGCAGAAGACCAGATAGGGTATCCGAGAATCGAGACTTTTAGTCTCATAATGCCCAAGCTGATAGCGACTATTTTTAAAATTTGTTCATTAACTTATGTCTCACCTCCTTACAGCTGAAAATAAAAGAAATAGAGGTAGCAGTTTCAGCAGTTTTCAAATTTATGATTTATAGTGTCTGCTGAGCAATGGCAAAATTTACAATAAATTGAATTTCCTCATCGTGCCGTGGTACCTGAGAGAATCAACAAGCTATTTCACAAATTCAAATTGTTGAATTAGTCAAGTCTAACTTCAATTTCGATGAGTGAGAGTTGAAGAATTTGAATTTGAATCATTTGCAGAGACGCCGAATCAGTGAGGTTATGTGTTATGGAATATTTTATTTTAAGTTTCTTCACTAAAAAATTGGCGGGATCAACGTGAGAAGCCTGTATGTCCTGCTCATCCTCCGGCGGATTAATCGTCAAAACTAGTTGCCGTTTTCCGCTCACGAATTCTCGCCACTGTACACTATCTTGCGCTTTCCGTATGCAGTCCGTTAGTGATATTCTTGTTGGTCCAATGCAGTCTGACCAACACGTATTGCATCGCCCACGTCCTCGATTGCCGTAAACCATTCCCGTTAGAAAGTCTTTCCAATCCATGTTTCCATGCAAAATGTCTGAATTAACATAACTATTTTCATAAATCATCGCAAGCAGTCGCTCCACTCTGCCAATTTGGCCAAGACCCATTCATTGCTCTTGCGCTCATACCATCCTACTCCCAACAATAGTCGATGGCACCATAACTAGAAACTGGCTATCCTTTTGCAATCTTATTGGAAACACGAGAGTATGAAGTAATCTAAACTTCACATTGCGACATGCATGTAATTATAAATATATCAGTCGATCATATAATACTGTGTTACTATGATAATAGAAAGGATTTCCAGATGCTGAGGTGAGGCTACTTCGAAATCAGGGTATCCGATTTTTTCTGATTTTTCGGTTCTCTGAAATTTTTGAAAGGGAGCAGTCATCGTCATCGTGCATAAAGTAGAAATCATAGCTATGCTGGCGTCTACTTACATATGCATGAATATATGCTTTATATATTAATAGCCTATATATTCAAAATATTTGTTATTAATATAAGCATGGCAATTTGATGGATCGTTTATCTCATTTTATTCATTGTTCATTGGCATGACTCTGCTGTCTTCATGTCAGTAATCACGGTCATACCATATAACAAGCCCGAGAAAGTGGTTCAGTGAACATGTCAACAAGTCTTCTATCGGCCATGTTGAATAAGCAGAGATTTCAATGTCATTATTTGTCTGTTCCTCAATATCATGCTGTCGATAAATTTTTAACATTTTTGTTCTTTTTGTAGAGCAAGTGACGTTTCTGCAAGAGTTATTATTTACAACTCTTATTAATAGTAATTATTTGACATTGGAAGTATACGGATTTTTTACTTACATGAGAAATTTCGTTTGCAGTCTTCTTATGTTTATCTTTCACTTTTTTTTACTGAATTTTCACCCCTAGCACAGCTATGAGCCATGAACGAAGCTAGGGGTTACTCAATGAAAAGTAACAAATTGTATTATTTTAAATAAATAAAATAAAAAAAACATCTTTTAATCTGATTAAGCTGTCCCCATCAGAAACCTATTCGCACGCCTCTTGAAAGTATCAAAATTGTATTGGTCAAGGAAAGTGGTCTGGGGAAGCTGATTCCAAAGCTGTGCCGTGCAAACAAAAAAGCTTTTCGAGCGACTCACAGTACGTGCGCGTTCTAAGCTCACATTATAGCATGTGAGTGCATTAGCTCTGCGTGTGCTTCTGGAGAAGATCATAGGTTTGGGTAAGCACTCATTTACTGCAGAGCTGCTTCTACCGAAATAGTACCTGTAGAAGAGACTGAGTGAAGCAACATCCCGTCTGACGGAGAGCGGCTGCAACTTGCTAGCAAGTTTTTCACCCATGAGATTCTTGACACGTTTCTCAACCCGTTCAAGGAGGTTAAGATGCGTTTGTGGGGCGCCTGACAACAATACTCCATCAGAGGACGAATAGTGGAGTAAAGATAGCAGACAGTCTGTGGTGGAAGATAGCTGCTGGCACGATAGAGACTACCAATGCGTTGAGCTGCCTGCTTGCTAATGGATTGGATGTACGGTTTCCATGACAAGTCTTTCGTAACCGCCAATCCAAGGAAGGAGATGGAATCTTGTTCTCTGATCCTATTATCTGACATCTTAATGCTATGATCATCATCTCTTTTAAGTCGTGAGTGCAGAATAAGGATGTGAAGTTTTTGAAGGATTGAAGGAAACAAGCCAATTGGCGCCCCATTCTGAGACCCTGCGTAAGTCTTCATTAAGAACGTCGCATAACTGCTGACGTTGCTGAGTGTTTTTAGCGAGTCGCTCATTGGAATTGAAGAGTGTTGTGTCATCTGCATACATCACCAATTTACTCACTAGGCAGTCTGGGAGGTCGTTGATGTACAGCAGAAAAAGAGTGGGTCCCAAAATTGACCCTTGAGGAACTCCTGCATTGACAAACTTGGTGGAAGACTTTTGGCTATCTAAGACGACAGATATCTGCCGGTCACTAAGGAAAGAAGCAAGAAGTTTGTGGAGTTGATCAGCAACTCCATAGGACTTCAGCTTCATAAGGAGTCCCTGATGCCAGACTTTATCGAATGCCTTGGAAATATCCAAGGCAACTGATCTCGTCTCACCTTGTCTGTCAAGGACACGACTCACATGTTCAGTGACATATGAAAGAAGATCTGCAGTTGATCGAGAGTGCCTGAAGCCATACTGTTCTTCTGATAGAAGGTTCTGAGTTTCAAGGAAGTTAACAATGTGTTGGTTAATCACTGCTTCAAAAATCTTGCCAGCAATTGGAACCAGGCTGATAGGACGGTAACTAGATGGAAGAGATGAGTCAGAACCTTTCTTTGGAACTGGAACCACGGAAGCTACTTTCCAACAAGAGGGAAACTCACCGGTGGATACACATCTACTGAACAGTTTAGATAAAAGTGGAGAAGGCTCAGGTGAGAGATGCTTGAAGACCGAAACTGGGATGCCATCTGGTCCACTAGACTTAGAGCTATCGAGACCGGCGATGATCTTTTTGACGTTTCGGACTGTGACTGAAGGAGGACTAACTGTCTCATCAGTGCGCGTGGGAATTGGACGTGGAATTCTACCTCCATCGTCTAATGACGAATTCTTCGCAAACTCCTTGCAAAGAAGCTCGGCTTTGTCTGCTGAGGTTGTCGCCATAGAAGTACTGACTTCGGTATGACGGAGTGCTGGGATGGAGGATTTGTTCCTATTGGTGACACTGTTGTAAATCCTCCAGAAGTCCTTAGAGTCAAGCTTTTGGGTAGCAATGGATTTCCGTACATACAAAGCGTAACGGCTTTTGGCCTGATGTATGGTTTCCTTGCAATGTCTACGTGCGGTTTTTTACAATTCAAGATTGCCAGCGCTACTGTCACGCTTATACTTATGGAAAAAGTGGTCACGCTGGCAACTTGCAGCTGCACATTCTGGTGTAAACCAAGGTTGTGAGTGAGGCTTCATTTGGAAAGTACGGTGAGGAATGTAGGCCAACATCCCTATCTGAAGCCACTCTGTCAGTTCTTGCGCCGACTTGTGGACGTTCTCGCTCAGAATCAAATTCTCAGCTTGAACTTGACTAAGAAAAGTGCGGAAGCCACACCAGTCTGCTTTGGAGAATTGATAAACTGTTCTATGGAAGGGTGCAGACGGTGTGGAGCAAACTTGTTTGCCAGAAACTGTGATAACACAGTGATCAGACGTGCCGAGGGGAGAAGTAACCTTGTGTGAAAAACAAGTTGGATTTGAGGTGAGAAACAGGTCAAGGAGATATCCAGTATCCCCAGCTCGGTCAGGCACTCTGGTAGGACAAGTGACAATTTGACTAAGGTTGTGAGAGACAGCGAAATCCTGGGCTGCCTGACCGGAGAGATCGGTGGTGCGTGAGTGCACAAGCTAGTCAACATTGCGCACGTTGAAGTCACCAAAAACGGCAACTTCAGCGCTGGGATACTCTTGTAGAAGAGAATCGATCTTGTCAGAAAGAACATTGAAAATATCCGCATTAGTTGATGGAGAGCGGTATAGGAAAAATAGAAGAAGAGTGGTCTTCTGCAGCGGCGCAATGAAGGCAAGATACTCATGCCTTGGATCCTCTGAGCTACAAAGCCTTCTCAAGGGAAGGCTTGTCTTGGCATAGACTCCAAGACCATGACAAGGTGCTTTATCCATCCGGTGAAATATGTATCCATCAGGAGTAACGTCGCTTGATGACACACTGGGATCTAACCTGGTTTCCGACAGGGCCAGAAGATCTGGTGACTTACCTTGCAGGAAGATGTTGATGTCATCGTAATTGGACCTCAGTCCTCTTACGTTGCTGAAGCTGATCCTGAGAGGGGTTTTGAGCTTGACGGCTTGACTACGTTTCTTGTGTGTCTTTCTCATTTTCATAATTTCTCATAGAATATCAATCAAATAAACGAAAATTATACTGTACAACAAAGTGATACAAGAAACTTTGGAAGGCATCAGAAAAACGTAATTAAGAGCAACAAAGCTGCAATAAATAATACGCAAAAAAAGACACTTATAGGCACAGTTCATGTCGCAAAAGCTTGAAGAAACCCAAATGAGAACCCCTTTGCCGTAGCCGTAACAATGGGTACAAGTCAGGTAGGCCACAGAGGAACCGGATACAGCTACACGGGCTAAACCCCTCAGTAAAGCTACCCACGCATGTCCGTGGCAGTGGAACTGTACCGCCTTTTTTCGAGCAGTTGACCGGGCCTGCCTCCCAAAGCATTACCAGTGGGTTCGGGACCCTCGAACTACCTGACGCCCGTATGCCGTGAATACGTTGGATCTGTCACACCTTAACCTGCAACAAATGGGGAAGTGCAAAAGAGAGCAGTGGAAGGAAGTTCGATCACAAATGAGCCAAATAAGTGCCATGCCCAAAAACCTGATTCAACAACATGAAACATCTGATGACTGTTCATATCTCGCAAACCAGGGAGTGGTGTTAATTGGGACGGCCGAAGCCTACCACACATTTAAAATAAACAAACGTGGAGAAAAAGAATGAAAAATTATTCAAACATAAATAAATTCAATGACCAGTAAAATAAAAATAATATTCCAGAGCCTGCTAGTTAGCCGGAGCATGGTCACAAACCGCCGACAATAAACCTTTCCGACAAGGTAGAACCCAAAGAAGCATGAGCTTCAGACGACAAAGCCTTATTGCGACTCCGTTTTCACCCTTTCACCGCTTTGAGGCCACAGGTTGAGTGAGAAAGGGGGATATGTATTCATTGTAGATATGTTCAGTTTGATTTCGTTGACATTCGTCCTGACAATCGTCAATGTCAACAGAATCTACAGCGTTTTCAATCTGATAGGCTTGCTTTCAAGAACACCGAATGATTTTATTAATAATGCATTTCAACACATGAATTTCGCTACTGTTTCGCTATTGTATTATCCCATTGCACATGAATTCCATGAACGAATCATATCACTAACTTTCTTTTCATCCCATGAATAAACTCTTCAAGACAGATTTATTTGCAAACATGTTTGTAAGGATATTGATTGATGCCTATGAGATGTTCAGTGGAAATTGGATATAATTTGATCCACAAAGACGTTGGAAAATTAAGTGACAATTGATAATCAGTTGGCAATCTCAATGCTTCTTTTCCGTTATAGACGAAATGAACGACATAGACAGTAGTTTATAGTGTGACATCCGGCGCGACGCTTCGCTTCGCTTTGCTTCGCTTCGCTTGCGCCGGATGTCACACTTTTGCGGGGGTTTTCAAAATTTTCAAAAAAATCAAAATTTCAAAAATTTAGGTAGATTTCAAATTTCACGTGGCCGAAGGGCGAAAATTTAAGTTGTCTCAAAATATCACGTGGTCTAAGAATTTTGAAAATTTAGGCAGACGAAAATTTAAGTTGTCTCAAAATATCACGTAGTCTCAATATACCAGAAGATTGTATTCAAAATATTTATTCAAAATATTTATTCAAAATATTTCTTTAAAAATGGAAGAAACAAAAGTGGAAGGAACTTCAGAAATGGAAGGAACCTCAAGAATATATCCTTCGTTATCATATGAACGTAGTTCTACTTTAATGGACATTGAAAAGATTAACATTGAAAAAATGAATAAAGAAAAACACAAAGATAGAGTTAGGTATATGAAAGATAAGGAATCTCAATTATTATTAAGATTAGAGCATTATAAAAAGTTAAGAAAGAGATGGTCTAATGCTTTAACAATTGTCATTTCATCTGGCGTTCTTACAATTCCAGTAGTTGCTACTGCTTTAACTCGATACAAAATGAAAACACATTTCCATCTTTGAAATATTTTATTCACATCACAGACAAGTACTATGTACAAGTAGCATGGTTTACAACGAATAAAATATGTTGACTAGAAAATGTATTATGCCATGATACAATTGTTTCTGTATGAGTAAAATAAGGTAAGGCTCATAGAACTATAAAACCAATGAGGACAAGTAGCATAGTTTACAACGAATAAAATATGTTGACTAGAAAATGTATTATGCCATGATACAATTGTTTCTGTATGAGTAAAATAAGGTAAGGCTCATAGAACTATAAAACCAATGAGGACAAGTAGCATAGTTTACAACGAATAAAATATGTTGACTAGAAAATGTATTATGCCATGATACAATTGTTTCTGTATGAGTAAAATAAGGTAAGGCTCATAGAACTATAAAACCAATGAGGACAAGTAGCATAGTTTACAACGAATAAAATATGTTGACTAGAAAATGTATTATGCCATGATACAATTGTTTCTGTATGAGTAAAATAAGGGAAGGGTCATAGTACTATAAAACCAATGAGGACAAGTAGCATGGTTTACAACGAATAAAATATGTTGACTAGAAAATGTATTATGCCATGATACAATTGTTTCTCGTAAATTCAAATAAGGGAAGGGTCATAGTACTATTATCTATTGGGAGTAGCTTACCGTTTCAATTGATTGAGTTTAAAATTTGATCAAGGGTTGGGCGGTGTCTCCCATGGCGAAGATACGAGTCAATAATAGCGAAGTTCCTTTTGAAAAATGATATAGATTCCGTCGAGTTCTTAATAAACGGAAATCGTAAATATAGTTTATAAAATTTTCTTAAAAAGATGTTATAGCCTCTGGAATAACCTAATTGTTTACAAACATGGCCACTTCCACGGATTACAGTCAAAGCTCTTCCTTTTAACAACGATAACTTCACAGTATTGTTCACCGAAATGTCTTCTTCTCTTCTTAAATGTGCTAAATAATTAGTTAGCTCTGATGGTAAGATGTCTCTTTGAATTTCTTCTTCAAAATTATAGTTTGAACTGATATTGATGGCGTTATCTTGCAATGTGTCTTCAAATCGATTTATCACTAAAAATTCTCTGAATGTTTTTGATGCGTGGATGTCTTCTTCCTCCCTTGGTTTAAGATATTTCTCCTGAAATTCTGTTAGCATCTCAATACACTTCTTCCGTTGATCTTCGTTCACAATAGTGTCTGAAATTTTTCTTTTCAAATCGGCAAAGGCGATGCTTGAACGTGCCATTTTCGTTAAAACGTAGTGAATTAATTATGATAAAAAATAAAATTGTTGAAAGTCGCTGATGAAATTGACCAAAATAGATAAAGGTCACAGATGATTCGTAAGCAGTCACAGTCTCGTAGAACGCTCGCAGAATGAATGCACGCAGTAATACGTGGAATAATGGCAGCAGCTGTTCAAGTGAAAAGTCATGAGTTATGCGGGTCACAAAGAATTCTCTCATACTGAATAGCTTAAACTGGTAGCAGCTGTTCATGTTGAGAAATTTGGTAACAGATGTTGCTAATGTCTTAATACAGATAAAACAATCAATATTCTCTTAACAAGAGTTCATAAGAATAAAATGGAACAATGTAACGTTTTAATTTAGATTAAATTAAATCATTTCAAAATCGAATAAGTAGCAAGGAAAGTCATCATTGTGGAACAGTTTTAAATCAATACCCCCTCCCTTCTGTCTAAGTAGTAAGGAAAGACATCATTAGAGAACAGTTTTAAATCAATACCCCCTCCCTTCTGACTAAGTAGCAAGGAAAGTCATCATTGTGGAACAGTTTTAAATCAATACCCCCTCCCTTCTGACTAAGTAGTAAAGAAAGACATCATTAGAGACCAGTTTTAAATCAATACCCCCCCCCAGTAGTAAGGAAAGTCATCATTATAAAAATGTTTTAAATCAATACCCCCTTCTGACTAAGTAGTAAGGAAAGACATCATTAGAGAACAGTTTTAAATCAATACCCCCCTCCTTCTGACTTCTAGGGGTCTCTTAAGAAATTTTTTATTATAAAATGAGCAACATAAATGAGTTTTTGAAATTATATGGAACACAGACAACAACGAATTTCGATTTAAATAAGATTGCTAATCAATTGGGAATAAAGAATTTTCACATATTGATGAGGGATGAATTACAATTCCTAAAAAATAGGCCAACAGGAACCTTCAGTTCACGGAACAAAGTTCCATCAATAACTGTAAATTTCATAACAAATCTTCATACGTCAAATGAAAAAGGTGTACATTGGTCAGCAGGCGTTAAAAATTATCAGCAGAACTATTATTTTGACCGCCCGGAGGCTGAGAACTATTGGTTCGACTCATACGGTTTGCCCCCTACAAATGAAGTAAAAGAATTACTTGGCAATGGAATTTATAATACATTTCAAATTCAAAAACCGGGAACAACTTATTGTGGGCAATTATGTTTATACGTTTTGTACAAATTACAAAAAGGAGTATCATTTCTAGATATTATGTTAGAGTTAAACAATCTATAACTCAAGCGAAGCTAGCTAAAGCGCCACCTAGAGGTTAAAGCTCTGTTTTCTGTAATTCATTTTGATAAAATCGGCCTCTGATATCTTCATCATCTAAATCTTTAATTTCATAAGTAATCGGATAACTTTGATTTATTTTGCAAACTTCAAATATTTCTTTAGTCCAATAGCCAACAAAGCCTTTTTCAAATTTATTCTTATATTTAAATATCCTAACTCTATCTCCAATTTTAAATTTTGGCTTAAGTTTCTGCAAATTCGGATTACTCTCATTCAAATTATTATTCTCGAATATTTTCTTTCGTACTAGATCAGGGTCGTCAGAAGCATTCTTTGGAGTTTCTTCAATACCAGAATGAACTTTATTATTGTACTCTTCCACAATTCCTGGTAATATCTTCAACCATTTCTGATTTTTTTGCTCAGTAAATTTCTTGAATAATTTATTTTTTAACGTCCGATTGAATCTTTCTATCACTACGGCCTTCCCTGCATTTTCAGTGGAATAAACAGTTTCAAATAGTGGCTGAACGTTTCGATTATAAAATTCCGACCCTTTATCAACAAACAATTTTTTTGGCTTTCTATTACTTTCTTTAAAGATTTCTTCAAACGCATATTTAACTGATAGACCACTTTTATTTTTTAAAGGCTTTACCCAAGCGTATCGTGTATATAAATCTATAACGGTCAATGCGTATTTGTAGTCCCTTTCATTCGGCATATGAATAAGATCAGCACTCCAAATATCATCTTTATTAAATACTTTTACTTTCAATAGATATTTCGGCTTTCTATATTCCTTGTGAATTTCGGACTTATAGGTTCGAGCGTTGCTCTCAGAGTTATTAGTTCGAGCGTTGCTCTCAGAGTTATTAGTTCGAGCGTTGCTCTCAGACAGCTTAGCTGTCGTTTCATTTAAACCCTGGCCGAATAATATTTTAGCTTGTAAAGCTTTCTTAACAAACATTCTTTCAATCTTTTCTCTAAATGTAGGATTTTGAATACTATCTAATTCTTGAATCATCTTCTTGTCAGCTGCATGTCGAGAACTTAGATCATGATTTCGATAAGCTAAATCATGCCTGTAAGCGGCGGCATCTACTCTATTTATTGGTTCTTCACCTGGTTTCGGATTATTATTCTCATCTAGTCTTATATCTAATCGAGTTCCTGGACCGGTATATGAATGACCAGGAAGATGTTTTTCTTTCGAATATTTACTCCAAATAAATCCAGGAAAGTTTTCTAATGTTTTTTGTATATCACCACCGAAGTGGTGTGGAACTTTGTTCTTGTCACCTCCAATATGCTGACAATTTGAGTTTTTATTTTTGTTTAATAGATAATTCAATAAATCTAAATTAGAAATTTTTAATTTAATTAAATTTTCGGAATTTTTAGAATTCATTTTAAAAGATAAAAAAAATTTAAAAGATAAAATAAAATAAATGTTTTACCGAAAAGAACCAAAGGTCTTGAGGTTATTACCTTATCATACTAGGACTTAGATATATTCCAGAACCATCTTTAGTTTCTTTAATTTCAATTAAATCATTAACATTGTGGAGAATATTTTTAAGAACTCGTTTTCCTTCATCAACTAATTTTAATTTACTAATAAAATTATCTACTATTCCTTCTCCCCTAGCAACTTTCTCTAACTCTCTGTTATGACGTTTTTGTTCTTCTAATGCTGCCTTCTCTGATTTATTTTTATTTACTGCTTGGACAATACCAGCTGTCCCACCTGCAACACTTCCTGCTGCTGCTATGCCACCTATTATTAGTGGAATTAATGGGAGAATCCCGCCATTCTTTTCTTCTTGTAATTGAATATTCTCTATCATTGGTTTACTTATGTAATACTTTTTTTTATTAATAGTAATAGTTTTAGGGGTATTTTTGTCAACAATATTACGTAATTTTAATTCAACAGTTTTATTATTAATATTACTTTTCGCTTGCGACATTTTTAATAAAAAAATTTTAAGTTACGAAAATTTTAAGTTAAGAATTTTAAGTTAAGAATTTTAAGTTAAGAATTTTTAATCTATTCTAGTTATGAAAAATTTTAAGTTACCAAAAAAATTTTAATCTATTCTAGTTATCAAAATTTTAAGTTATCAAAAAAATTAAATTAATTAAACGACGAAGTCTTGGGCTTTAGCCTATCGGACCAAAGGTCCTCAGGTTACTAACCGATCGGAGCGAAGCTCCTCTGGCTTTAGCCTATCGGACCAAAGGTCCTCAGGTTACTAACCGATCGGAGCGAAGCTCCTCTGGCTTTAGCCTATCCTAGTCATCTTCCCATTAAGAACTTCAATAGAATATTTTACATCTTCTAGCAATAAACCATAAGCCATCAATGAAGTTGTGGAATCTTTCTTTTCAATATTAATCGTTACATCACAACCATTTTTAATAATATCTTCAGATTGTGCACTTAAATCGAAACAGAAAATTGGATATAAATGTCTCCAATCTCCAGGAGTTAATTGTGGTTCAACTCCAAATTCTATACAAAGATTTCTATAAGAATCATATCCTTCCATAAATTGATTATTGGTATCATCGAATCTTAATGGATCAATTGGATATCGAGTTTGATTTAATGAAACTTGTAAACTTCGAATTGTATTAATATGAAAAATATTATTGTTCTTATCAAAACTTGGAGAATTATTTCTTTGAAATGTTAGTAATAAATATCTTGGAGTATTCGCAGTTCTAGTAAAATGCCAGTTAAATCTTTGTTCGGAAAAAGTTACTGAACTGGCAGTACGCTTTAGAAAATTTACTGGAATTGGTTTGTTAGTATTTAATCTTTTTGCAATAGCTGTTTCAACCTCTAAACTAGGAGTAATATGCGTAATCCACCATTCAAGTCTATCAATTTTTAAATATGCTTTTTTCCCAGTCTTACCAAAAAAGATTAATTCATTATTTGCCGTACGATGAATTATTAATTTAAATTTAAATTGATATGATATTTTATCATAATCTAAATATCCGAATAATGGAGACAATGACCAATTAACTGTCTGTTTACTTTTCTTGTTAAATTCACGTCTTTCTTTATATGCATCATTATTTGTTTTATTTAAATGTTTTGCAATATTTTCTACATCTTTCGCAATTCCTGCTGCATCTGTTCCAGCGTGAGTTAAATCATCAACAATTATACCATCATTAGTATCAGGAAACCAACCTTCGATTTCATACTTTTTATTATTTTCACCAATTGTTATAAATCTAAGCATTGTATCAATTACACCTGGGGAATCACTTATTGTTTCTATATTTTGAGTTGCAACATCTAAACGCATTTGTGTAAATAATCTTGGAAAAAAATTATTTTCTAGTGTAATATTATCGGTATCTGGTAATGGTGTTGTAAAATTAGCATCACTATATAAAGAATATTCACAGTGTAAAAATGAATCAGGTAAATATAAATAACTCTGCTGATTATCAACTTCAAAAATTAAATCACCTCCAGTATTTACTCTACTGGAAGATCCGGGATTCATAGCAATTCTTATATAGTCATTCTTTTTTTGATTGTAACTGACGAACGGAGGATCGTCTAATCTAAATTTATTTTCGATAAGCGAAGACATTTTTATAAAAAATAATTTGACTTTTTGTTTTTTCTCACAGACAGAAAAAATTCTGCTAAAATAATTTTACTTAAATAATTTTACTAAAAAAAATTTTACTAAAAAAATTTTACTAAAAAAAATTTTACTAAAAAATATATTTTAGAATTTTGCTAGACCAGCTCCGCTACAGCTTTGCTGGTTAAACCGAAGGTTGCTACTCACGCCATTTCCTCTTATTTCTTCAATTGTTTTTTCATTATGTTTACTATTAGACGGAGCTCCGCTCCTCAAGGTTTCCCCAACAGCTATGTTAGCAATTTTGTTTTTTGTTTCCTCTGAAAGTTTTTTTAATTTTTTTAGTTCTTCAGAATCATTCCTAAGTTTACGAATAGCTTCTAGTTGTTTTAATTCGTTTTGAGACTTGACAGCATTTGATATTGCACTAGCTGTACTACCTATAGCAGCTGCTCCTTTTGCAGCAGATGTAATCAAATCTTTATTATTTTTAATTAAGTTAACGATACTTCCAATACCAGAAAAGATGCCAGCCCCTTCTTTTTGGACGGCACCTGCGGTGCCTAGGAACTTTTGTGTTCCGACAGTTTCTACACTATCATAATGGTACACAGGTTTCTGAGATGGTTCATGAGCAATTTTATTATTTGATGCAAAATGTTTAAGATTGTGTTTATAAATTATAGGCATTTTTTAGGATTAAATTTGACTTTTGGGAAAAATATCTACGTGTTAAGATTTACGTTTGTGAATGGACAACAACTTCGAGATAACTTTATTAATTGACTGTTGCACTTTATCTATTGCGTCAAGCAGCGTGTGATGTACTTTAATTTCTTTTCTATTAACTTGCATTTTCTGCTGATTAATCTTCAATGCCGTTTTAAGAGCATTTAACTTAATTTTAAGAACATCTAATTGTCTTTTAACAGAATCTAACTGTTCTTTATTTTCTTTAGAGTTTTCTTGTAAATTTTTCTTTAATTCATTTTCTAAATTGATTTTCAGATTTTTCATTTTATCAACTTTTTCATTAAGTGAGTTTACTTCATTTATTATTCTATTCATCTTTTTCATTTGTTGAGTAATTTTAGAACTCAATTCATCAACACTTTTTTGGAATGTAGTTTGTAACTGCTTTAAATTTTTTTTAATTCTTTCAGGTAGTTTTTCTATTTCATCTTCTAATTGTTCTTTTAACATTTTTATCTGATTATTTTTAATTACAGCAGATTTTAAATTTAAAGAAAGTAATATTAAAATTTTTGATTGTTCAGAAATCTTTTTAAAAAGTTTTGCTATATCTGCTTCTAGCTCTCTATCCTTTTTATCAAGTTTTAATAATTTTTCGTTTAATGATTTGTCATTAAGTTTAAGCAACTTTAATTCATTCATCAGTGGAACCAAAACATCGTTTATATATTTTTCCTTTAAATCATTGATTTGTGTATCAACATATTGTTTATTTTTTAACTCTGTATTTTGTTGCGGAAGAATAGAAAGATGCAATGGTCCAGATAAAACGTCTCCAGTTTTCATGATATAATTTTCTATCTCTATTTCTAATTCACGATTATTCGGGATATATGCACCTCCACCAACATTTGGTAACATCATTTTTAAAACAATAAAAAAATAAAATTTGTTCTAATAAAAATA